>NJRL01000220.1:73393-94829 GCA_003063815.1 Aphaenogaster rudis
TTAGATTAGGGATGATCAGTTTTAAGTTTTGCATTTAGCTTCTTCTTAAATTCAATCGGTCGATTTAGTTAACCGGGAATGGTGTGAGAACGGTCCTAAGTCTTTGTCTTAAATAACGCAATATTGTCTTGTGTTTTCTTTTGTTATTATACAGTCATCAATCGCGAACAGAATGGCTTTTTAGTTTAAAGACTCCAGACAACAGATAAAAACAAACCCAAGGCCGCCACGCAAGGATAGCTTCGTCCGTAAAATTATTGTGCTTTACTTCAGACAAAGACTTCAGTGCATAAAAGCATTGTCTTGAAATTATATGTCAGCTATTCTGCTAAGGTTCTTATAGTCGCGTTTCTCCGCGAGCGCGCGGTGCTCGATAAGCGCCGCGCCGGAAGTAAAACCGCCGCACCCTTCTGCTCCTTCTTCTTCCTGCCGAACCACCGACTGAGGTACATGATGTTCGTGCCGGCGAGATTATCCTCTATCTCCTTCAGTTGCCTCTGCAATTCCAACTCGTTCTCGAGCATCGCTCTCCTGTCGAGCTCCTGCTGCCTTTTCCTCTCGACCCACTTGAGGAAGTTCTCCTTTTCCAGCCGCGTCTTCTCCTCCTTTTCCCGCGCCTCCCTCTCCTCCTCCTCCTGTCGCTTCTTCGCGGCGCGCTCCTCTTTCTCCCTCGCCCGCTGTGCGGCCTCGTGCTTTTTGCGCATCCATTCCGAATGAGCGATCCTTCTGCCGAGGTCGGACCCGTTCGACACCTGACGATCGCTGACGCTTGATTCGATCGAGAGCGACGTCGCGGAAATTCGCACGACCTGGCGACCATCTAGGACGCACCTGCGACATCATATTCTCGCGCGTACTTCGTACCTCGACACTTGATAAAAATCATACGGTGAAACGAACGTACTTGTCCCGTTTTATCGCCTCGTTCTGATCAACGTTTGCCTCATTTTGATCAACGGAGATGCTACCAATCTTGCATCGCCGCTCCACTCGCGCGGTACTCCCGGACGAGATTGCGGACCGAGCCGTGGACGGTTCGCGAGGCAACGCAGCATCCGGAAAGGACGTCGAGTAACACCTATAGGTGTTCTGACCCGGATGTTCATTCGCATGATTAACGCTCGTTGCATCCTTCGCGACGACAGGCAGATTAATCGCTGAAGCATTGGAATCGCAGCGATTCGCATCGATTACGCCTTCGTTACGACACCCTGCGAAAAAGTGAAGTATTGCGACTAGAATTCACTCGGAGAAGCTGTGAATCCTTAAAAAGTCGGAGAAGGATGTACCTACTCCCTAACAGCACACGTAGATTCTGAGAATGTTCAGAGGATATCGCTAATGTTTAAGATATTATAGGGATGTTCTCAGTATATTAAGTATATTCTTAGTACATTCTATGGATGTACGGAATATTATGTGCTGTTAGGGCTAAGATATTAATTATATTAATTATGGCTACGCTGATAATTCCGGCTTTGCAATTGCTGGAGTTCTCCTATATTCCTTTCTACTACTGTCTATCCAGTTCGATCGGAAATTATTTTAATCTTCCAAAATCTTAATTGAAAATCGAAAAGGATCTTTCTAAAAGATCGAATTTCTTCGATCCTCTAATTTAAATTTGGTTTTGCAATTGCCGGGGTTCTCCTATCCCTTTCTACTACTGTCTACCCGGTTGTTAATTGAAACTTGAAAAGGATTTATTTTTTAAATCGAGTTCTCTCAATCCTCTAATTTAGACAATTTAAATCGTGAAGCGGCCAACGACGGTCATCTCGTTGAAAGTCCGCTTCTCGATTTAAATTGTGTTATACATATCGCGGTCTTGCTCCAATTATTATTTCCTCTAATTTAGATTTGGCTTTGTAATTGCCGAAGTTTTCCTCTCCCTTTTTACCACTATCTATTCAGTTCGATCGAAAATTATTAGAGAGTTTTTGCAATACCGTCTTTTAGATACGCTAAAATAACGTTATTGGGTCGACCCAATAACGTGATTGGTCTTTCGACCCAATAACGTGATTTTAGCGTTCACCGTATCTAAAAGACGGTATTGCAAAAACTCTCTATTGGGTCGACCCAATAACGTGATTTTAGCGTTCACCGTATCTAAAAGACGGTATTGCAAAAACTCTCTATTTTAATCTGTCAAAATCTTAATTGAAATTCGAAAAGGATCGAATTTCCTCAATTCTTTCATTTAGATTTGGCTTTGCAATTGCCGGAGTTCTATCCCTTTCTACTACTGTCTACTCGGTTGTTAATTGAAACTTGAAAAGGATTTTTTTAAAAGATCGAGTTCTCACAATCCTCTAATTTAGATTTGTCTTTGTAATGGCCGAAGTTTTCCTCTCCCTTTTTACCACTATCTATCCGGTTCGATCGGAAATTATTTTAATCTTTCAAAATCTTAATTGAAATTCGAAAAGGAACTTTCTAAAGGATCGAATTCTTTCAATTCTTTAATTTCGATTTAGCTTTGCAATTCCCAGAGTTCTCCTATTCCTTTCTACTACTGTTTACTCGATTCAATTGAAAATTATTTTAATCTTTCAAAATCTTAATCGAAACTCGAAAAAATTTTTCTAAAGGATCGAGTTCTCTTGATCTTCTAATTTAGGTTTGACTTTGCAATTACTGTAAGCCTATTTTGTAACTTTTAACGACACTACTGGAGTTCTTTTATCCTTTTCTACTACCGTCTATCTAGTTTTATCGGAAATTATTTTTATCTTTCAAAATCATAATTTAAATTCTAAAAGGATCTTTTTAAATGATCGAGTTTCCTCGATTCTCTAATTTAGATTTGGCTTTACACAATTTTTGGAGTCCTCCTATCCCTTTCTACTATTGTCTACCCGGTTAAATAGAAAATTATTTTAATCTTTTTTCAAAATTTTAACTAAAACTTGAAAAGGATCTTTTTAAAAGATTGAGTTCTCTTGATTTTCTAATTTAGATTTGGCTTTGTAATTGCCAGAGTTTTCCTATCCCTTTCTACTACTGTCTACCCGGTTCGATCAAAAATTATTTTACATAATCTTTCAAAATCTTAACTGAAACTTGAAAAGGATCTTTTTAAACAATTGACTTCTCTTAATTTTATAATTTAATTAAAACACGAAAAATATATTTTTCGAAAGGATCGAGTTCCTTCGATTCTCTAATTTAAACTTGGCAGAAACCTTCCTGCTCGCGATCGCTTTCGGGCCCTTCTTCAACAGATTCCGTGTAAATGGCGGGGTTGATGTAACGGATCTCGGAGCCGGAACTCGAGTTTTTCATTTGCGTCAAAGTCGCATCTTCGCCAGAACGCACACGATGATCGACGAGATCAAACTCCCTTCGAGCGAATCCATTAAAATCGGATCCCGTCTTCCAGCTGTCAATGTTGCTATCATTGATCATCGTTGCACGCTTTTGACGATAACTCGTTGATGTCATTTATTATCGTTCGATGTGACACATAATCATCGCTGCGATGCTTCGTTACGATTCAACTGCGCATAAATATTCTTACGGAAACGTCGTTACTAGTTTGAAAAGCTATTCATTCATACGAGATTCATCCATGATGGATCCGATGCTGTATTTTTTTAAGAACAATGACGAATCTTTTGAAGTATTTTGTATTGGATGCGTTTAGTAACGTGTTAGAGTGAAGAGAATCTGATGTAAATTCTCCCATTTATGAACAATTGAAAATTATATGTTGAATAATTTTAACATATAATTTTTCAGAATTTATCCGACAATGATATATAAAATAAATTTTTCAAATATCCCGAGATTTACAATATTAAACTTTGACCATATATAACAATATGGTGTGTCATTTTACGTTTCCCGAAATTACTACTGGGCTTCGATCATGGACATAAAGAATTATGAAGTGTAAGTTAGGCTTTTAGACGAGGAATGGATTAAAGTAGGAGATGGCAAATAACAAATGTCCAAAGCTTGATTTTAAACTCTTTTTTTCAATCCAATATATCCTACAGTCTTGAAAATATCCTAATTTTTCTCACTCTTAGATAATAATAACCGATCTAGATCCTCATTTCTTCGCTTAATCATAAAACTTGGGTCAGACTATGTGCGATTCTTGATGATTCGCTCTTTGATTTCGTTAAAAAATCGCTCCGCTAGCGAATTAACACGAATGGTAAACAATGAATGTGAACTTGAGATATATGTCCATTTACATTTTATGAATCTCATACGAATAGCTAATTGCGAATTTCGAATTGTCTGGAATCATGAATCGCAATTCGGGATTCGTTATAGATTCACAGAAATTCGTCGTTCGCCAGTATGGATCCTCCACATTGTTCATCATTCGTGATTCATTATTTATATAGTGTAGCTCTATATATGACCAACACGAATTAACTGATTCATGATGATTTGCACTCTTTGATTTCGTTAAAAAACCGGTTCGCTAACTCGAATAGTAGAGACAATGAATGCAAACTCAACGAATCTGTTCATACTATTCACGAATCTCATATCAATAGCGAAATGCGAATCTCGAATTTTGAATCATAGTTTGCCGCTAGCTTAAATAATATTATAATATATAATAATATTGTACAATTCATATTATATTACTATATTATATATTGTACAATTTATACATATCTTCATCATCCTGCTTATACAAGAGCTATACCAACTATATCTTATAAACATTGGTATATAATTGTACTTTCGATGAGTTGAGACTAACAGTCGAATGGCGACGATGATGATTTGATGAAATTTACACAAATGATCGATGATAATTAAAAAAATCTTTGGACGAAAAAACATTAAAAACGTTAAAAAACGATATCTTGCTACTTTGCTTTTGTACAAGTTTTCTCCTTTAACTCCCAACAATATTCCCAAAACTCTTTAAGTCTGTTATCTCCATTGGAACAGAAGTGTCGAAAATCCTGTATGATTTTCTTCTGGAAAAATTCGTCGCCCGCCGAAAGGGACAATGATTTCCACTTGCGGCTGACCATATGATTCCAAGACCACAAAAAGCCCATCTAAAATTAATAACAATTGAAATTTTTATTAGGCAAAATTTCGAACAAGTATACTGTTGGAAGAGAGCGTAAGAGCTCTGAAACATTTTGCATTGTAACATGCTTGAATATTTTTCTTCATATTTCATTCAGAGTGAATCCTTGCATTGAATCTAAATCTTATTATATCTATGTTATTAATTCATAAAAGTTTAAATAATTGTTTGCAATAAGATCACTTACTTTTCTATCTATGCTATGATCATCCTTCTTTCCACCAACGTGTCTGGTAATGTATGCTTCGTGCGGGCTAGACTGATCCGGATGAACCGGATATCTTTTCTGTCCTGTATTTCGCCGCACGACGTTGGTACCCGTTCGTGGACGCGGCCGAGTATTCGTGGTGGATGGCACTAATATAAATGCATTACCAGTAATGTGAACGTATTGACGATCATTCTCAGTATTCTCGACTAAGCATGGCATGAAGCCGAATCTCTGCAGAATTGCTTCTTGGAATAAAAACAGCCTTTGCGCGTAGGTATCTTCTCGGAATTCTGTATATATATATATATATATATATATATATATATATAAATTTTTATTCATTATTTTTATCAAATAGGACAGTTTTTTAATGATAATGCAGTCAGATTAATTTAGGACAAACCTTCAAAGAGGTGCCGCTTATTTGCCATCAAACATTCCGTATCGAGTGGTATGAAAATAGGCCCTCTGAGAGGATCGCTCTTCAAAGTATATGGTAGCGCTAACAAATCGCTGGGAATCGGTACCATCTGTATCCCACACATTTGAGCTTTGCGTTGCCAAACGAATATCTTACAGACAGAGATTGATCAGCAATTCGATATTGTACTCTCGTTTTCTAACGGAAGAAAGGACAAACTGTTACTTACCAGATCGGCCACTATACTGCCGGATGATGCTACCCATTGTGCTACGAGTTCGTAGGAATTATCTACTTTGTAAATAGACTGATATCTTAAGTGACCCCACTCGATCCTGTCACTTTTATTATTGATGTCGATGTCAAGATGAGTGTGTTTATACAGTGGCACTAAAAAAAGAACGAATTACACAGATTGTGACTCGCTTTATATATCTATACGTTATTGATGCGAATATCTCTCAATCATCTTTTTTTATGTCCATATTGTATATGGATTTAAATACATTACAAATTCATTGTAAATTAAAAACTTAACTCTTCTTATATTTTCAAAAATATTTATAATGTTGTGATATGAAGGACATATTCATAAATTGCGTGTTGAATATTTTTTGTATTACCTGTCCAATTTCTATCATCCATCGGTTCGATTAAATCGATGTCGTCTCTCAGAAATGGTGAAACGTTGGATTCGTCAATAGTGTCGCAACTAGGTATTGTTATGGGATTTGAAACTGTTGCTGAAGATGTTGGTTCGCACCATCCTTTCGGCGGTCTCATCTCCACCTCCACCCACTCATTCTCGAAACTTTGTAGATTCCCGAGCGGAGCAGAATAGTCCGCGGCTGTTACCAAAAAAATGCGATTAAATTGTGAGTCCTTAAAAATTCGGTCGCACTATTTACCTTTTTGATTTTCTTTATCCTGCACAATGTGATATAAATAAAAACCCAGGACAAATGGTTGCGAGAAATCGCCGGACGCATGACATATCAATTTGTCTTGAATCATCCCCTGTACAAAGATAAAAATTGTTATTATATAATCCTTTACAACAAAACTTTAAATAAAATGTATAATTAAAATCTTCCCTTTTTTTGTTTAAGCGCAATGAAATATGCAAAAATTTTTTTTAAAGCGACGTTTTCGTTTTAAGCAGTGTCTCACTTGCTAAAGAAACTGATATATGTATTTCCTGATATAAAAAAAATGTATTTCTATTTCAATGTACCTCTGTTTTACAATGTTTTCTAAATGTGCAAAGATATACAGAGATATGCAACATAAGCAATGTATGCAATAAATACTAGTTGAGATTAAGTACATCATAATATCAAATTCAAATTGCAAACTGCATCAAATAGATAACAAAACTTTTCCAAAGTCTCACCTTCATGATATTAATACCCTGTTCGACTCCCATGCCGCCTTCTATGTGGTTATTTAACCATTGGATCGCATCGGCGCTAACAAAAGTTTGACTAGGAAGCGAAGGATGTTGTGTTAAGAAGCCAACACCAGTTTGAGGATGTTTCATGGCCTCCAAAATTTCCACGTTCGTCGCATTGCTTTTTATTTTGGTCAGTTCCTGGTTTGTACTGTAAACAGGTGTAATCAAGTTTATAATTACTTCACTTATATATTTGTTACTAGATTGACCAAAGACTATCTAGAAGATTCATTGCTTATTTTCACAATCAAACAAGAAAACTCTTCAAATAAATTAAAGTGAAAACACACACAATAACTCTTCGCTTCATAAATCTTATAAACTTTATAATTGAAGTTTTAATTATTTACTGGTGATTTGTAAAAGAGTTTTCTGCTTATAATTGAAGGTTTGTCCTAAACTAATAAGTCACTATGTGCGGCTTAACATTAGATGGTTCATAATTAACATACCCAAATGAGTTATATCCTGTATATGAACATCGATACTTTTAAACAATATTCTGTGTGTGAACATCGATATTTTAAAACAAAATATAACCCAGCAAATTGATGCGTTTAGTTGTTCTATTGCTAAAGTGAATATTATTACAGCAAATGATATTCTTGTACCTGTCGTCGTTAGCGTCGAAATGATCCTGTTGCTGTTGCTCGAGCGACAACGGTAAAACAGCTTCACTGGCAGGTGACACACGTCCTCTGTCCATCACTTTGGAACCAGATCTGAATCACGTATGAAAATGAAAAACATTCATTAAGTAATTATACTAGCGCGTAGAAAGAAGATGCAGAATTTACGAAGCGATATGTTAACGCTATCTAAGACAAGCAAAAATGTTTCATTCTACTTTATGTCACCTTTATGTCATCTCATAGCAAATTAGATAAAAATTTTACAGAAACAACCCCCCACGCTTTTCTATTGCAAAATAATGTTATTCAAGTTAGATAGTTGTTATGTATGTGTGAATTTTATTTTTGAAAAATTTCAAGAACAAAAAATATACAAAATACCACTGTTCTATCGAGTATTCTTTTAGTCACAGACAAGTTTAAATTTTATATCCTTTATGGAAAGTAAACGAAGAAAGAAAATTTCCTTGTTGGCAGGCTGTTATTTATTGCAACTTCACCTTTTTGCCAATAATTCTCAATGATACAACTTTAAATTAACATTCCTGTTACATTCCAATTATCTAAAAGAACAAGCGTACCATTTATTTGCGCTCAAATTAGTCAAAAGTAAGTTAAAGTAAAAGTTAGTTTACCACGATTTCTCTTTTAATATAAAATAATATAATATAATGGATTTGTAACTCTGCGTACTTAACACATGCGAGACTAAAAGAATACTCGACAACATGAGTTTGAGATTAGAGCGTACCGTACATTTACATATTATAAAGTAAAACGCGTTTAATGTTCGACGTCGTACGCGAACAGTTTCGTATTCTTAATCTGAATTGCGAAAGGAATAAGAGAGTGAGACCAACCTGTTTGGCACGTGGCGAGGAGTGTCGAGGCACGTACGGGCAGCTGCAGCGGTATTCACTACATGCCTCTCCTGTACAGAGGAGCAACAACCCCGTCACTCCCTCACTCACTACCAAAACGCTCTAAACGGTCACACAGAGCATACATACAGATACCGTTGAACTCTCGTTTATCCTCGGCACGTCGTATATGTATGCTCTCTGGACCGGACATTAGTTGGAAGACAAACAGAAAAAGATGAAAGAAGCTGAAAGGTATGTGGGGGGGGTCCACCTTAGACTCTCTCGCTTTCCTCCTAATGCGTTGCACCTGCTCCACATCGAGTGACATCGAGAGGATATTAATCAAAGTGTCGTGGCGATTGTTATCAAAGCCCACGATGAGCAAAAGTGAGGAGCAAAGATAACTTGTTATAGTACATGTAGTACGCAAAGACACTCAGGTGTAGTACTTTATATGAAAACCACGCAAAACAAGAAAAAAGACATGCACGATAATAGTGGAGCCGAAAACGTTGTATGCAATGCGCTTATGTCAGATGTACCGGTGCATCCTTTTTTAGTTGTGCTTCTGATCTTAGCGAGAGTATGGCACAATCACCGAAAGCGTTAAACTGAAAAGAAACTGATTTAATATATATACCCATATACATTGTAAAATAATATCAAATTCCAATAAAGCATCAAAGAATAGTTCACTGATCATGTTACGTTTATGCTTCATATCATCATCGAGCATTTCAGCATCAAACGTTGCTCTTTGACTGTCCTCCTTTATTTAAGTCAAATGCACTCTTGTACTGGACAAATAAGTTCTACTTAACATCAAATGCACACTGAAAATATGTAGCATTAATGAGATATAACATGTGTTTCACAAAATCAATAAGCCAATTAAACACAATATAATGCAAAAGTGTTTCGCTCCAGTGATTGAACATTTGCCGTACATAATAAACCAAGCAAGAATGAAAACCATCGACACACCAATTTGGAATAGTCCACTGAAAAAAAAGAACAAAAGAGGAGTCTGCAAACTACGCAGTTAAAGATTGGCGCAAAGCAACAATGCTGAAATCATCAAGGTAGACATATTCAAACCTTGGTCTCGGTTTCTCTGGCAGACGGTTGCTTCCAAGTCGCTCCCTGAAAGGAGAGCTGCCGACTAGATTGGTCTGGAAAGTATGATGACATGTATGGGTAACTGTGAATGGTAATGATTAAGCTGATGATATCGTGAAGATGTATATATAACTAGAATGCGATGTTCAACAATAAAAAGTGTCGCTCTCGTATAAGACATTAGATTATGTATATATATATATACATATATATGTATACATATATGTATATACAAATATACATATATATATATATATATATATATATATATAACGAGAGAAAAGAGTGTAAATCAAACACATCGTAACATCTGACGCAAACGGATAAGCTCGCTAAAAATCATAGATGCACATTCAATGCAAAAATATATCAAGCACGATCACAGTTATCGTGAGATTATATTGTATTGTGTAAGCTGGCCTGATCATTCCAGGTAACACGTATCAAAGAAGCGATTTTATCGAGAAACTCGAATACATCTAGCCTTTAAAAATGGGGTAAAATTGCACCAGCAGGGATCATTCCACATCCAAGTAAAAAGAGGTTTTGCAATTCCAAGTTTTCAAAAGAGATGATGAAATGTTAATGTATTATTTTTTCGTAGCAGCCTGTAAGCGTCTATTCCACGCTCTCCGAATGATCTCGAAATCTCCTTTTTACTGTTTTGCAAAATTATCTTTCCTGCTGCAACTTTACTTCGTCTATAGTATTCTATATCAGGAATAATATTTTACGTATATGACAGTCTGTAGAAAATCAAAGATCTTTCCAAGAAATTTTTTCTCATTATACCGTTCGCAATTAATTAGTCGGAAGCTCGTATGAACGAGAATCCCAACAACTGGTCTCAGTGTATCGAGGCTACAGGAGGGGAGGATATACCTGGTTAGTGAGGAATATCAGGCTCGTGCTGTGCCTGCGTCTGGTCAAATGAGAGGCAGGATCTCTTGGGGGGACACCACCTAGAGCTGTGGGGCTCTGAAACATATCATGCTGAAAAACCCCTCCCCATACAAACATTCCAACTACCTATCGCATACCTATACGTATGTAATATCGAATTTATAGACCTATTTGTAAGTAGAGACCTATTGTGACTTTGTAATCATAATCTTGATTTGCTGTCAACGTGTACATTTCATAAATACTTTGATATGTATTTCGGAACGATCGTCTATGTAGTATAAGTATAGGGGTATAAGTATTATCGTTAAGTAGTAAATTAATACTGCTGAATGTTGCTATTGTATATGTTATAGGCTGACGTTAACGCAAAGTGTCAAAAGAAGCTTTGTAAAAAGCCGTGCATTTCTTTTAGTTTCCTAATTATATATCCTATATAAGTGTCTTGTATATTTTTTCCAGCATGTTATACAGCAATGTTTTATCTACAGACAATTGATAGAATTAGATTTTGTCAGAAACCGTTATTTCGCTAAGATTACATTTTATGCTACAATAAAAATATGCTTACAGAAACTGCGTAATTCAAAAGTTAATAAGGTATAAATAATTAACAAAAGCATTAAAATAAATTTGCGCAAATCAATCAAATATGAGCATGCAACATTCAAGTATAGTATAGAGGAGATATTTAAGAAAATACAACTTTAATACATTATTTTCTCGTATATATGCAAGAAAAAGATTGGCTTCAAGAATTCTTATATTCCGTATACATATATAAAATATGATTTTTATTATATCTTTGTTTGTTTTTTCAAATATCAGAATAAAAAAAAAAGAATAGAACATATCTCCTCAAACAGCATAATTTACAACGAAACTATCAAGCAATTTTAAATAAATATCACGTAGAATCGAATAACTGCAATTAAAATCTTTGTAAATATAATGGGATGTCCCAAAAAGATTTATATCAGCAGCATATGTGCAAATCTCTTACACAACAATAAAGATCTGATATGAAAATTAATGATCAAACGAATTAAGATTGGAAATTTTTGTTAAAGATAATAAAAAAAAATGTCCTTTCAGTATAAAGTTTTGTTACTATGATGCAACTACTTTTTGGAACGTCTTCTATTACTTGTTAAATTATTATACATTTAAAATACGACGTTTAACATTTCTAACAAATAATTAATAATTTAAGATTCATTAATTCATCTCTATAATACAGCTATAGAAAATTAGAAAAGAAAAAATTACCCAGTTTTTGTTGGGATTCGGCCGTCGTATTTTGTTCAGCCACCCCTCGATGAAGCGTAGGAAGCCATCCATCAATGATGCCTGTTCAGCATTGCTAAGCGGAGTGTATATATCGCATCTTGGAGAACCTTCTAAAATTTTGCGGGTCGCAGGATTATTATATGGTAATAGAAATACTCGAAACCTCCAATATTTGAGAGCCTGAAAGAAAACATATTTGAGATCCTGAAATAAAACGTATCCACGTTAGTACTTTCTTAATAATGTGGGAAACCGGATTTCTGGAAATCCACTCACTTCTACTAAAGCAAAATCAGTGTGGCCTCGTGTACAAATGTAATGGTCCAGATAATTCCAGTTATAGGTCTCGAGTTTCTCTGTGGTGAAAGACACCCGCGAGACTTCGTACGTGTCGTGGTGCGGAGCATGAAATCGATATTGATAGTGAATATTGAAGGGTGGGTAAGGGTGCCTACAAACATAATTATTGCTAATATTTGTTGCTTGAGTTTATGTGTTTGTATAACATGTTGCACTTGGGGGGAAAACGCTAGTTATAATAAAATGTATTTAAATATATTTTATTATGTGTTAAGTACAAGTTTTACATTCTATTTCTTAGTATCTATCCATTAAAGTTTTTGGAAAAAAAGCTTTATAGAGAAAGAATATAAAAAATATACAAGAAAATAGAATTAATTATAGTAAATAAAATATGGTAATTTAATTAAATTATAAAATGGTATTAAATGGTAATTAAATTTTTGCAACATGCGAGATTAATAATAAAACATAAAAGTTAAGTCCATAAAGAAATTAAATTCAATGCAACCAGTTAATCGTGGTAAAATATCCCAATATAATATTAAAAATTATATATTTAATATTTAATTAATATTTACCGTGGACGATATCTTGTAACTGTTATAGAGTTATCAAATAGTGATATTTTGTGAAAAATCCTTCCAATGCTAAGCAGATATTCTTCTTTAGGCTCGGATTCGGTCTGTCTGCCGCGCATTACCGTACTAATCGCGGGAGCGGTATTGCTGCCAGAGGCGTTGCTTTGATTCTTGTTAACCGACGGTAAAATAATTAGCTGGAAACCCTTAATATAATACAATATTCATGTGATTATTCCAGAACACACAGATACAATTACTTAAAAATTACGTAAAAATGTATAAAATTGAATGCTTTATTTATACTTGGGCCAAACGCTGTGACACCAGCTCTTTAAACACTTCCACTGTTGTGAGCGGTTTCTTGTATATCGCTCGCTGTTGGGCAAAATCAGCGTTAACATCGTCTGGGAGAAGATTGTAGTCCGAGACGACGTAATCGTTTTGTAAGCTTCGCTTGTCTGGGAAGTAATCAGTAGTGATGGGCAGGCACGCGGGAATTGTTAAAGATTTCCAGTCGACCCCTATTTCGAATAAGGTTTTAAAGTAATTGAAGCGATTAAAAATCATTCTATATATATGCAAGAAGAAACAGATAAGTTGCAATTTTATAGCTGCTATTCAAGAATATTTTTTTCTAACTTCAAAGCTTTCTAGCTTTTACTTTTATTTAATATCTATTTCTTCCTTGTAGCCAAAGAGTAGATGCTCGATGAGATGTTATTTGTTGCGAATAAATAGAAGTTATAGAAATCGAAGCATTGAATGACATCGTTTCATATTTTGATCTCGGTTCTGCAATAATTGGCTCTACAGGAAAATGCATTTAAGAGTTGAGAAATGTCAGATTATCGAGAATCTACAGCATTGCTGATTCAATCTCCCTTTACCAGTATAAATAATATTTATACTTCCGGTAGAAACTACTGATACATAGTCTCCATTGCACAGAATGTTCTACAGTATGTATATTAATAGCAGCATGTACATATTAATAACGTTCTTTAAAAAATTAGTAACATTTTTAGTAGAAGTCTAAGTTTATTTTAGAACAAAATTATATTGTAAAATTTGTATACATACATGAAAGAATTTTTACTTAGAAATTCTCTGGAACATTCTGTATATTTAATTCAACCTTTATCATATTAAATACTATTCTCTATTAACAAGTTTAATTACATAAGTAAAGGCACTACTCTGTATATGTATATGTACATTCATAATAATACTCATGTTTTATGAGTGCTATAATTTATATATGATAAAGATTAAAAGTCTTCTCTTTCTAAATGCATGCTGTCTGACAATTATTAGTCATAAGGTGCTTAATAACAAATATTTTATAGTGATATAATTTTGAGTTATTAAGTTACGTGTATAACACTATAGATAACAAATCTAAAATAGATACACATTATTTTCTTTATACTTCAGTGCAATAAAGTTACTCGATTAGATCTACAGAAAAGAGAGAATATAATGTAATAAGCATCTGTGAATAACTACGTATCGTAGGTATGCCTTAACACATAAATGTAAAGAACCGAGGCTAATATTGTAGCACATTTTGTCAGTGAGATGAGACACCATAAAGTAGTATAAAAGATATTAATAATGCGGAAAAATATAAGCTTTATGTGAGGTAACATATATCTAACTGACGACAGCAAAAGAGCGGTTTGCGAAATGCTCAGCAAAGAACGTGCGACGACTTACGCAATAGATGAAAGCTGCTAGCGAAGACATTAAGCTTTAATGTAAAAAAACAGGTTGAAAATATCAGGAAAAAAATATGTGTTTTATATCATTTTAAAATAAAAAAGAAAATCGTTTAAAATTCTGGAAATCTGCTGTACATGCACTAGACACATAGAACAATTATGGCGAAGAAATGGTGAAGAAAAAAAAAAAGAATTGTGAAGAACTATTTAATAGTGACGCTTCTACTTTGAGCTAACGTCCCTAATATAGATAAACAAATGTATACCATAACCGGATCAATCCCTAATAGTGTATGGCGCTAACCTATGATTGCTGTAAGACAGCATAAGTGACGTCATAGTTGTACATCACACACGTATCAATGCGTCCAGCGTTGCATCCCAATTAGACGTACCATAGCATGGAAATAAACAACATTATTCGTATTGATGATCGATGGTCTTGTAAAAATAAATATTGGATATTTTCAAGAATGAAAATATTTTTTTCTTTGCAAAAACTTTTTGTAGATGTATGAAATACATATATTTGGATGTAATCATCCGACGACACAGAGATGCGATTCTATGAGAACAAAGCGTAATTGCAAGATTGGATTAAGCAAAGCTATTATTAAAAAAAAACTACTTTTTTGACTCATATAAAATAAATGTGAAATCATAAATAAGTAAAAAAAGAAAATATAACATTGAAAAATTGTGAAGATTTAACTTATCATTAAAGTATATTCTATATTACAAAAAAACATTTCTATATTACACATATCGAGTTTTATGAATGTAATAAATAATGATCCCCTATATATTGCGATAGTATTTGCTTTTAAGATATTTTCAAGTATTTTCATTCTTTCATAAATATTATTAGCTATAATAACTTATTAATCCTCTTTGATAACTGATGATTGATAATGAACATGTAATTGCAGTAAATTTTTTGCTATCATTGCATTATCTATAAACAGGAGCAAATCTGTAGTGGTTTCCAATGAACCATGTGTCCTAACTATTGTTTATCTTTGCTGACTATATATTTTATTTAAAGATAATATGGCATACATTTATATAAATATTAAATTTATAATATAAAACACAAGAGAGGAAATTAATTTTGATTATTTGGAGCTATAATTCGAAGCCAAAACCACACAAAGGACCACTCCTGCTTATTATACATATATTAATATTTATATTATTTAAATTATATCAAAAACTTTGAGTAAAATATTGTATGAGATTAAAGCACAATACAAGAAGCGTTATATAATTTATGGATATTGGAATTATATGTGTGTTACATGGAATGTAAATAATTTGTTATTCAATTGAATAATTTTAAATCTTATCATTCAGGATCATTCAGGAATTCTCTCTTTTAGACTGTATGTTTATTGATGACCACACTAAGTCGATAACTTTGTTGCATTTTTAGAGCCTATATAATGTATTATAGAATAAAATTAAACTTTATAATATATCGTCGGCGCTACGCCAAAGTCACCAAAGTACAATTTTGGCCATTAAAACCACCAATGTGCTTTTTTAGGCCCAGTAATCGGAAACAAATTATTGAACTATACGAAGTCTGTACAGCTGTCATTTGTATTTCCCCTGAACAGACTTTCAACTTCAAAAGAAGGATATCTGATTTTTCAGAAAGCTGCGAAACCTTTAAATGTGATTTCCTCAAAACACGGATTTTGTAGTTTGGTAACTTTGGCGTAGCGCCGACGATATATTTGTATGTGTTTTAAATCATTCAAACTGCTTATTATATTAACCTTCTTCCTAATAATATAGTAATTATAGAGAGAAAAATATTAAATAAATAATTAGACATAATAATACCAACTCTAATATCTCTATTATTTCCTGCAAAATATATAGATATAAATTCAGAGAATTATCAGAAATACTAAAGCAAACCTGTTGTTAGAGCAGGTGTCCATTCCTGCTCACCAGTAGCACCCCACAAGAGAGTAAGACTCTTATTCGTCATAGCTGAAGGATTCGCAACTTTATCTCCATTAATTATAGGAAGATTAAGTCGTGATGACTTTCCTTTCATATCTATAAGAACATGGATTTCATTATTTGTGGTATCTCTTATATTTAAATATTTGAAAGAATACTTTATTTTAATAATATTAAATACTAACGATCTTGGAATCCTGTTTGAGATGCTGATCTTGAAATCTGATTTAAATTGTTCGTCCCAACTTCCATCGGAGATCCGCTTATGGTCGATGATGTAGCCTCACTTTGTGACTCCAAACTCTGCATTGGAACAGCTTGATAGTGATGTTGTTGTATTAGAACTCCTGTAGGCCCTATGTGGAATTACATTAATATAATTTTAATAGATTTTACATATAAATTTATGTCATTTGCGATTTAGGACCGATTGTTTGTCTAATCATCTTTGTCTAATTTGAAGGAGAAACAAAGAGAGACATATGATTTAACTATTAGTTAGCTTACCAAGATGTTGGAACACAACCGGCCCTTAATGTATTAAATAATATATATAGGGTAACAATTGGGAAACTAGTTATTTTGTAATGAATGGATAAAACAAAATAAATTAAACATTATATTATAGAAAAAACCCGTTATTTTTATCAACACAGTACAAAAAAGGATAAATATAAGAGTCAATAATTTGACTAGTACTCAATGTGTTTTCGAAATAATAAAAATCTGAATTTACACAACATATTCTAATATTAATAACTGTGTCCCTTCGAAGAATTTCTGATAAATTCTTTTTATGGAAATGGCCGTTAATGCCGAGATCTTCTAAACATATCACTGAGCAATGCAATTAGCCGAATTTTCAGTTTTTTTTCATAAAGTTCATTTTTATAAGTTCACATAAATATATATTCTTTTTGCATCATGTGCTAATAAAAATAACGAATTTCTTCTACAATAATGTTTAGTGTTTATTTCGTCCCATTCATAAAAAAAATAACAGCTATTTAGTTTCAGCAACTTTCTGATTGTTATTCTGTATATAAACAACATTCAGCACATTTACAATTATATATACATAGAACAAGATAAAGATAGTCAATTATATTTACCAATATAAATATTATATAAATGATTATATAAATTATATATGTTATCGACATAAAACGAGTTATATAATTACCTTTCGGAAATATGTGAGTCCACCGTCGTCTGTTGCTGGTAAGTTTAATGGTAACATGTGATGGATCAAAAGGATTGATTAATGCCCTACCAGGCCTAAGTATATTCGTTGGCTGAGAAATTGAATTCGTCGGACTACCAGCGCTACCAACAACAGGTCTAAAGGGTGGAGATATCTCAGAATCGGTTAAATCGCTTTTGGCCGGCGTCCTGGATACACCTAATGTAATTATCGCAGCTATTTAATAAACATTTTAATAGCACAAAAATTATTATCAAACATGCACATGCTTACCAGTTCTATTCTCATTAGATTCTGTATTATCGTCATCTGTTTTGTGTGGTATCGTTATCGCTGCACTTCGTAATGTAACAATTGGTGGTGAATGTGTTTCAGGTGGAGGATGATGTATATCAGGATCCGACATTTTACGTTTCAAGAGCTTTAACAAATGGCCATTGTTATGAGTTTCAAGGCACACTACACTTGTCTTTTTCGTCCTCGTATTTATCCTTTGTACACTGAAATGAAAATAAAATTTATATCTACTATTTCAATAAAGTAACAATGAAAGATGATTGGATTTATTTATTTTTTAAATATATATGCAGAAATTTATATACTATAATTCTATGTTACAAACATCTTCGAAAAAGAAAGAAAAGAGAGCATATTACATTGTCATATTGAAAAGAAAATTTCAAGTTTATTGATACATGAATATATGATAAAGGGTAATGTATTTAGCTTATTTACCTTGAAGTATGAACTGTTGGTAATTGGAACACTTGTGCATCATAAGCATCATAATCAAATAAGGTATTATGCAGACATTCTCTTGAATCTTCTTGTAGAAGTCTAGTTTTACAATGTAATTTTCCATTATCCGTTAGATATTTTGACACCTTTTGCGGCAGCTTTATGCGTGGTATAAATGTGGAATAAGGTATCTTTTTGTTTGTGGAATAGAAACTAAGATTTATCCAGTGTGGCATGCTATAGTCATCTGGTGCATTTATGGAAGAATCTTTGTTATGAAACTAAAATCAAATATTATACATATTACTATTATATAAATAAACTGTGCATATATGTATGTACATGTATATATTTGTACTCATAGCACCTTCAATAAGGGAACTGCATGAAGTGGTTGCTCTCCAACGCACACTAAATCACTTCCTACACCATTATCAATGATTCTCTGCTTTGTTACATTTGTCAGCTCCCTGTCAACCTCAAACACTCCAACTCCAGGTGTAATGACTACAGATAACTGACCAGTCCTGTCAAAACTGCGATCCAAATAGTGTTTTTCAAAAACTATAAAAATATCATATATAGAATATCATGGATAGAATAAGATGCAAAATGGACAAATTACGTTTTGGTTAATAATTCTTTACTTAATACTTACCATTCAGAGACATATTTAACACTTCCAGAAAATTGCCTTGTGCAGCAGTGGAATTTACTGCCTTAGGCATATTGATACCTGGCTTTTGGTGATATTCCAAAACAATTTTCTGATAATCAGTGAACAGTTTACGCAGTTGTACCAAGATATTACTCCAATCTTCAAATCTTTCATTTTGTACTGCAACTCTGTAAAAATCTTCATAGAATCTCCCTCTATAATCATGTTGCAAACATTCCCTCATATGATTTGGAAATTCCTCCAAACTGGTCGTATTATAGAAAGTTCTTGAGAACAGTACTATGGTAACCTCGTGATTGCTGCCATTCTTTTTCCATTTTTGAAATAGATCCGCTAAGAATCCATTAACTGCTTTCTCAAAATAAAGATCTCCATGTATATCAAAATCCCACATTTCAGAGCTCATTTGAATAAACAGGTATACCATACTTGTAGAAGATCGAAACACTACCTAAAAATCAGATTTCTTTTTATAATAAAGATAAAGACTTAAAAAATATTAATAAAGTACCATAATTTTTTGCACAAACTTTAGTATCATCAGTTATAACGCCGCAAGCAACACGATCGCCCTGTGACCACATTTCGTACACTTGGCAACGTATACTGCCACCACAAAACTCTATCTTCTTATTAATATACACGCAAGTGTTTACCTAGAAAGAACACAAAACATTTATGTATATTATTTAGAGATACGGAAGACATAATTAATTATGAACGTAAATAAGCAGGGTTGGGTAAATTAATATTGTTTAAAACTAAATTAAGTTCAAATTAATAGCTTATAAAATTAATTTAGCTACGTTAAAAGTTACAAACAAAACTCAGTTAAAAGTTACGTTAAGATTAAATTAACTTAAGTTAAATTAATAGGAGTTTTAGGCTGGTATTCATAGTCCGTTCCTATATTTAAGACCATCTTAAGTACAATCTTAAGATGTCATAAACCAATCACAGAGCCATATTAGCATCTTAAGACTACTTAAGACGGTCTTGAAATAAGAACGGACTATGAATATCGGTCTTAGAATTAGTTTCCTCAATGAACACTATAGATAAATAATAAGTTATGTTGTGTTTCGTATAACACATTTATGTCTTATATCTTATTAATATCCATTGTGCGTTACGTTCAATATTCATTGAGGAAACTGATTCTAAAATTTTAATTCCTATTCCTAATATCTAATATTCCTCTATTGTGTGCAGGGCCTAAATTAAGTTTATATGAAATAACAAAAAAATATTGTTTTTATGTGGAAATGTATTTTTCTTTTATAATTTTTTTCTTTCATATAAATAAATTTTTAACTTAATAAAAAAGTTAATAAGTTAAAGTTGATATCTTTTAAAAATAACTAGTTGAAGTTAAAAATTGACTCATTTAAAATTAAGTTTAAAATTATTAACTTTTAACTAGTTACTACCCAAACCTTTAAATGAGATATAAAGGAATATAGTACCAGGCTGTTTTTCAGACGCCACATCTCGCTGCGTCCCATATACTGATCCTTAAAGGTCAATTCTATAGAATCTAAAGCTATATCGTCCGGATCTACTATATTCATGTATACGTCGGCAAACGTTCGCAGCTGGAACATCGACGCTACGTTATTCTCCACGCTGATGGTCTCGCGACCCTGGAGGTCCTCCTTGAAGGAGGTAACTTGCAACAGCAAGCGGCTGAACTCATCTTCAGGATGGTAAATCTCGACGACATCGCCGGTTTTTATGCCAGGATAATCCTTCGGATTGATGATCAGATCTTCCCCGCTGAAATTCTTCTGATGCACTATCAGCTTAAAAAGCTTCATACTTCGTCCGGCATTCTGTGATCTGTCGCATAAAGTTTAAGTAGCGTACCTTTCATACACAATGAAATATATATGTAATAATTAATAGAAGAATTCGCGACTTTAATTTCGTACAGACGATTACGAATTATGCGTATCTTAATCTTGTTTTCTTTTTTTAAATATACATACGCTCATATCACCACAGCGATATTCCTATCGGCGAACGATCGTGCCAAGGTCTTCAATGAAGACTCTTCATGAAATTACAGAGCCGCGACAACATTAAAATCACGACATCTTAAATTAACTCTGTGAGACTTGAAGCGAGACTGTCACGCTACATCAGCAACAGTGATATCAGTTGAAGATAAAAAGGAAAAATCTTTGCTAACGGTTGGTATAATGTAGCGCATTTGTCATAATTTGCACTAATTTCATACCCATTTAAGCCCATCGCACATGAAATATTTA
>NJRL01000220.1:106734-120904 GCA_003063815.1 Aphaenogaster rudis
AGAGTTGATTTTCTCCTTGATGAGTTTGAACGAGAAGCTTTAACTTTTCATGTCTCTCGGCGTAGCTTTAGAAATATCTGGTATATGCTTCCTTCAAGATACTCGAAAGAAATGTAACTTTAAATAATTTTAAAAAAAATAAAATATATTTTAAATTAAACATTTTTAAATATATATATAAGAAATGTAATTTTTTTCTTTTGCAGAGATTATGTTATAAGAATAGATCGGTGCGCTGTATAATTCGTTCGTAATATTTGTGTTTAAAAAGTATCTTTACATTGCGGTAAATAAAAAAGGATAATATTAATGACTGTATTGTAACACTTTTATCAGATATGGTTGTTGTTGCATATATATATACATATATATATATATATAGAAAACCCTCGTTTTTTAATACGAACATTCGGTTAACCCGAACTAAAATTTGGGTCCTGGCAGAGTTGTACACAGGGCAAGATTTCCTCGGTTAACCCGAATACCCGGTTAACACGAACTCAAATCCCGATCCCTTCGAGTCGTGTTAATGAGGGTTTAGTGTATATATAAAGAGAATTAATCATTGTTCAATCTATTTTAAAAACAAAATAAAAATGAAATACAATGTATAGATAAAAATAGAATAAAATACTTTCAACATTACTTTTTCTTAGAAAATACATACACGGAAAAAAAAATTTGTTAACTTGACTAAATCTTTTAACTAAATAAAATTTATTTAGTTCAAGTATTTATTTATATAACTTAAAGACTTTTAAACATTTATTTATTTAACTTAAACATAAAATATATTATATGTTTAAATTAAATAAATAAATACTTGAACTAAATAAATTTTATTTAGTTGAAAGATTTAGTCAAGTTAACAAATTTTTTTTCCGTGTATTTACACACATATTTTGCAAAAATAGATTTGTTTTTATACAGTTAAAGATCGAACAATGTTTTACGACCTTAGGACTTTATTTCGAATAATATAAATATTAATTTAATATTAATACTAACAATATTATAAATATTTTAAGTAATAATAACTAAAAAATCTAAACTATAGATTGTTCTTGAAGAAAATGAAAGATTCAATTCAACTTTTAAAATAAAAGGAAAGTTTCAGGAATTTTATTTAGCACAAACAATTATGATCTTAGACTTTATGGGGCACTTGGAATAAAGATCATGGAAACAGAGACACGGATACGGGTATCTCGACGTCGACTCGAGGAGTCGCGAGTAAGCGGTCCCGAGGGCTACCCCTCGATCTAGCCGGGCTGCTTCCGGGGATGCTGCGCGCGCGCACCGGGGGTTGCGCTCCGCTCTCATCTCGCAGTTTCGCAGCCTCCCTTTCGCGACCCGTGTCAAGTCCAGCGCGGCTCGATCGGAGGTGTGTGTGTGCAGTTTCCCGTGTCTCGTTGTCCCGGGGTACACCGGGACGTCCGGGCCGGTACGATCGTTATCGTGATCCCGGACCTCGGTTCCTCGCGAGTCCGCTTGTCTCCCGGTTCTGTCTCCGGGTCGTGTACGATCCGGATGCATCGCTCCGCGCCGGAAAATGGAAACCGTAATTGGTACGTAGCCGCATAAACGGATCCTCATCGACCAGTACCTCGCGTCTGTGCGATAACCGTTCCGAACGTTCCGATTAAGGGGGAGGTAGATTCTAATTGCACCCGGTTTCTCGTATGCGCGTTTCTCATACTCACTCGTTCGCAACATCCCTCTAAAGGTCACTAGATGTTGCATGAAAAAAAATGGAACCGCGCGGCGCGTACCGTTCGATAGATATATAAGTTCAAAGGCTCGCTACTTTCTAAGGTCACACACGGGAACAATGCAGCGTATAAACTTAAAAAGTCTTCCGACTATGACGCCTGCACGGGAGTTCTGGCTTATGTAACCATTGTTAAGCAGCGATTCTAAGTAAAAGTTCATGGCGGTCAATTGATGTAAATATATTTTGTTGCATCGCAGCTTTGCATGAATTTACATGTGGTTCTGTTTCAGTTACATACTTGATAGATGTGGAAGCGTATCGATGAATTGGGGAAAGCATTAAAATTAATTTATAAATCTAAATTTCAGAAAATTTTCTTTCTTAATTATATTACAATTAAGTTCAAATCACACGAGCGTATGATTAAAATATACATACATATATATATATATGTATAACACTTTAGTAATGTGTTTGTAGATGTGATCGAGCATATGGATGAATTAAGAAAAGTATTAAAACTAATTCGCAAATCTGATTCCTAAAAAATTGTCTTTTTAATTATATTTAATATTAAGTTTAAATCATACGACGCACAATCAAAACGTCAAACGATAGAAGATAATTATTTTTAAAAATGGCATGTTCTAAAAAAGTATTACAGAATACAACACTAAGGGCCGGTTGTTCCAATTTCTTAGTAAGCTAACTAATAGTTAAATCATATGTCTCTCTTTGTTTCTCCTTCAAATTAGACAAAGATAAATATATGATTTAACTGTTAGTTAGCTTACCAAGAAGTTGGAACAATTGGTTCTAAAATAAAGACAAATTTTGGATAATTATTGAACAGACACTTTCTCAGAAATCAAAATGATGTAACCTCCTATTATTATCACATTCTATTTCAGATCATTAATTTTAGTATATTTTTGGAGGAAGGCAGAAATAAAATCATAAAGCCAATTTTTTATAAAGCAATAATTTTTACAAAATATATAAATATTTGTATTTTAATTGCCGTTTTGAAAAATTAACTTTGCACATTTGTACAGTAATGTATAATAAATTATGTAATAAATTATAGTAAATTTTAAGAATTTTGTATTATTTGAATTCCAAATTAAAATAGTGAAGTTTAGCGCTAATTAAAAAAAGTTTAAAAACTTAAAAAGCGATAAGCTTAAAGTTTTAAAAACATAGAAAGAATGTTAAAACTATACGGAAATAGAATAATATAATTCTCTAGCATAATTTGTATATATATTATGCAATTTTGCAATTAAGATCTAATTAAGGGACATCTGCGCAAAGAAAGAAAAACAGAGGGAGAACAAGGGTCGGAGGAGAGAGTAATAAATAAAAGTCTTGGTTTATTTTTTCACTTTTCATTTTACATTTTTCCATTGTTACGCTTGTCATCAAGATAAAAGTTGTAACATCTAGTTGAGTTGCAATGTAAATTGCATAATAGTACATGGATAACGAATAAAAAATGTACATGCGAGCGTAAAGCTGTTCCATTTTTAACTAGTCGGGATAATTGCAAACAAGCAATTTGAATTCCAAAGTAAATATTTTAATGATACGATCGCCTGTTGCGGATGCCTCACAGCCGGTTGAGAGTTAAAAACAGGAGAATCTAGAAGAGAGCTGCCGTGACGCGTTGAACGGCTTCACCCAAACTGCGGTCCTGGACCTTGCAGCCTCCTCCTCCTCCTCTTTCTTCTCCACCTCTCCCCCCTTTCCCATTCCCCCCTTTTTCATCGGACATTGCACCGATGCAGGCGAGGCGTATGAGAAACGACCGCCTCGCCAGAAGATGGGATCGTCATCCGCGGAAGGAGAAGCTGACTTATGATCCGGACTACTCGCCTGCACCGTGCCGTTCCTTCCATCTCTAAGACGCAATCTGCCGCGAAATAGAGTCCCGAAAAACTTACGTAATTACTGCGGCATCCTCTCCCTGGATTTTTAGGACATTTCTTTTTTACCGAAATTTCCAAAAGCGATAGACTTCACTATTAATTCCTTTGTGTCATTTTTAACTATTCTATAGGTCGCCACTGCTCCTACTCAATATTTTGTTAATTTCGACACCTTGTTTTAGTTAAATTAACGACAAATGTGGTCATTTTGACACACACATGGTTAAATGTTAACCAATGTTTTAGTTAAAGTGACGACATATTGGGTAGGAGCAGTGGCGACGTATAGAATAGTTAAAAATGACCCAAAGGAATTAACAGTGTTGTATTGCTGAAGGTCGAAACCAGATACGAAAGTAGCGGAAGAACTCTATAAGCGCTTAAGAATGTCATTTCTCAGAATGTGTGCATATATCCCGCAAAATTTATGTATACGTATTTTTTATAGCAAAATTTTTATTTTTCTATAGCAATTTCTAATAGCATTTTCTTATAATATTTTCTTACATCAGTTGCTTGACCTACTCCGCGCTAGTGCTCTCTAAAGACTGCTAGAGACACGAAAATATCTAAATGCAGAAGCACAATATAAGCATTTTGATCAAAAATATATATTCCGCTAAAAATTTGACAATATTAATATTAGGTATTCTGTCGGTCAAAATTGTGTCATGCTTTTATAATTATTGTAAGTAACTGTGTATAGTCTAAGATATTCCGCTAAAAATTTGGCAATATTAATATTGGATATCTTGTCGATCAAAATTATATTACGTTTTTATAATTAAATAACCGTGTATATAGTATAAGATATTCTGCTAATAATTTGGCAATATTAATATTGGGTATCTTGTCGGTCAAAATTGTGGTATGCTTTTATAATTAAGTAACCGTGTATAGAGTCTAAGATATTCCGCTAATAATTTGGCAATATTAATATTGGATATCTTGTCGATCAAAATTATATTACGTTTTTATAATTAAATAACCGTGTATAGTATAGTTATTTATAATTAAATAACAGTGAATAGAGCACAAGATATTCTACTAATAATTTGGCAATAATATTAGGTATCTTTTCGGTCAAAATTGTGTTATGTTTTTACAATTAAGTAATCGTGTATAATACGAGACGTTCCGCAAAAAATTTGACAATATTAATATTGTGTATTTTATCGGTCAAAATTATATTGTGCTTTCATAATTAAGTAACCGTATATAGTAGATAGATATTCTGCAAAAAATTTGGCAATATTAATAGATATTGGATACCTTGGTATCCAGGTACCAAGGTATCCAATATACCTTGTCGGTTAAAATTATGTTATGCTTTTTTATTATTAAATAACTGTGTGTAGTATAAAATATTCCGCAAAAAATTTGACAATATTAATATATCGGATATCTTGTCGGTTAAAATCATTTACGTGTTATGTACTTATAATTAAGTAACCGTGCAAAGTAGTTTCCAGCGTGCATCAGTGGGACAGATTAGCGCAGAGTTTGCGATTATTCGCAATCACCGAATACTAGGCATTTAGGGTTACGCGTAGGACCACGAGATTTTTACTTGATCGCCACAGTCTCGAATAGAAAATAATTCGCGGTGTCGCGAGTCGCGGCGCAGTTATGCACGCTTAACGCCAGATTGAACTTTATCCCCGCATACCTTGCCCTCGTTGCATAGAATGCTGCCGGCGCGCTACGGTGCACTTTGCGAGACCGAAGCGAGGTCCGTCAAGCAGGCCACGATGTGCATATATCGCAACACGCAGCGGCATTATGCGCGCTACATAGCGTATCGAGTACATCGAATATCCATCGCACGACGACGGCCCCGTCGCCTGGGTGGTTTTCGCGGTGTGTCGCTTGCGTATGTATCGACTGGCATAATCGCGGGCTTACAGCCTACATAAGGCGCTTACAGTACTACAGAATCTTAAAGCGCCTATCACCCCATACAAGATGCTTCGAAACTTTCCGCGGAATTTGATGATGACCTCTTTAGATTGTTCATACTCGACCTCTCGTCGGGGAAAAGTCTCTCTAGTAAGAGATTATTAAAATGCTAACTTTATAGTTGCCAAAATGTTAAGTAGCTCGTTGATTAAACTTCGAGCTAGAGTTCTAGAATTAAAGAGGTGACTCAAAGAGTTAATTAAATGTACTGCTATTTTGAACTTTTGAAACTTGATTCGATCATCGACCCTTAAAAAACTTTCATTTATTTATTGATTGTAATATCCTCAGAACAGGACAAAAAAATCGTTTTGGGTTTCAAAAAATAAATAAAAATATTATAACTCTCAAATTATACTTTTACTTAATTAATTAGAAACGAAATTTTTTTGTGTTGCAGTGACGCATCAAGATTTGTCAGAAAAAGAAGAATAAATTTTACGATAGACGGCCATGCGAATAGTGAAAAGGACGAGAAAAAGAGGATCGAGTAAATGCAGATGAAGAAGATAATTTTTTGCCAATGTGATTTGTAAGCCGCTTTTTTCAACGTATTTTTGGCAACTGAAGCAAGATAAGCGGCAAGAAGTACATTTGACAATGTAAGGAAAAAGCCGAGACAGATTTATCTCTTTATCGCCATGTTTTCAACACGGCATTTGATATCGCTACTATTTAAGGCGATAGAACGACGTTCTCATACCGCATTAATAGTCTAGCCGTGAAAGCTTGTCACAGATGAAATGACGTGCGTGGGCAATTGTATGTATATGTACATATATACATATATATACACACACATACGTATGTGAAAATGTAAGGATTCTATAGGTTTCCGATACATTGGTCTGTCAGAGCAATTTCTACGTATCTTTCGCGACGGTTATCACCAATGAAACGAGAGAGGAAAACCGAATTAAATGCGATAGATTGACTCATTGTCAGAATCGGACTGGTCGTGATAGTAAAATGTAAAGGAGAGACAGAGATGAGATGAGGCGGAATGATCAATGTGGAGACAAAAGATCAAACGCACGCGTAACGTAAGCCACCCGATTAGCTTCGCCCTTGCGCTCATCCCCCCGGTCAACGCGGATTCGCTTGGGATCTCCTGGTGATGCATCGTCGAGCACGAACAGGATGGCAGAAACGATGGCACCCAATCGTACCACGTACGACACAACGACGGCAGGAAAGCTGAATCTGATGTTCCTTCCTTCCAACGTGGTCGCGGCCGCGTTTAACGCCGAGACGACTAATCCGTCCGCAGCGATGACGGGCGACTCTGCGGTCGTCACCACCATTAAACCGTACCATCGCGTCTACAACGTGACGGAGTATCTCGTCGAGCAAGACGAGCTCGATCACAGTAAGTAGCACGGTGTATCGCGAAGAGAGCTATAAAGTGCACGATAAAGACGGCGAGGTGGGTGGCGTCGCCTCTTTACGGTCCGAATTTTAATTAATTATGCATTCGAAAGGTTGAGACGTTGGATTTCCAACGAAGTCGTCTTGACGCATCTCGACTGTATATATCAAAGTCGCTTCTTACAATCACTTGGGAGACGTCGTCTAGCGGGAGAAATTCAGGAGGATGTTTGTTTTCAGATAAATCTGCAATCGATCTTATCACGATGACAATTTAATGGGAAATCTAGCTGGGGAAACGTTTAATCCTGAAAAATGCGATGAAGATTGCGCTAAAGAAAATGATATCTCCATTTTATAAAGCTTACTCCTTTCTTAACATTTTTACCTTTTCCGTTTATATAAATGCTGAAAACAGATTTTCAACTTGTTCGATGTTTTCTTCACAGAAAAACATGCTGTTGCTTCAATTAAAATCTACGTCACGGACTGCCACAAACATAAATAGTTCATTCATGGACCAAACATCTAGATTATTCTTTTAATAATTTAAATATTTGGTCCAATCATAATACAATTGAATGAACTATGTATGTTTGTGGCAGTCCGTGACGTAGACTTTAATTAAAGCAACAGCATTTTTTTTCAGTGTTCATATAAAGGAATCGTTTCTTATCCAGTTGTGCCTCGAAAAGGAGTCGAAATAAGCCGAGACATTGGCATGTAGAACTACCAGCGTCGTTGTGAGATAATCGCCACAGATTTATGTGCATCTCTCCGTTTCTGTCGATATACCGTGCGCGCATAAGCTTTGACAGGATAATCATACGAGAAGATCAGCTAGTAAAAGATTCAAGTTATTATCATACTTTCACTTCAAGAATTTTATGATTATTGTATTTCAGGTATCCTTGCCAACTTTTCAGACATACAGACCGTTTTGCTTGCATGCATATCGACATTATTACCGCTGATCATCGCTTTGGGGATCGCCTTCGGCGTCAGGTATGCTAATTTTGCTTATTGCGAAAGGAATACGCCATCCGCGGCGTCGACCGGTTACTTGTCTGACATGTACGGCCAACAATAAGTTTTTCTAATATGCGTATCAGGCACGTCTGGCGAAAATATCGGAACGACAGGGACAGCGGGAATGGTTTACCTTGGTACAAGAACGTGTGCAACCGCGATAATGCAGTCGAGTCGCAACATCATCATCCGCATTCCGGAAATGTTCCCGTTGAGGCTGCCACGAGGGTCCTCTCCGCACAAGACGTAAGTTAATGACTTTTTAACAACCTTGCAAACGCGCAAGAAGAATTGTACAGACGCAAAAAAGATCTCGGATAGAATTGCTCCACCAACCAAATTGGAGTCGTTCCTCCTTTCTTCGGGTCGAACGAAAGTCGCGCACGACATAGAATTTAATAGAGCGTCATATAAATTTTCCCTCATCGATGAAATTACGAAGAAATTGCTTCAAGAATGTGGATCATCTTGTAATAAAAAATAAACTCACTTAGAATAATGATAAAACCGTTCGCGAGACCTCTTTGCCAATTGGGGCAAGATTTTTCGTAAATCGTGAGAGGAAAAGCGCGAGTAACTTGAGAGGAAATATAGAGAAAAGTGCTACGGCTCGCTCTCGACGTCGATACGTTATAAACTTTAATGGAATCGATACCAGCCCGTTTGATCCTCGTATGCATGCTCGATTAGCTTACATAACACGGTAACCACGCAAATACCGTCGGCCTTGGTTTAAATCTTGATGCTGTGCCGTAATAGGATATGCGCAAACATTTACGGAACTTGCCCCAGATTGCACAACGGGGACGTAAGGATGTTCTGCACGGCTACGCGCTGTACGTACAATTGTCACGGTTGTTGCACGGGCCGAGTTGTTCGTGCCGGCTCCCTACCGGGGACCCAATCGCACGTGCAAAGCAGACATTGTAACGACCGAGGAGCCAAAATCTATGGCTACGGACGTACCGTTATAACGCTTTGCATTTAATAGCGATGCATCGCCGCGCTGTTGCGCCCATTCGTCTCGCTTGACCCTTTCGTTGGCGGATTCCTTCCGGCTAAAAACCTCCTCGTAAAATATCGTAACGCGTACACGCTCGTCTATATTCAATTCTCGCGTAATTGACTCGGTGCTCGATAAATTCAGCCGACCGAGATTTCGTTACATTTTTAATGCCGCGTATTAATTAAATTAGGTTTCTAAAGGCAATTGATGTTGGAACAAAAAGATATTATATGGACAATTTTACCGAAATTTCTATCGATTCTTTGAAGAAATTTAAATTTAAATTTAAGATCATAATGTTGTCTTATTTCGCTTTTCATTACCGAAGCATAGATTAAATTATTTAAAATTACTATTTACTATTTAATTTAATTAAATATTTAATTAAATTACTATTTAAAATTAGAATAACTAATTCGCCTTTATGTTTATGTGATTGACTATTTGCAAAAAATTTGAATTTATTCTTTAGTTATTTAAAAATTTTGACAATGAAAGAATTAAATTTATCAATTCTTTATGTTATCAATTTATCATTTCCCTCTTCTTCGGAATACCTCCGTGGAAATTTTAATTTTAGTATAGTTAAAAATATCCTCTTGTTTATTACAGAATCTAAACTTAATTTATAATCACCTGTTACATTATTTTAAACCTGAACAGAATTCTCATTATGGGTGGCTGTCCTAGGTTTTTTGAGTTGGAACATTTGGAAATTCATGGAGCTTATTAAACTACACCGGATATAATTAGATTCTGGATAAACCATGACACTATGACGCTGCAGAGATCAGAGATCTACAATCAAAAAGAAGAAAAGGAAAAATTGATTTAAATTAAAGATGTTAAGGATAGCTGGAGGATTCGATCGTCCTCGCGAAGTTTGATATCAAGCTGCTTCATAAATATCCGAGATTCTCCAATTTCCGTAATCGTACGACGCCAGCTCTGTTTTCTGTCGTATTTGCAACTGTCCTTCGCAGCCAACCGACAGAATTATAACGGATTGCGTTCATGCATCGTGCACGTGGCCAATAAATTCGCGTTTGCTGAGCCTACGTAGAGGAATCCATTAACTTTGCCTACCAATTGACGACGCATGCGGTGCATATTGTTCGGGCTGCGTGTTATAAGACGCGGGCGAACACTCTTGTGTGTAGGCGAGCACACGTTGCAAACGCATAACGCACGCACATATACGTGTACATAATACACACGTTATTGTTTACGTATGTGCGTATGACTCAGCCAAAAATACCGTACGTCTGCTTGGCTCGGAGGACGGTGGGATTGACCTGATTTTAATTTCGCGCATATGCGATCGCGATAACGGCGTTTAGCTGGATTTTTCGACGCTTCTGCCGACGCGTGTTTACCGCAAAATTGTTTTCGTTCTATTCTCTCGTTCTGTCGAACCCGCCGTTGCGGTCGTGGCGTGCAGATGCAAATGTCGGCGCGCGCGCGAGGGTCAAGAAAAGAGCACTCCATTATCTCGGTATATTATACCTAGTGCGCTGCTAACTCGTACGACAGTGCAGAGAGATATTTGCGATATATATGTATTGTATATAAATAATTTATTATATAAATATCTTAACATCGATTACATATACGTGAAATTTGAAAACAACATCGAGTTTTTGAAAAAAAATGATGAAAAGGAAATGAAAAAAGGAAGGCAATAGACAATTCTCATATAAGTGTCCTCCTTTTCAAATAGTTGAGCTTTAAGATTAACCTTTTAAGGCCCAATGTACATAATTATGTAAAGGGTATTTCAACAAGAGCTGTAGAATTTATTTTTTGAATAAAACAACAAAGAATTCCGATAATCAAGATTTCTTTATTCCGTTATAGAGTAGAGACATGCAGATTATGTGTGGAACAATACATCATCCAAATGGCCGCCTCGGCTCTTCTTGAAACAACCGCTTTATTGCGCTCCAAATTTCCTGGTCGTGTTATCTCGCAACGGTGACATCAATTGGCCATCAAGATCATGCGATTTAACGCCATTAGACTTCTTTCTTTGGGGCTACGTTAAAGGCGAAGTCTGTGCCAATAATCCATAGACTGTTAACGTTCTCAAAGCCAATATCGAAGCCACTATTGCTGAAATACAGCATGAAAACTTCGAGAAAAGAGTGAGGGTCTGCAAGAAGAGCTGAGCGGCCATTTGGATGTATTGTTCCATACATAATCTACATGTCTCTACTGTATAACGGAATAAAGAAATCTTGATTATCGCAATTCTTTGTTGTTTTATTCAAAAAACAAATCCTACACCTCTTGTTAAAACACTCTTTACACTTTGAGCTTTTCCCAAATATTTTGTATTGATAAAGTGGTGTTTCTGTCGGTATAATACTCTTGATCCGTCCTATACATATAGAGCTAGATTCTCTGTCTCAATTCGTACAACAATGGTGTCCCGCTAAACAAGCCACTATTATGATCGTTTCCAGAGCAAGCTCGTTGACGCTTAATTTTGTTAACTATTCAATATAATTATTCACAAAAACAGGTAAATAACTAGTAATTTTTCATTTTCTTATCTATGTCATCTTAAAGTAGTATTCAATGATAATAACATCATAATAATATGATAATAATTCTATAGCTGAGGCACACGTGTAGACGTGAATTATGTAAGTACATTCAGAAAAGTATATTTCTTGACAATTAACTTTATTCAACTCACAAAATTCTTCATCAGGGGTATTTTTTAAGACTATGAAGAAAAAAATTTTACTCAAACGGAATCGATGCCTGGGCCTTAAAGGATTAAGCTTTAATCTTTTAGACTATAAATATTTATCCTGTTCGCTATAAATAATTACCTTAATTATTGTTATTAACAATAATAAATTTTATTAGTACAAACAAATGATGCGATTAACGTAATCGAAAATGTACGCTTACTAGTAAAGTCTGAAGTGACTATAATCAATAAGAACCAAATACTTAGATCTTCCAAAATTGAAACAATTCCATTGCAAATCGAACAGAGAAAATCTTTTCGTTGCACAAGATTAACGGTGACGCTGCGTAGCATATGTCGAATAATGGCGAAGAAAGCTTCGCCCGCTAATGAAATATATTATACGCCTTTCTTTACCACCGTTCGACTGCCCCCCGACCGTGGTCTGTGGAGCAAAAGGGCATATAATGCATAAACACAGACGTCGGTGAAAGTTGCATACGATGTTTGACTTCTGCAATTAAACCGGGCCAGCTTTCCATGCGTCGCGATTCGTTTCTTTTCGAGCGACGGTTTCATTAGTACCGCGGGTAATCCGCCTCTCTAATTTCGCCGCTCCGTCGTCGCCTTCGCGTACTTTCTAATAAAATTGCGGTCAATCATTTCCAGTTTTCTGACGTAGCGGCGCGCGGTTGCAACCCACATGCGGCGCCGCGCAAAATATTGCGTATAAATATTTCTCTGTTGCAACTGTGTTGCGACATTAAGCACTCATATGACAGTTAAACGTACATGAGATTGTAATTTAATTATAGAATTTTTTGAGAAGTATTATTAATAGATTAAATTATATAACATTTTTTTCATTATCGTTATGTACACTACACTGAGAGAAAAATATATGATATTTGGAACTATAATGACATAGTAAATGGTTGTTAGTTAGGAATATCATTTTTATAGTAAGTGTTACCATTTATGTTGGTGACAATTACGATATAGACATAGTATAAGTGACCCATGTAAAATTTTTACCGATAATTATAATTATTTGAAGTAAAAATATAGTAAGATAGAATATATAGAATGGTAAGAGAAATTAACCATTTTATATAGTCAATACAATTGAAATATTTGGCAAATATTGGTATAGGTAACTATATTCTTAGCATACTTTACTATACACATGGTAATAATAACAAAGGAAATATGATGACTATAAATCTGTATTCACTCAGCTATATTTTACATGTTTAAATGAACTATAAAAATATGTTTAAGTCCAAAACTCACTATAAAATATAGTGAAATTATTGTTATTCCAACTATTTTTTTCTCTCAGTGTACCGTTCATAAGTTCTCGGACACCCTTAAAAATAAAATAACACACATATCCTTGCCTAATTTTTTAATTTTGGCAAAATAATTTGATCTCTTTTTAACTATTAAAAGACCAAACTATTAACTATTAAAAAACCAAATTATTGCAGTTATGTTGCCAAAATGCTTAATTTTATTTTTAAGAGTGTACGGGAACTTATGAACGGTAGTGTACAATTTGCGAAATGTGGATAATTATTTTCGACTGACCACAAACGCATTGTATCTTAAACGAAAATTCTCCTCCGCTGGAATCTGAATGAACGTCCGTTCAAGTCAAAGAGCTGAATTCGAACAAAAACGCGAATGTTCGCGGCTAACAGTTTTTGTCGTAGAAGAGAACATTTATCGCGCGAATCAAAACCGAAGCGGAGCAAAGCAGTAACCGAGCAGCGCAACTTTCATTGATCACACATGTCCCTACAGAATTAAATGCACTTGAGAGCCAGACCAGAAGCGAAACTGCGCAGCGAATGAACAATTCAAAATAATTCAGGGCAAACAGTCCTTCTGCGAAAGTAGAAAAGTAAATTTCGCCGACGTGAGTACACACATATATAGAAGATACGCAACAAAGCTGCACATTCATCGAATGTCCACACTGTTTGCATTATTCTACATTCATTTCTCTTTGCTTTTTTTTTTAAACCAATAAATAAAATCAAAAGGGCTAATGAGAATCAGTGCAGATCTAGGAGCACAAAGTATTATGTAATTTACATTTACAAATTACATGAATAAATATGATTTCACAAATTAAAAAATGAAAAAAGATATAATTGTTCGAACGTTTTTTTAAAGAAAGGAGGAAGAAAGAGTGAATATTCCCCACTATTTTAGAAGCGAGCTTTCACTTAAATATCCGATTTCTTGACGCTGCAGTTCTGTCGAGCAACCAAAATTAGTTGCAAACAGTGTTGCGCTTAGATAATTTGAAATAATCTAGATGCAGATAAGATAAAACATACGCGCATGTATCTCAGATAAGATAAAGATAATCCGGTTTGAGTATATCTAGATAAAAGATGAATTAGTTAAGTGTTTTATCTAGATACTTTTAAGATGATATTTAAAAAACAATTTAG
>NJRL01000220.1:123814-138023 GCA_003063815.1 Aphaenogaster rudis
CCCCCGCCTCTCTAAATCACACTTTCCCACCCCACCCCGGTCTCCCTAGAGCCGTTGCTCTTTCGTACCATCGCTGCACCTCTCGTTGCACACAAATATACATGCTGCATTCGCTTCTCTCGCGCTCCTTGGCTATGTCGTAGCGCCCGCATTTACGCCACACACACACACATATACACGCATAATTCTCTTTCCTTTTCCTCCGCCTCCTCGCTTTCCTCGATCGCGAATGTATTTTTTCGCAACGAAGATTTTTACGAATTCGATTTAAAGAGCCTTATAGTCGAAAATTTTGGAGCAATTTTTTTTTCTTTTTTTTTTTATCGGGAAATTCTATTCAAAATTCTCTCAAGTAAAATTACATGCACATGAGCGATCAATCACGCTGGAATATTCTTCGAAATCGTTAAAATGTACTGATAATCCTTTATTATCGGTACATTTTAGCTGCGCTTTTCGTACTAGTTTTTTATTTTATCTGCTTTATTCCACGATACGGGAACGTATGCGCTCGTTTCATGAGCGTTTGACGAGCGAGGGAAGAGCAGCTACTAAAAAGAAAAGGCCTTTTGTTCCATGCGTTCTGAATACGGGCTTTGGATTTCAATAATCGCTATGTACTACATGTGCAACGCGAACGGACGTAGCGATAGCGACAGAGTGCCGAGAAAGTGTGTCATTGTTTACGCATAGTCGGTTTACTCTGCGACTCGTGCCGATACTTAGCTTCGTCGGTTGGTTTAGTTCTGTCGCGATATTTTGAGATACGCGTTAAGGAGAGACGCGATAAAGTGCTAGATACTGAAATATGATTCATCCCAACTGAACATCGCAGACGTTTTATCTTTCTCCTCCGTATTGAAGATCGTTCCTCGAGAATTCAAATTATTGTATTCTATGATTTCTAAACTTTTTATTTTCATCGAAAAATACCTTTGTATGGTTCAATATTCTGCGAAGCATACATTTAACGATAAAAAATGATCCACTTTTTATATATTCGCTATTATGTACGAAGTAAATCGTTCAATTTTCTCATAACGAGCTTAATGTATCTCAAGTTCGATATTTCTGGGATATGTATGTTTTTTCGTTATGTTAGTAAAAATAGTATGTATTATTAAATTTGATTAATATATATTATTAAATTATATTATATTAACAATATAGTTTGGTTATATTATTAACAACATATATTTAACGATAATAATAGTATATATTAATGATAACAGTATATATTATATACTATTATCATAATATTATCACATACATTATATTATATACTATTTTAATATATACTATTATTCTTTAAATAGTATATACTATTATTCTTTAAATTATTAGTATATACTTATTAGTATATACTTATTAATATATACTTATTATTAGTATATACTTATTAGTATATACTTATTAGTATATACTTATTAGTATATACTTATTAGTATATACTATTATTCTTTAAATAGTATTGTCAATAATATAAGTATAAACTATATTGATAGTATAATATAATAATATTGCTGATAATAATTAACGTTACTGTTATAATAGTTATACTATTACCATATAACAAATATTATAGGTACTATATTGTATATTATACTATAATAATATACAATATTATTTAAGTGTTGTTATTAATAACATAATAATTAATAACAAAGTATAAAAAGGCAATTAAGAGTCAAGCGCTGGCGCCAGTGCACAATGGATAAAATATAATGTTATTTAATAAAAAAATCATAAGATAACAATAAAACCGAACGTTGCGATTCATTTTTGAGTCTTCATCAACGGACAATATATTACAGCATCTCACAAGATAATAATAATTAATATTTTTTCAACAAGAAATTACGTGGCAAATATATTGCCCAAGTTAATGTGAAGGTGGCGGACTTGGTTCGTGCGCCACGCCTTGACATCGAAAGTGTTTTCGAATGCAAAGAGGCGTCCGCACCCGAGAGTGATCAAACTCATTCTTAGACACGATTAAGCGCATTGCACATGGCCATTTATTTTTATCCATAGCAGACACCACGAAATTTCTTATTTAGTCGCGTGCACCGAGCCGCATTGCGATAACCGAACCGACTTGAAAAGAGAAGAAAAGTAATGTACGTGCTACATACTTTCCCCGTGAGTCACACTATTTATCCATACTGACTTCAATGGCCGATCGCATCTTGCAATCGCGAGGACGAGACTCCGTTTCGCGCGCGGGCTATATGCATATTAAACGCCGTTTCTGCCGCATGAGCATGCATATATACATACACACACGTGCAGCAGCGTGAGAGAAAGCGATCTGTGCTTCAAAAAAAAATCGTCCGCTCGGTTTCGAAGAGACTTCGAAGACCTTAGCTTGCCCGGAACCGGTGAAAACTAGCCCCCTCCCCCTCTACTACCCAACCCCTCCTACTCCTCCAGCCCTCCCTCTTCCGTCCTCCTCCCCATCGCTCGCCGTGTGCGATTGCAGCGTCCGGTGCTAAAATAAAAATCGGAATAGGAGCGAGGGGAAATGCGCGCCGATCGAGCGCGAGGAGGTAAGTTAGGTCACTGGGCGCGTTAATGCGCCGGCTAACCTTACTTTCGCATTGCTAGATTCAATTCATGCCAAGGCTGACCGGGTGCGTTGCCCTCGATTGCCCCTATGCCGCCGCCGCCGCCGCCGCCGCCGCTGCTGCTGCTGTTGCTGCCGTTGCTGATCTCCCCCTCGCTCTTCGGCGATCAACCGGCCGGCCGGCCGCGCGGCGCTCAGACGCCGCTAGACACTCGCCGCCTCGTAGAGGCGCTCGCTCTATACGCATACGCCCGGAGTCTCTGGCCGATACGACACGCGTCATTCCCCGCAAAAAATAGAATGAACCGCGTGGCTAGCGGCTATTTAAGGGATGTTTAGAAAGTTAAAAAGAACGCAAGTGACAGTGGTTTCTAAGACCCCGCCTTTTGCCGCGGACAGCTTTACGAGGATCGAGGCCGCTCCCGGCGTGCGTTCTATTTGTTTACGAATCGTAAAACGGACGTCGAAGAGTATTTTTCCTGTACTCTCCTCAGATACGCGGAACGTTATTTTTATATGCAGCTTTATGGCGAATTGACAGGGATCAACGTGCGAAATTAAGAATTCCTCGTTGATGTTGCAATCGTCGAGCTTCTTTTCCTAATCCTTTCGAGATTTCTATGCATTCGTTTCATTATTATAACAAATCGAGAATTAATCTTTTTCTTCACTTATTGTTGGTTACAGGGGCGTTGCCAGGATTTTATTTCGGGAGATTTAAGAAAAAATAAAATCAGGACAACTCATAACTTTCTTAATTAAATAAGATAACAATATTAAACTAGAAGCATGCGTCTAGGTTTTTTTAGATAATCTGTCGAGTACCTCCTCTATGTTAATCGAAGAAGTCAAATTTTTGTGAATGTACATTTATGTCAAACCGTTAAGCCTTAAGGCCCAGACACAATGCTAGGCGATAGCGATAGGAACAGAGAATAACCACAGGCAATAGATTTCAACCTATCAGAAACAGTGTATTGATGACTGTGCATTGACACACGGTTTCTGATAGGTTGAAACCTAATGCCTGTGATTATTCTCTGTTCCTATCGCTATCGTCTAGCATTGTGTCTGGGCCTTTACTTCACTCATTGTATTCCTAAGGTAGGTTTTAACAATTCTTAATTTCCATTAATAATAACCATTAATAAAAAACCATTTAATTTTTCTGTCGGCTTTCAATCTTTCATTTTCATATTTTCATATTTGGTTCCAAAATTTCGGGGGAAATTTATCCCCTTAATCCCCCCCCCTGGCTATGCCGCTGTGGTTAGTTACATCTGAATAGATAGAGATAAAAGGGGATCCAGAAATCACAAATCGTAAAACGAATATGAAAGAGTATTTTTCCTATACTCTTGTCAGATACACGGAACATTACTTTTATAATAGCTTTATGGCGAATTGACAAGGATCAACGTGTGAAATTAAGAATTCTTCGTTAATGTTGCAACAGTCGAGCTTCTCTTCCTAATCCTTTCGAGATTTCTATGCATTCGTTTCATTATTACAACAAATCGGGAATTAATCTTTTTCTTCACTTATTGTTAGTTACATCTGAATAGATAGAGATAAAAGAGGATCCAGGAATCAAATCATAAAACGGATGTCGAAGAGTATTTCCCCTGTTCTCAACTCAGATATACGGAACATTATTTTTATATGCAGCTTTATGACGAACTGACAAGGATCAACGTATGAAATTAAGAATTCCTCGTTGATATTGTAATCATTGAACCTTTTTTCCTAATCCTAATCGAAATTTCTGTGCGTTTGTTTAATTATTACAACAAATCAGGAATTAATCTTTTTACATTCTTCACTTATTTTGTTGGTTACATCTGAATAGATAGAGATAAAAGAAGATCCAGAAATATATATTAGACAGAAATACCGAATATTCATTATGAGCCGAATCGCTAAATCACGGATAGTAATTTCCATGTTCCCTGCACCGGCGATGCCGGTCTGCATTCCTCAACGAGCAGACAATGAGGAACCTGTCCGCAATTTATAATTCGAATATAAATAGCATCGGAAATGCATTGTCCCAAAATTTGTCCCTAAAATATCTTTCCGAATGAACAACTCTACAAATTCCGAAGAGTCGTGAAATCAAAAATTGGGAATACCTTTCAGAATTGAAATTGGAAAGGATTGAAAGGGTACGAAGAATTAGCTAACAGTAAGATAGACTAACATTGAGAAAATGGGCAATATATAAATTAAATATGTATTTCTAAATACGAGCTTATCAAGCGAATCGTTCATCGCTCATTGTCATTGCCTATCAAAATTGGGAATACCTTCCAGAATTGAAATTGGAAAGGATTGAAAGGATTCGAAGAATTAGCTAAGATAGGCTAACGTTGAGAAAATGGGCAATGTATAAAATAACTATGTAATTCTAAATAGGAGCTTATCAAGCGAATCGTTCATCGCTCATTGTCATTGCCTATCAATGACGAGTAGAACCGCTTCGCGGTTGAGCATTATACGGAATTCAATCGATTTCTCGGTCGTATTGCACGAGAATTCTTTGATGTATCGTCGCGTATCGTGTATCATTTTCTCAATAGAGCCCGTCACAGCCATTCATTGCATTAAGTATTGATCCCGGTTACTCTTCAATACATTCAATATGTACGTGCGTCAAGTTTGAAATAAATCTCCGATCAATTAATAGCCGCGTGGACTTCTCCCGGCATCAGATTTCTCCCGTACTTATTTCCGTCTCTCATATTCATTTCCTATAAATGTTTATTTATCAGGATGGCACCCCGTGTGTCTTATACTAAAAATAGAATGTGACAAAGTTGCATGAAAACATTGTGTATATTGTCCAGATAAATCGATAATCGGATTGGATAAAATATTCTTTAAAAAACGTATAAATAATAGAATTCCTAGTTGATCGTTAACATATTCATTTTGAACAAAGTTGAACCATTCATCTTTTATAATTATTAAAATTTAAAATGAAATGTTTGATATTCATCATTAATTATGGACAAGACGTCACACTTATATATTAACAAATATAATTTTATATAATAATTATATATCATTTCATACTATAAATATATTTTCATTAGAATATAATGAGTTACAAAATTAAAATACGATCAGGTAGAATTAAATGGCATGTAAATTCTCTTGAAGAATAATATATATGTTAAGCTACGCGCTTAGAGCCTAATGTGACACATTAACGCATGGGGAACAAAACGATGGAAGATCGCTTTATCAGCGCGTGGCTTCATCCGAGCAAACAACTCTTTGCTGACATACTTCTGATAGCTAGACAGATAGATATCGTGCCACCTGTCCACTTTTCCTTATTAATCTTTTTTAAGTGACAATCTCGCGCCATATATCTCGAAATCTTTCCTCACTATCGTCGTCGTCATCTTCATCATCTCGCTGGTCGACTCGCGATTACGATGTTGCGCGGGTATCTTGCCTCGCGCGATTCCCCGAGCTTCGTCCACGCCGATCGCGCGGCCGTAGCGCCGGTTCGGCCGTACATTTGTCCATCGGTGTGCATCGCTTTAACCACCCGTTTATTCGGCCGCACGTCCATGCACCCGTCTCTCTGACCATGCGCGCGGGCCCGCTCGGACCGGACCCGCTCTCGCCGCGTTGTATCGTGTCCGCGGGGTGGCTGACCTAACCAAAGGGGTCGTTGCACCCGTGCGCCTGGGTCCGCTTTCACCCCACCACGTCTTCCTCTCTTTCTCTATACTTCTTCTGGTCAGCTTCGCGTGCACGCGCGCGCGGCCAGACCTATCCTCCCGTCAACGTCTTGCTTCCACCATCGCGGTGTGTGACGGCCGCTCTTCCTCCTTTCTCCCTCTCTTCTCCTCTTTCGTCCTCGTTTTCTTATTATTATTCTCTTTCTTCCATTTCCCCCCCCTCCCCTCCCTTCCCCGCCCCACCCTCCTCCCGCTCGCGCGCCCCGGTCTCCTTCGCTCTTATCCTACGTATTGTCCATTTCGCTCAAACCCCGGCTGTGTAGCTGGGTCCAAAAGAAATTATAGTTATTTGCCACCGACCCTTTCGGATAGTCGATTATTTCGCAGCAGTCGCCCGTCCCATCACCCTCCCCCCCTCGCGCTCTTCTTCCCCTCCTATTCTCCTTCTCCCCCTGCACATCCTCTCTTTCCTCCATCTTTAATTGTGATTAAATTATTTCGACAGATGTAGATAAGGATTAGGCATCAAGTACTACAAATATAGATATCGATTCACATACCGTTTCACAATTGTCCAAGAAGATAATGATTTTAATAGAAATATTTTATTCCCTCATGAAAATCTCAGAAATGTGATGTGTAATTAAAAATATTTGTTGCCCTTCTCCACTTATTCTTTTCTCCCTTCCTCTTGCTCCTCTGGTTTTTTCTTTTACTACTTCTCCTTCTCCCTCTCCCTCATCGTTGATTAGAGAATTTCTTCATTTCAAAGACAATCAACTCTATTCTTTATAGTTATGCGCTCCATCTAGGGACTGATATCCAGAGAAGAAGAAAAAAAAGAACTATTCTTTAATAGATTGTACTTTTATACTGCTGCTAGAAATGTTATCAAGGATCTTGCAATTAGTATTAATAATAGAGGATATTAATCATAAAATAAATAACTTTTGTCAACAGAGTTTATATATATTTCACTATATTGCATTTTTTCAATAAGCTTGTATTAATCTTGCATTAAAAATGAAATGAGGAACTTTTATACTCGATAATATAAATAACAAAATAAAAGACGTTGAAAAATTTAGCTTTAATTAGAAATAAAATTATATATTCAAGAGAGAAAGAGAGAATTTCTCTCTGAGAATTGGACTTATTTCCATATGATGTAACTTAATTTTAAAGGAGCTAAGATACGATTCAAGTCTGACAAATGTGTATATATACTTATACATACATGACGGCGTATCTTGAATAGAAGCCATCGTTATTGATATGATTGTAACAATCAGATTTTTCCGAGCTATATGCTGAGACTAATCAAAACGCTACATCGCAACGCAAATTTAGGTTTTTAGCACGGAACAACGAAGCGCAGTTATCGAATGACGTCGGTGTAAAATGATAAGGCTCGTTGTTTGCTATACGTTCGCGAGGCGTACCAGACTATGATAGAGATTAGCTTATCTCGACTACGAACCACAAGGAGGTCTCTGTTCATTTGCCAACACTATGTCAATATTATTTCGCTGACCGCCGTCATATGCGAGTGCGACTCCAAAACTACAGCTTTATTCGCAACTCTCTCTCTCTCTCTCTCCCTCCCCTCCCTCCTCCCCCTCTCTCATCTTTCTGATAGAAGAGAAAATCAGTATTAAGTGTTAGTTTATAAAGATAACAGTTAATATGTAAGAAAAAGAGGGGAATTATAGAAATTATTTTGAGGAAAAATGATGCTGTTTTTTAAGGAGTAACTTCTTTAAGGACAACGTTTAGATAATATTTTGAATCGAAAGATCGATTATAGCCACTTGTCACAGTTAAAAATTTTAATATACGAGAATCTTATGATGGCGATTTTATTTTTGGAAGGTAAAAAAATACTGTTTTAACATTTACAAATTCGCAAATAAAATTTGTGCATTTGAGTTTCTCACTACCAGACGCAATGAGATATTTAACTCAATTCTTGCAAATGCCAAAATTTCAAGCCAGCGTATTTGCTTGCCATGAAATGGAAAGATGAAACTCAAAGCCGTTGTATATACCGTTTGCTGAAGTTGCCACTACTTTTTATCTCTCTCTCTCTGGTATGGCTTTTATCATAAAGGTCAAACAAATTCGAGTAGCCAATTCGTATCTTCTATGGCTGTCTTTTCTGAAACTGCCGTCGGCCATAAATGTTGCATGAGCATCCGAAGTGACTGACATTAATATGTAAGCGCTACGAGGGGCAGAAAACGTGGATATGTTCCTTTCAAAATATAATAAACGACTTACCGACTTTAATAATTGATCGTTGTTTTGTTCAATATTTTTTATATTCGCAATATTTCTAAAAATTATATTCTTTCTAATAAATGAAAAATGCGATATAAAAAAGCTAATGTACAAAGAATCGAAATTTAAAAACGCGCACACAAGCTATTTTAAATAACATTTATTTATCTCAAAGGAAGGAAAAATTATCCTTCATATTTATTTTGCATATCATAAATAATCTCACAACCTTACGGTGTCTTAGCTTTTATCATGTAGTGCTGTTGTAAATGTTATGTAATGTGGCATTTGCCTTTTTTCGTATTAAATTTGGAATTGTAAGAATAAAGAAATAAAATATGCTATCTTGTTTTTTTAGTTTAAAGGTCAAAAATCTACTTTGTTAATTTGAAAAATTGATAATTATAAATGCATGGCGGTATATTTAACGTAAATAATAATCCAGACAGCACCCAGAAATAATACGAGATGTACAAATTACGTCGGCTTGAATCCTTCGCAGCAAGGTCGTCATTTTTCTTTTTTCGGTGCATCAAACATTCAACAATCAATTACCAGTGACGCATTAGAGCCTGACCTCGATGGCGAAATATCGCGCATCGCCATTGGCTAGCCTTTCACATTTAACTTCAACTAATTACGAATGCAAGTGTAATTTTAAATAAGTTTTTCAGAGTCTTCTAAAAGAAGAGAACCCGATAATATAATATCAAATATAATATTGATAATTAACTAGTCATGACTATTTCTATAAAAGTAAATAGACAGCAAATTTGCGAAAGGATATGCTGTAAAATTATGTGATACTCTTCGATACATTTTGTCTATTTGTGTCTATTATGCTGTTTAAATGACTTCCTTTTTATTTCTCTCTCTCTCTCTCTCTCTCTCTCTCTCTCTCTCTAGTTTAATGCTTCTTTAATAAACTTACATCATGTTTTTATTTGATTGAACGACGGCAATTTATTCTACGATTTTAATCGGCTCAGGCACCGTGATGATATGTAATCAGATTTCAGACTACTTTAGATGACGAAATAATTCAAGGCCACTTTTATCCAGTTCGGCTATATTCCTATAGCCGAAGTCTGTTGTATAGAGAGACTAGACCATTTTGACCGTCTGGGACCTCTAACGGTATCGTTAAAAGATGCGTCACGAATCGAATATCCACGCTACTTTTGGGTACTTCAACTAACGCGCGTTCCATCTGACTATTCCGCACGTTACATTCGGAATACCATTCCGTTCAATCCACCTATTTTCTTCTTTTCGCGCCGTCGTTTCTTTTATTAAATAAGATAACTCCGGAACTAATTAAGTGATAATCGCAAAACTTGGAGAAATCTAATATTATGTTGCTTGCTTATTTTTTGTCGTAATATTTTATAATTGATATATTACTTAAATGATATGATTTTAATATATCACATATTTATAAAACTCTTACTTATCATTAATGTGAGATACTGTACCTAGATTAATTTTAAACAATCTTGCAAATCAGTTGTACTAATTGGTCTCATATAAACAAATTTATTTCTTGTTAAAAATCGGTATTTCCACAAACTAATTACAAAATTAGCATTATTTTGAAACTAATAATATAGTCACTTAATGCTCAAACTTTTTAATAATTGGTAAAAATTTCCGATGTATAAATTTCCGCTGATTATTATTCATTGATATATTCAAATGAGATAATTAAGCAATTCTAGCGCAGTCATATGCCATAGTGGGTCTACATTAATTTTAAAAAATTGAACATCTTGCAGATCGATTGCGCTAATTGGTTTCACCTAAACAAATTTTACTATTGTTAAAAATTAGTGTTTTCATAAATTCTAATTACAAAATTATCATTATTTTGAATCTAATAATAATCATTTAATATTCAAACTTTGAAATACGTAATAACCAATTAAAATATTCAATGTACATTGATTATTCATCGATATAGTCAAGAAAGACAATTAAGCAACTCTAGCGCAGTAATTGAAAATGAAAATTCTCTCTGACACATATTCGATTGTCATAATTGCATTTAAACATTTACTTACAAATGTCCTCTATTCATCGTGACGATATACCTTTTTAATATATCTCGTATTTATCATTCGTTATACTTATTGTTGAATGCGATACTGTGCCTTTATATTAATTTTAAAAAATTACGCATCTTGCAGATCAATTGCGCTAATTGGTTTCACCTAAATAAATTTAATTATTGTTAAAAATTATTATTCAATAAATTATAAAACGACATAACTGGCAAGTAATATATTCAATTTATTACAACTACGTTTCGACCATACGGATTGTGGTCCTTTTCAAGTGTTAAAAGTTACATCAATAATTAATACTTCGAAGTATTAATGCGAAGTATTAATGCTAGTTATGTCGTTTTATAATTTATTGAATGTTAATTATTCACTGGCGATTCGAAAAATAGATTTTTGGTTAAAAATTATTGTTTTCATAAACTATAATTTCAATTACCATACAAAATTATCATACTGAGAGAAAAATGTATGATATTTGGAACTATAATGACATAGTAAATGATTATTTTATAAACAAATGATATTAAGAATAAGACCGATGATATTAAACAAATATAAATATGAAAGACAGCCCCTATCGGTCACGGCGGATCTTGATGCCTAATAATAATTATTTTGTGAATATTCCTGCTCATGCGAACTGCGCGCCGCATATTCGTCGGTCTTGAAACACAGTCCTTACATGAAGCCGGAATAATTAATTCACATATTAAATTGACGAGCAATTTAATTTTTGATGCTCACTAGCATCTATAAGATCCCCCCATCCCCGCATTCCCCGAAAAAACTGTAAAGAACTTATTGCGAAAAATAACACCTCAACCAGGATTCGAACCTGGATCTCCCAACAAATGATTATTAGTTAGGAATATCATTTTTATAGTAAGTGTTACCATTTATGTTGGTGACAATTACGATGTAGGCATAGTATTAGTGACTCATGTAAAATTTTTACCAATAATTATAATTATTTGAAGTAAAAATATATAATTATAATTATTATAATTATATATTATTATAATTATTTGAAGTAAAAATATAGTAAGATAGAATAGATGGAATGGGTAAGAGAAATTAACCATTTTATATAGTCAATTGGAATATTTAGCAAATATTGGTACAGGTAACTATAGTCTTAGGCATGTTTTACTCTATATACATGGTAATAATAACAAAGCAAATATGATGACTATAAATTTCGTTTACTCTGCTATATTTTGCATGTTTAAATGAACTATAAAAATATGTTTGAGGCCAAAACTCACTATAAAATATAGTGAGATTATGGTTATTCCAACTATTTTTTTCTCATTGCATTATTTTGAAACTAATAATAATCATTTAATATTGAAACTTTCAAATACTACATAACCGATTAAAACGATTATTTATCAATATGTTCAGGAAAAATAATGAAGCAATTCTAGCGCAGTCATTGAAATGAAAATCAAGTTTGTCTACGGAACATCATATATTCGACCGTCATATAGAACGTTCGCCTATAAATGTCCTCCATTCGTCGTGACCGTCTGCAACCTCTAACGGTGTTAGCAAAAAAACCAGACGCAAAGCGGCGAATGTCCTTGAGTGCTTAGTACTTGGATGTCCGCTAGAAGCGGCGGTATGACCACAACCCAATACGAGCTCCTACAATCTACGTATAGCAATCTCACACAAGCGCGCGTGGATTACATCTATAGCATGGTCGTCATATCTGTCAATTTTCCGTAACCCGTTGGCTATATTTTGGGACGATTAGTCTCCATTACAAAGACGCGCACGCGGATCGGAAATTCAATTAGTTCTATGATTACTTAATTGAATAAATTAACGTTGATTAACATTAAGCGCTTACCTAATCAAACGCTGTCTAATAATGCTCGTGTTTCATATTAATGAATTATTACGATCGTGTTTTCACAAGTTTTCACAAGATTGCATTAATGCTTTCATGTTTTTCCATGTAAAATTTGCGGGTTTTTTATTTTTATAGATTACAACGTCGATTCACGCGCGTGTATTGACAGGTCAATTGTCAATTTGCAATGCAATTTTTCCCCTAAAGTTTAAAATACGCAAAAACTGTTGATCAATATGTCTTCGCGATTCTATCTAGCATGTAATATTCAGCTGACCGATTCATGGCAAAGGTGAAAGGCCGCGTATATGGAACAGTTGGCCAAACCTCGTCTATGCGATGTTCTCTTTTTCGCGACACGTGCCGATGGGCTTCGAATATATGCAAATAAAAACGATTGATGTATCAATCTTTAAAAACTAGATGAGTTTTTCGACAACTTTTTCGAAACGTTTTAAAACTTTTAAGCACCATATGCTGAAGCAATATTCTAGAAAAAAAGTTGGGACCAGTCTCTCTCTCTCTCTTTCTCTCTCGAGGGAGAGAGAGCGGAAAAATAGGCTCTTCCTGGTTTTCCTCGATGAAATTTCTCGAGCTTAAATGCGCCCGTACTTAAAAATAGCGATTCTACGCCAAGCTTTTTGTAAGAAAGAGAAAAATCCGTTTTGCAACGGTCTGTTTGAGCTTTGAATAAAATTCCCGCACGGCTTACGTATAGGGATGACAGCTCGATCTGGGACAGGTGGCCACGTAATCCGCGAGCGTATCATAGCGTAGGTTTCATTGAACCTTAGAGGACGAGCACGCGCGCGTCCCCTGATAAATAAGCGCAAAGGCGGCTTGCATACGTGTACTGTACGCTCCGTGTTCCGGCGCGTATTTTCGACTGCCATCCGCGAGTACCGAGCCCGGGGTCCCTCCGCAATGATACCTGCTCGCTTTGGCTAACGTGACGACCGGTGTGTGTAGCGATCTAACAGAAAAGGAACGGAGAGACGCGGCGCAAGAGCAATGCCCCTTGGGTCAGGTTCAGTACCCTTTGGCACAAGGCACTCGGAGAACGACGTAACCGGCATGCATCTGCGCGCGTATAGGTGAACGCGTATACACGCGAACACCTACTTGCATGCGAGATGGCCTTTTCGCGACGCGATAGATAAAAAACTGAACGAGACGTTCCCTTCCTCCCTCCCTCCCTCCCCCCGCCCCTCCGCCTCTCGCGCGCGCGTTTCGTAAATTGGGACAGCCTCGCGCGCATCGACTGTAACTAAATCTCCCGTATCCTGCGCGAAGCACATTCTCGGGCATCGCCGCCAAAAAATCACGCCGTCTTGCGAGCGCCACGCCGCACGCACGAGGCATCGCGGCGTTTTACGACGCCGCCGATTTCTATCCCAATTGAGGACCTTGCAGTAAGGGTCTATCCAGACAAATTTGCATAGCGCATAAACGTAAGTATAAGAAAATTGATTGGTCCATATAAATGTGCATAAGGAAATAGACCAATCCATTTCCTTGTGTATATGGTTATGCGGCTATGCAAGTTTGTCTCTGGATAGCAGTGTTGGGTAGTATCTAGATACATGTATCTCTATACAGTATCTAGATACATTTTGTGCATCTGAGCCTGTATCTGAGATACATTCGAATTGGGGTATCTGTATCTGTATCTAGATACAAAACATAGTATCTGAACTGCTTTTCAGATACATTTTCAGATACATTTTCAGATACATTTTCAAAGTCC
>NJRL01000220.1:148918-166392 GCA_003063815.1 Aphaenogaster rudis
GTCATAGTTGAATAAAAATGTAAAGTATAAAATAGTCGTCATATAAAATTAAGGTAGTCAAAAAATTATTTCGCACACAGAAATTAAGTCATAGCGCACGAACGGTTACCAGCAGACTGGTAAGATAATTTAATTTATTATATATTTGTAATCGTGCAAGATATTCAAGCACAATCTTTTGAAGTCTTGTCTGATTATTAAAAACAACTTTAAATAATATTTAAATAATATTAAAATAATAATGAAGAAAGGTCAATATATGACGAGCAATTATCAGGTAGAAAAACAAACATATTTCTTTATTTAATTTTAATTAATAGAGACGTTTCGACTTCACTTACAATGGCTGCTTTCAGCAGAAACAGCAGCTTTGCAACAGTTGTAAAATTCTTTAACATGATTGGTTTATACACTTAGATCCTCAGGAGGAACCAAGGGCAAGAACCAATGATATTAAAGAATCTTACAACAGTTGCAAAGCTGCTTTTTCTGCTGAACGCAGCCAATTAGTCGCCTAATAATTATATTGACATAATCATTTAACGTTATTAAGTTTAAGTTGCGGAAAAAATATAAAATGATAAAAAAATTAATGATCAGACCACACATTATGATGTTTCAATGTATGTTACAATCGTCGGTATAAATGTCCCACGGTAAATCGGTCCAATATTGAGCATGTCAAACACAAAGTATTCATAGATTCTTTAACCCCTCGTTTGAAGGCGAAGAGAGTGTAGTCCATTATGTAAAATTTCTTTAACCTATCGAAGATGTCAAGTATATTTTTAGTCCGATGATATCAATCAAATATTACCTCAAAAGAATGTTAAAATTATCATCATGTTGATTCTGGTTGTAATTTGTCTTTTTGTCACAGATACATATTCGCACATATAACTCAGTAAATCTTAATTTTTCGTTTTTATTACGTTCCAGTATTGATTTCTTATTAGTATCAACATATAACATTGATGATAAGTTTAACATTCTTTTGAAGTAATGTTCGATTGATATCATCGGACTAAAAACATACTTGACATCTTTGATAGGTTAAAGAAATTTTACATAATGGATTCCACTCTCTTCGCCTTCAAACGAGAAAGGGTTAAAGAATCTATGAATACTTTATGTTTGACATGCTCATAATATTGTACGATTGCAACATACATTGAAACATCATAATATGTAGTCTGACCATTAATTCTTTTATATTTTTTCCGTGACTTAAACTTAACAACGTTAAATGATTATGTCAATATAATTATTAGACTAAAGACGACTAAGAGCAGTCGAAACATCTCTATTAATTAAAATTAAATAAAGGATTATGTTTGTTTTTCTATCTGATAATTGCTCGTCATATTGACTTTTCTTCGTTATTATTCCATTATTTAGTAATACGAGCGGATAACATATATTAAATTAAATAATATTATTAAGAACAAATTTAAATAATATTTAACCTTACTTTACTGTTTATTGTTCAGTTATTCAAATTTAAAACTTTACCTTTTAATTTCTCAAAATAACTTAAATCTACTTACGCAATTATTGTATCCAGGTGCTTAATTATAAATGTAACGTCGTGATTTTCTTACATCGGAAAAAAGAGAAATTAATGGAAGCGTACACGGAAAAAACAATAAGGTTACCACAACCACAATAATAGTAACATTTGGTACAGCCACGTCCTGTGGTTGTCACATTCACATTGTTTTGTGTAGTGCATCTATACACTGAGAGAAAAATTTATGATATTTGTGACTATAATTAAAAGTTAAATAATTTATGGTTAGGTGCACCATATATTACCATTTATGGTTAGGTGGTTTTTATAGTTATTACTGCTATAATGTTAGTAATAATAACAAAAAAATAGTTACAAACACCATAATTTAACTATAATAATATAGTTAAATTATGGTATTTGTAACTATTTTTTAATTTGTAGCTATATTAATATAGTTAAATTATGGTATTTGTAACTATTTTTTGTTATTATTACTGACATTATAGCAGTAATAACTATAAAAATGGTGCACCTAACCATAATTATTTAACTTTTAATTATAGTCACAAATATCATAAATTTTTCTCTCAGTGTATGTTTGTCTCAACCATTCACTATGTTTGCTGTACCAAATGCATATAGTTGCCTTCACATCAACGTGAATGTGACAACCACAGGACGTGGCTGTACCAAATGTTACTATTATTGTGGTTGTGGCAACCTTATCGTTTTTTCCGTGTAGAGTATCCCTGCGGATACAGATGGTTACGTCAGAGATTTAATTTTCCTTAGTAGATTTTAATAATCGACGAAGGAGAAAATGTTCTTGCTTACAAGTTTTACGTTCCTCAAGAGTTCACTCTGCGCGCAGAAGTGAATGAAGGAAAAACGTTTCCGTTCCCGCGTGATTTCCCGCTTCATCGCGCTTCATCAAATGTATTTCTATGCGTTTCAGTTGGTGAATGGCCTAGACGTACCCCGATACATGTGCGAGACGGAGGTGATGGAGGACGTAAACGTTGCCCCGGCGGCGGCCGTGATGGAGTACACCATCACTTCCGGTAATCATACCAGCAAGAACGCGAACGGCAACATCATCACCCTTACGCTCAAGAACAATCATCTTATCGTGGAAACGGAGGAGCGTGCGGTACGTACGTCATTATAAGAAATTTCCGGCGTATTGTCGCCGCAACGAAACATCGCTTACGTAAATCTCTTCCTTTTCTTCGACGACCACGTTCATGTCCTAAGCGGCGAGGCTCGCCGACGGAGTCGCGATAACCGGGTCAGAGACTGGCTCGTTTTCGGGCCGGGGAGTAGATTCGTAATTATCGAACTTGGCCGACCCTGGTAAGGTCGGAGGTTACCGGGCAATTTCGCCCCCACCTATCGTCCTACTTACGGCCTCGTCTTACTCGCGGAGGCTCGTTCGTGGCGAAGATTCTCGAAATCGTCCGCCGAGCCCGCTCGCCTCTGCCGACACCTACGTTTCCTCTTCCTCTCTGACCGCGGCATATCCCTCCCCCTTCTCCCTCTCTCGCCTTCTCTTCCTCTTTCTATCGTCTGTCTCGCACGCTTCCTCATTTTCCACCCCGATCTCTCTAAATGCTCCACTCGCGCTCTGATTTAATCCATTCTTCTCGCACATATGTACCTGTATAAAGTGCCCCAACTTTCGAACAAGGAAAAGGCGTGGAGCCGATTCGGGTCCGTAACTCGGGCCCGAATTAACAAGGAAAAAAAAGAAAAAAATAATAGACTGAGTAGATACGCACGAATTCCCGTGGGAGAATTGAAACGTTTAGCGAGAATAATGAACTTTGAATTTAATCGGATATCAGTCCTGATCTTAGGAAAGAAATTCAAGTTATATACTCTATTTTTAATTTTTTTAAACTATTATTTTATCACTACTGGACAATTATTTGACATTAAGGGGGAGTACGTAGTTGAAAATGGTCAAAAAATCGATTAAAAAAGATTTTTTTTTAAGTAAACTGTTTCTTGCACATTTTAAGATATATAAAACAATTTTGGAGTATCTAAATGTTTTAAAAGAGAAGTGTTGAGCATGTAGTCCTGACGCAAAACCCTCGCAAGCCCTACCCTATAAAATCATGTTTTTTTTTACTTTTATGTGCCGTTTACTTTTATACCTTTTTCTTGAGAACTACTGAACTGATTTTTAAAGTTTTATATATATGTATATATAGTCTCTTCAGAAATGAGTAGACCATCATTTAATCATTCTACCATTAATAATTAAAGTTGCAAAAAACTAGTTTTTTTCAAACCACAACTGAAAATCAGAAAAAGCTTATTTCGAAAAAAGCATTGATCAAAATGTAGCCATAAACATATGATAGAGAAAAAAAATAATTTGGATATGTTGATTCAGTGATGAGAAAAAGGAACATAAAGATAGGCAGTTTTATCCTATAATTTCGCAACTATTCCCTCTTAAATAACTAGTGTTTATTGCACGTATTACTTTTACGTATATGAACATACATATCTCTCATTCTTTATTTAATTTCGAAATTTTAACAGGATCTTATTTTGACCCTTATTTTTTTACTTAAAAAAAATATATACAGGGTGTTTCGTTTTAAATGATACAGTCGATTTTCTCCGAAACTATCGATGATACAAAAAAAAGTTTCAGATAAAAGTTGAACGGTTTCGAGAGAGACATCTTATGATGGACACATGTTTTTTCTAGGTGGAGGTGTTCCGGAAATTTTAAGGTGACCTTTATTTTTTTTAATGGAATTATATGATTTTCTTTATATAATGTAATTCCTCTAGTTATTCGGCATATAAAAGTATTAAGGTAAAGCTATCAAAAAATCAATAGTTTACGAGATATTTTATATTTCATTCTGGCATATTTTGACATGAAATATAAAATATCTTGTAAACTATTCATTTTTTGATACCTGTACTTTAATACTTTTATGCGTAGAATAATGGGATGAATCAATTGATGCGAGGAAAACACATGGTTGCTTTTCAAAAAATTATGCAATTTGTAATGTGCAGTTACATTCTTTTTTGAAAAGCAACCATGTGTTTCCCTCACATCAATTGATTCATCCCACTATTCTACGCATAAAAGTATTAAGGTACGATTATCAAAAAACGAACAGTTTACAAGATATTTTATATTTTGTGTCAAAATATGCCAGAATAAAAAATAATATATCTCGTAAACTATTAATTTTTTGATAGCTTTACCTTAATACTTTTATATGCTAAATAACTAGAGGAATTACATTAATAAAGAAAATCATATGATTCTATTTAAAAAAACAAAGGTCACCTTAAAATCTCAGGGACACCTCCACCTAGTAAAAACATATGTCCATCATAAGATGTCCTCCTCGAAACCGTTCAACTTTTATCTCTGAAACATTTTTTTGTATCATCAATATTTTCGGAGAAAATCGACTGTATCATTTAAAACGAAACACCCTGTATATATCAGGTGCACTAAACAGGTATAATACATTAGATCAATAATATATCCTTCGCCTTGAAAAAGAAAACTGTGGATTACTTGACATAATTTGAATACTTTTATTAATTTTTAACAGAAGCAGCTGTAGAAAATGCTATATTTCGTGTAATATATCTTGCTGTATTTGCTTCCAGGTAACGATGGAGGATAACAAACCCACGTCGAGATACAAGGACAGCGGGTGTTCATTCGTGGTGGAGGTACAGCCGGATTATGACAAGGAAGAGACGGAGGGTAATAAAGGGTCGTCCGACGATGTGACCGCCGGTGTCACCGATCAACAGGCTCTGGTGCACAGGGAGGAAATACCGGATGATAGGTCTTCAGGTGATCATTCTCGTGATGCACATAACACTCCGTTTTTGCGATTTATCTTCTATCTTGTCGTTTCTCACACAGGTTTCGAAAATACGCGACTGTTTGGAAGCACCAATACCGGTCTGTCACAGTCAGATCTTTCGATATCCAGTCAAGGTTCGGCCAATCCGAGTTACCGCTACGGCAATCAAGTCGAGTACGACTCCGGCCACCTTGGTTACCCTATGTACGGTGGTAGTTACGAATCCGACAATGTGCTGTCGAGGAAACTGGAAGGACGGTCGAAATGGGTGGAATTCGACAAATCGCCGGATATAGAAAAGATACTGTTAGACGACTCCAGAAATTTTACTAGTGAGGAGGAGGAGGACAAAAGTGTAAGTAAATACAAAGATTAGCCTGATTCATCCAAACCCTTTTCTGTGAGTGCGTATTATTTCATTTCATTAATATAGCTAAATATATATTCATTTGATACAAATAAAGGAATACTAGATCAACGTACGACTATATTGACAGCTAATAAAACTTGTATTTTCAATCATAGATTATTCAATCACGATTTTTTAAAATAAAGTAAATTAAAATTTAAAATTATTCAATCATGATTTGTTAAAAAGTTTAATTAACCACTTCGTTGGCAACCAGAATGGGACTATTCGTGTCCAGTGTGGCAAGAAAAAAATTTTGTCGAATAGATATTTAAAGGTTTTTGAGGTCGCTGAATCCGAATTTTGAGTCAAAATTGCAAAATTCAAAATAACGGATCCAAAATACCAAAATTTGTCATTTTGACTTAAATTTGTAATTTTGACTCAAATTTGTAATTTTTTTACTTCAAATTCGGATTCAGCGACCCAAAAAACCCTTAGGTACGACATACTATCAAAATCGAGGCATTTTATGCAAAAATAATCAGGTACCTACATACTATTGCATCAATGCCACCGAAGGGGTTAAGAGAGACTAAAAAAAAGGTTTTATTACTAATTTTTGTTATTACTTTGAAAATTTGATTCGCTAAAACATTTAAATTATAGATACTGAAAAATTTCTTTGACGTTGACATGAATCTGTGTCTAAAAATTTTACACTATATATACATATATAGAGATCGATCAGAAAAAATCCTCGTAACACGGAAGATGTTCGTTTCCTTTCAGCCGCAGTTCTTTGGAAAATCAAAAAATATGTCGTCCCTACAAGACGTCGTGAGCGCGGTGGTACGGGAGGACTCGTTCGATATCGTCGACAGCTTCCCAGATGCCGTGCGATCGAATCCGAATCTTCAAGTGAACGGCACGACGCCCAACAAGCTCGAGATTATGGAGCAGAAGGCTCTGAGCAACGACTTCGCCAAGGCGGAGAACAACAAGCCCGTGATAACCGGCGTGCTGCTGAAGGACGATGTTCAGGAGGACGCGTTCCAGGAGCAGCAACGTAAACTAGGTAATGGCACGCTGACGCCGGAACACAAGGGGGACAAGACGGCGGCGCGCAAGCCGGAAGGCAGCGTCTTCGTGCCGAGTCACAAACGAGCGGGCAGCATCCCGCCGCGACTGATCGAGGAGACGCTCGAGATGGATCGCAAGAAATCGCTCGACATCTACAATAAGTACAGTCAAATCAAAACGAGTACCAGGGGCATGCTGCCGAGCTTGAGTCCGAAATTCGAGCTGCTGCAGAACGAGGTGAGTCCGATCGAGGAGAAAGAGAGTTAATGCGCGCGCCAATCAAGGAAGAACCCCCCGTCCCGCTCCCCTTGTCATCGTCGTCATCGTCGTCGGTTTTCCGACTGTGTCGTCGGGACGCAACGACCTCGGGATAAATTGCAACGAAAGATACTAGTCAGGGATTATTGAAAAAAAATGCAGCGAACACGGCTAATGGTGTACTAATGGTGTAGGAATTATGTTGCTTGGTGTAACGAATATATATATATATATATATATATATATATATATATATATATATATATAACGGAATCGGCAATGTCGTAATGTCATAATCGGTTACGACTATCTATTTCAGCAGATGGCAACGATCTCGCAGATTTGAGCCGAATGGACGAGTACCTTCGCGAGTACCTATACAAATTCTATTCGTCTGCGACGAGGAGGATTTAACGTGACAAGTTAGCGTTTAACGTATAAGCAATTTAATCAAAGAAGGAAAGATCGCCGTAAGGGCACTCCATATCGCGATTAAAATGTTTTTCTTTCGTGGACATAACGGAAAGTGTAGATCGGCAGCTGTGTTTTCTAATCATAATTTAGAAGATCGCTTATTTCGTCATTATCATATAAGTTATCATATATATATATATGATACAGAAAAAAATTTCTCTTTAATACGAACTTTAATATTGTCTTTAATACATGCTATTTAGCTCAAGCCGAATGGAGAACTTTTCGCGATCGAGACAAACGAGCGATAATGATTAATGTTAAGCGTAAAATAATGCCGATCACGAGCTAATCAAAAAAGCATTGCAGATAAGAATCTTTTTTCATCGTAAATTCACGTAGACGTAACAGTTCATCACTCGACTTGTTATAGTGACGTAGTATATTTCGTAAAATCAACATATTAATAGTATTAAAAAATATACATACGTGACACACTCCATCTTTCTCTAATTTTTATTTCTTCGAGTGTTCTCTTCATTAAGAACACACAGTCACATTTTAAATTTCTTTCGCGAAATGTGTAACACATTTTTCACTCTTCGATGGTGAAATTGATTGTAAATCAATATTTTAAATTATTTGTTAATATTTATAAAAATTGTGTTTGATGGTTCTAAAGAGAAAAAATTGAATAATAGGTAAGTCGGTTCCTTAAAATTCATGTAGTTACAATAAAAGCGCTAATAAATAAAATAAAATTTATTTCCTAGATACGTGGTTAAAATTCGGCATATGCCTGGGGTCTCAGTTCGTAGCTGCTACGGGTTCATTAACATTCTCGATCCAGGATAAGTCACTCGAGCATCGCTACCATAACGATATTATGCATTCGTAGTAATCGTAAGTTCCTTAGAGCGTAAGAGACATTACATTTCTAACATCCATATTTAGTAAACAAGTCGGTGTATACATACATATACACATCGAATGTATATACATATAACGAGGCTCACGCGTAATATAAAAGCACATATACACGTTACGTATGGACACGTGTACACATTTAAGCGCGCACACGATGTTAAAAAATTTTTTATTAGCTTCATAGGCGTTTTAGGATGTCGAAACATGAATTCTAGTGCCAAAATAGTTTAAGACGTCTCGAATCGACCTACGAGTCGACGAACGTTTATCTGTGTATAACTACGTTGAGAGAGAAACATTACGTTATTGACATTTCAGATTTTATATGATTACGTTGAATGTTATAAACGTTATCGAATGTTGGCTTTGCGATGCTTTGCCGTGAGTTTTCACGATGTGAAATTGAATGTCCTCAACCTGTGTATACCCAGAGAATATCTCCCTTCGTGTGTCAGATATTTTCCCAGTTCTCGCAAATACTATTCCTCCTACGGTCGCTATATTTACACACTTTGCTCCATAAAGAAATCAAAACAATCTACTTCGATATACGGATCGCCTGGGCATCACGCTGAACGCGAGCAGCGTGAAATTTCGCTACGATGGGTATAAATGGGTCAAGAGGCTAGAAATTTTTCCTGTCCATAATTAAATGTTTAATCATCCTCCTGATGCGACAGAACTTCGTCGATCTGGATCATGTTCGAAGCGCTTAGCCGACGCGGCGACGTTGAAGTTGCAGAGATGCAGTATCGGTGTGCGTTTTGATAACCCCTCCAGCCTACAGTTGTGCGGAGAACGTATCTCGGTATTTAAATAAAACGTGGCTCTTAGCATGCGATTATCTTCATTTTCCTGCGAGTTGGAAACATCGTTCTTCATCTCTATTACTGATTATTTCTTTCCACGTACTGTGGTCGGAAATGCGATCTAGAGGCAAGTCTTCGAACGTGATCATTATTGCGTGTTGAAGAGGAAGCTTTTATTTTCTCTAAATATTTAAAAGTCTCTATTGCGATATAAGGTAATTGCCGATAGAGCATGATTTAGAGGATTATCGTAGATTTAGACTCGAAATGTATTACAACTGCGAAAGTAGAAGTCGTCCGAATAAATAATGCAAAATCGAGGAGGAACGAGACAGGAAATGTTACGGTAGTGATCGATTTAATTGCACGTTAAATATTTTTAACTCTCCATAAGATTATCTTATTACCGTTAAACGTGCGTTAAGGATTTGCCGCGTTCGTTAAAAATGTGGAACATGAGCTTTCACACGATCGGAATGGTACGATCATACGATTGTTTGTTTATACAAATTTTAAAGAAAACAGTATACTTATCTTAATACAGTATATAGTTTTGACTTCTATAAATTAAAAGTTATATATTGTATATTCCATATATTTTTGTGTTCTACATTTATATATTATATATTTAAAAGTATACAAGGATTGTTCTTCTTTTCATTAATCGCTAAATATGTAATCGCGTTGCGAACTTTTTAAATATAATAATATCTTGTCTTAAATAATCCAACCTTTTTTTGTTGGATTCTTATACAGGGTGATTTATACAATTACGGTGAATTGTAATTCTTCTTAACTGCAGACGAATCAATTGGTGTAAAGAAAACATATAACTACATTTAAAAAAATATGTAATTGCATTTTGCAAATTATATATATTAAAAGCAGTTGTATGTTTTCTTTACACAAATTGATTGGTTTTATTATTATAAAAAAATATTAAGGTGGGATAATTAAAAAATTAATATTTTACGAGACATTTTATATTTTATGTCTCAAAATATGTTAGAATAAAATATAAATATTTCGTAAACTATTAATTTTTATAATCTTATCTTAATACTTTTATATGCAAAATGTTTGTAAAATCAATTTATGTAAAAAAATATATGATTCCATTTAAAAAGGTAATTGCACTTTTCTGGTGCATACTTATACTTATGAAAAACATAGGAAGATAGATCTTATCATATCATTCAATTTTTTCTTTTTTTAACGAAATAAAAGAACTATAAATCGAAAGTAATTGTATAATTCATCTTGCATATTAAAAATATAATATAGAGATCTAATACAAGCTTTATTAGTGATCAACGATTAGTGAAAGTCATATAGTTATATTAATTTTATGCGAAATATACGCACAATTTTTTTCTGCAGGGCAGGATAATATAATGTCTGGTTTGTTCATGTGAAAGTACAGGACGACACTCGATTGTAGAAGTCTACAAGCTATTGGAAATTAAAGCGTTGAAGGTGCTAAAGTAATATGACATGAACGGCTACGTCTTTCTTATGTAATTAATAAATGCAAATTGGACCCGCTAAGACATGCGTCCGTCCTTCTATGTCGTATTCGCGAATGATTACAAAAATTAATTCTTTCATGCGCAAATTAATCGATGTTAATTCATGTAACTATTTTTTTCGGAGATTTAGTTTTAAACTGAAAAATTTTGAATTGAAAATTTCACACGATTCTTTTCGTAATAAAAGGCTCACAATTTTTGAAGAATCATCATGGCTACAAAAAAATTGTAAGATTTTCCATTTAATCATGAATATTGAAAGAGTTGCTTTCACGAAAATCATTATTGCGCATGAGAGAGTTAGTATGAAGATTTTAACGTAATGCATAAGATAAGAGAGAAATTGATAAGGATATTGATGAGAGGAAGCGCGAAGTGAGCTTCAACGTACGAGGCTGTTTTAATATTTTATAAGATGCAAGCTACGTCAGAAACTGCAATTTCCTACTAAACATCTCTTCTTTTCAACATAACCGACAAATCGAAAGTAATACTAGTTATTGCGCTCGTTACATGTAATGCGAAGACAACACATGCGAAAGGTTTTTCTTACAGATATTTATTTCTAACAACCGCTAAGCTATCTCATTGTACATGTCAACTTATTTTGCAAAAATAAACTATTGGGCACAATGAAAGCGTTTATTGTTACCACAATTGCGGAGTTCTTCTGTTTGTATTGCGTATGGTTATTAATTAGCATTACTAGTGCGTACAAATCTAATAATTTTTATTTAATTCCCCTAATTTCACATAGGCATATATCAGATGTATTATGTTTTAATGTATACGAGGAGCTTGATCTAATGACATGCCAAGCCATCAAATTTTACAAGAAAACAAACGAATAAACTCCTCTCATTAACAAAATTCAATATTCTCTTCTGCAGCTTTTAAACTTAATCCTTAATATATTGTTATTTAAAAGAACGCGAGACTTTCATTGGGACCATAATCGGACAAGTAGATAAGCATAAATCAAGAAAGAACCTCACACACTTTTCTCTTATATTTGTCATGTTATTACTCCAAGCTTTTCATTTCAAAGTTTCTACAAGGTGAAACTGTACATGCGATTTACTGCGTTTGTATTAAACGATATTCTGTATATTCTGTTTGTATCAAATTGTTACATAAAATTATTGAAAGACAAGCATAAACATTCCTATCTATTTCAGGAACCAATAAAAATAAAAATTTTGTTCCTTCTAAATCGGGGACTAATTCATTTCTCACCAAAACCTCAGATATTTCCAGTAACATCAAACGATCAAACAATTTTTAAATACCGTAGTGGATTTGCTTAGCGGTTAGCGGGAGAACTACTTTATCATCCCAACTCGATCAAAGGGGCTGGAATCACCACAGATCTTTCCCCCTATTCAATATATAATTGCGTCCATGGAATAATGAATAAATTTACTCGTCAGACACGAGTCAGACACGTCTCAGTCCGATGGCCGCGTAATATAACCATTTAATTAAGCATTATTTATAACGAGGCCAAATATCTGACGCGTCGTTAACGCAGGGAACTAAGATATTTCATCAGAGTTGCGTATCACACTGAATCATCAAGTGAAGAATTCTGCGTGTGCACGCTCCGGTCTACACGTGCACGATTTATTATCACCGTGTATGCAAAAGTAATAAAAAAATAATAAAATTCGTAAAGATTGTTTCGATGTAGACCAAAGGATAAGCGCTCGACGCCACCTAGACGCATTCGTCGGCGGGTCATCCACGTGCAGATTAATTGTCAGATAAAGTATTGTTTATTATTGTAGACGCACATACACGGGCGATGTATCGGGAGAAACGCGTGGGAGGAGTTTCCTCTGATATAATTGCCATCAAGGCTGCGTCATGTATTTTTTATTTAGCAATCGATGACACAAGCGCGCTTATACAACCATCTTTTTTTTATAGCCTTGTAAAATCAATGATATCTTATTATTTAATGTCTGACGATTGCGAGTCTAAATATATGATCAGCCAGCGGAAAACTCTACTTTAATTAAGCAAATCTCAGCAAAGGCAATAATTTAGTTTGCTAGTATTTTTTGTCGTTGTTGTTTATACGTAACGTATTTTGATAAGATTATCGATTATTGTTCGTAAATTGCGCCAGAATTTCTCCATCCATATAATAACTTTCAATAGAAAATTAAATAATTGTTGGTTTTAATGATTTTATGATGCGGCTGTAAAACAAGCGCTCGCAATTTTACATGTTCTCTGCAATAATTATTAATTTTATCATTGGAAAATCATCGTGTTGTTCCATTTGTTGTCCGTAGTTTCTCATTAGTCTCCATGCTCTTACATTTAAATCATTCTGAAATAGGACTTTGAAAAAGCTCGTTTTTCCTGAACAGATACGGGAATGATTCACGCACTTTAATACGCGGAACTGATTACTTTTCACAATCCTATTTAGCCGTCTGCCGAATCTCTGGACAGTGATTTAACTGCATCGATACAGGAAAAGAGAGAGAGAGAGAGAGAGCGCGAGAGGCGAAAGAAGAGAGAATGAGAGCAGGGACAGAAGGTACGAAGGCAAGCGGAAGGTGGATGCGCGGACGGATGGTGAACGGCTAGATATGGACGGATAGATCAGAGCGAGAACAAGAGAGAATAGTCGAGTGGAATGACTGGAAATCGGGGGGCAGTCTGATTGGTCTCCGTGCTGATGGGAGCGTCGTTGCAACCCATGCTCGGGTTATGTACACGGCGTGCCAGGGGTTGCGGGGGAGTCGAAGTCGGATGGGGCCGGGGGACGAGCGAGGGGGTGGCGCGGAGACGGGTGAGTTTGAACGTCGGTACAGATACGGCATTATGAAAACACGAATGTACTTTTAAATCAATACCACCATCGCATTGTGGGCACCGGTGAGGGCGGTACGTTCGCAACCCGCGAATACGCGGGAGATGAGAGGAAAAGAGATCGAGAGAGAGAGAGAAAGAAAGAGAGAGAGAGAGAGAGAGAGAGAGAGGGAGGGAGAGAGAGAAAAAGAGAAAGACAAAGACAGAGAGGAGAGAGTGGGACCGACGGCGCTGCCGAGGGGGTCATAAGGGAATAGAGGGACAGGATAGGATACAGGGAGGTTGGGATACTAAGGGGTAGGAGATCGGAGGAATGGCTCCGTTATGCGAGAGGCACCGTCGTGACCGCGCGCGCCGGTTACATTAAATTATGACAGTATCCGTAACGGTACGAATGCCGTCCCGTGCCTCCTGCGAGATGTCTTTCCGCGTAGGAGTGGATTTGGCATAGGCAAGGGGGATCGGCTACATGGCGGAGGCAACTCGCCGGCAACAGTCGTTTTACTGGTGGCTTGTAATTCGTACGCGAATATATAATGTATATTTTCAGAATTTTAACATCGTGTCATGCTCTGCTGAACGATGTCAGCGTATTATGCATAATTTAGGAGAATATATTATCATGAAGGCTCATTTGCAAAAATAATTTTCCAGTTCCAAATCTCATCCAACAAACATTTATAACATTAAATTAAGATTTTTGCAAAAATATACATATTACCATATATTATTTTAATTTCAATGAGTGTCAATTGTTTCTAGTTTTACTTCAACTATATAAGAGATATATGTCTAGATAACTCTATTAATTATCATTTAACGTCAAAATGAAGCTATTGCTTTCGAGTGGCTCATAAAGAATTCCCAAAATAATAGAGAAAATTTTCAGGTAATTACCTTCATTATAACCGACAGCGATAAAAATTATAAAACAGTAGAGCGAAATAAAGAAAGAATTTTTCGTGTAACGCGATATTACTAGATTTGTTAGAAAAGCAAAGAGTTAATACCACTTAACGCCAAACGCGAACGTTATTGAATAAAACTTTTTATTCCGCAGGCGTCAGATTTTTATTCTGTTATTCGCGCACGTGTAAAAAATTCCGTACGCAAACACCGTTTACGTGTCCGTGTGTGCGTGTATGCGTGTGAACGTGGTGGCTAGCACGTGCATGATAGAAATTTTTACTCGCAACGAAGGAATGATGGAAGCATAGTCGACCACCTGTATGCTTTAACAGTGGATCGAATCGTGCCTGTTACTCAGCCGACACATCTGACGTGGCGCATCCCCAAATATATATGCATTTATCGCCTTACGAGACCAAGACGCGTCCTTATCGCACCTGCTTATTGAAAATACGCTTGCGATTACATTTACTTATTTAATTTAGCCAATTTGTATATCTATAAAGCTTGAAACTTTCTCTGTATGTAGTTTCAATCACAAATTACGATGTGATAATTTCCATGAGAACGATGTTTTGGAGCAGAGATTGCTTCTTTTTAGATAAATTGAAAATATGCAAAACGTTTAGATGAATTATTTGCTTTGTAACTCGTCTAACTGCTAGTATTTTGCATTTGAATCTACATCATTTGTGTATTTATATTTAATTATGTATTTTTTAATTATATCCATCGTTTTCTCTCAACGTTGCAACGTTGTTACGCGCGCTAGATGCACTTTAGTTAATATGAAAATAAAAATTCTCTCTTGACGAGATATCAATAGAAATTAACTACCGGCGTAGAAATATGCCTTTTGGAGTCTGCGTAGGCAGCAACTGATGAGGGTAGCAATGTTTCCGGCATAGTCCCCGGGCACGTGGTGCTACTATTGATTTTAATTTTAGTGAAAGGGGTGGAAAAATTAGAAGGGTGGAAGGAGGATGGCAGCCGCGCGGCGGTAGGAAGGAAAGGAGGCGCGAGCGTGTAAGCCAGAGAGGGAAATAGGGCTGGCGAGTGTAACGGAAGGGTGCGAGAGAGAGAAAAAGGAATAGGGAGAGAAAGAGAGGAAAAGATGAAGAGAGACGTAGCGCATGTAGAGCGATAGAGGGTAAAAGAGTGAGACAGGGAGACGCAGCAAGGGCGAGAGAGAGGGAGAGAGACAAACGAAAAAAAAAAAGCTGAAGAACAAGAAGGATAGCGAGAGCGGAAAGTCGGCAGTGTCGAACAGTTTCGCTTTCATTTCCCTCTTTGCTCGAAGGCAAAGGTAGTCGCTGTTCGAGGGTAGGAGGGTAAAGTACCTGCCGTCATAGAGAAGGGTAGAACGGCAAGGAGCTGCCGGGACGCGGTAGAGAGAAAGAGAAAGCCCACGGGAGAGATGGGTGGCTGTGCAGCGACAGGGATGTGGGACCAAGAACGTGGATGCGGGAGGGGGAAGGGGAGACCGTGAAAAAGACGGACACGGGGAACCTTGAAAAAGAAGCTCGCCACGTTGTTGAGCGGGAGAGGCAAAACAGGGGGTGAGATATTTAAATAAAAAAGACGGGAGCACGCGCGCGAATATACAAGCGGGGGTTGAAATGTCGGCGGTATTTCGGTGCGAGCACAGCTTTCGACGCCGTAAACGCGCAAAAGTGACCTCTACATTAAGTAGTGATGACAGAAGGGAATAGGGTGGGACAACTTATATGTACCCAAGTAGAACACAAAAGTCATGATGACGTCAAAATGATGCTAAAATGACGCCTTTGACATCATTTTGACGTCATCATGACTTCAAAATGATGTCAAAGGCGTCATTTTAGCATCATTTTGACGTCATCATGACTTTCTGTTCTACTTGAGTAGTGTTGTATTCAAAATTGATATTGGTTTTCAATCGACAAACCTAATTTTAACGAGTCCTTAATTTGCTTAAAAAAAATGTATCTTCATGAACGATGATATGGAAACAATTAGGTAGCGATTAACGAGAGCTGCGGACCCTCCGGTGTCAGAGGGTCCTTTCAACCGTTGTCGAATCGTGCGATGATCGTCTCCGCAAAACGTATTCTCCGACATTAGCGTTTTATCGGCCCTCGATACGCGGCTTTTCGATTTTGTTGCACTTTCTCTTGCACGCGCCACCCGATCCTCTCCCTCCCTCTCCCTCGGCATGCCTTCCTGCTTTTTTAATTGTATCGTGCGTTTATTCGCACGGGCACAGACACGCACGAATACGCTTCACGCCTACACAGACAGGCACGTGTCCCACACATATATGCGCGCGCGCGCGCCGGCAGAAATAAACGAGGGAAGACGCACACAGAGAGAAGGAGAGACGAGAGTGGGTGGGGACAGAGAAAGTGAACTGGTTTACGAACGTCTAGATTAAGGGCAGGTATCGACGAAGCGCCTGGAGAAAAACCATTAGGTTTCGGAGAGAGAGCATATTTATTCCACCCGCGCGCGCGCGCGCGCGCGCGCGCGAGAGAGAGAGGGAGAGGGAGAGGAAGAGAGAAAGAGAGATAGATAGCAAATACCACGATCGACCACCGATGTTTTTCGATACGCACGATCGCCGGCAAAGCTGCGACACGCGCTCCACGCGAGAATGTGTGGGATTTAACGCGATTGTCAGCGATGTTGCACCGCACTCGTCATTTCGTCCGCTATAAGGCAAACGCGTGAGTGCCTCTGTGCCCATGCTCGCGTTTAGTGACACGTGGCGTTACGCGAGCGCGACATATTATTGGTACAATAGAAATGTAAAATTTCATTCGCGATAAAAAGAACAAAGTCATTACGATGCCTAATTAATACCTCAGGTAAATACATTTGCGATAAAAAGATAGATCGAATTCTGTTTTGCGCCGCGATTCAATAACGCGAGAATATTACAACTGTCTCTTATACACATCTAGATGTGTATAAGAGACAGACATTAAGTAGTGATGACAGAAGGGAATAGGGTGG
>NJRL01000220.1:174827-189716 GCA_003063815.1 Aphaenogaster rudis
AGGACGGCGCGGAGAAATATGGCAGGGGAGAGCAGAGAGATAGGCGCCAGAAGGAGAAATCTCGTTTCCCCTCTCAGTCCCGCGAGTGTGCGGGCACCCCCCGGTGCTCCCCGCGACTCGCCCTTTCGCCCCCTCGCGCCACCCCCGCGCCCACCGAGCACCAACTAGGGTGGATGGCGGGGGCCAGAGCGCGCGCGGGAAAAAGAGAGGACAGTCGCGGAGCGAGAGAGCGCAGCAGCCCGGGAAAAGAAATAATCTGCGAGCTGTATTGACGTTTCTAGTCTAACTCTGATTGAATTATGCATGAGCACACCAGCGATACCGACGGCTCTCCTTCACTGCCGCCGCCGCCGCCGCCGCCGCCGCCTCCGCGGCCACCGCCGTCGCCTCCCTGCGAGCCCCGGTCGTTCGCTTGGGGTGCTCGCGGTTCTTTTTTTATATGTACATACACATATATCGCTCTTCGATGTAGTTCGTTCGCGGTGTCAGAGAAATGGTAGAGCACATAGATATACGCTTCGGACAACGAGGCTAACTGTCGGCTAAACTACGAGGAACACGCGGTACAAGTGAATTGATGTTTGGGGAACTGGAGAGCGTCGCTATTGGCGAGATCTGTACGGAATGTAAAATATTATTGATTACAGTAAGCAAAATTGTTTTATCGTATATGAGTGGCGAATGCCAGCCGCTTGTGAGAGATCGTTAGAGTTATCGCTCGACGTATATCTTTTGTATTCTCTTCCTTTTTTCCTTTTTTTTAAATGTTAAATAACGATATGTAGCGTTTTGAAAAAAATATATCGCCAATTAAGAGACCATTGAAATAATTCTTTGCTTTCAGCATCAATTTTCGCAATAGAAATCTATAGATTACAAAGCTTGCTGTTATTAAATAATTCTTTTGTAAAATTTCTTTTGTCCTTGTTGTTCAATAAAAAAAATAATTAGCTAAACATTAAGAGATCGAACGCCGCCTTAAAGACGATTCCGAACGTACTCTAGAACGCGATATATAACTAATAATGATGATCGGCTAATGAACGGACAAACGTTAATCCGCTTACGCTAAATTACGCGCTATCCTGTTTTACTCGCGAAACGACGTGCCGCGGCGCGCATTATGGCGCCCTCGATTGTTGCACCGTTTAACCGATTCGCTAATGGGGAAGCTAACGGAAAAGAGTACATAACAGCTACAGATGCTTTTCTCCTCCCTCTCGCATTCTCTTCGCCCCCTCGATGCACGCTCCGGGTAGGACCTCCTTTTAGTACCTTGCGCACGTAACCGATCGCGATACCGGTGACAACGATTTACGTGCTTTCACTTGATCTCGCTGCATTTCGCTCGGAAGGGCAGCCTCTTTGCCAGTTATTCCGACCTGAAATACGAAGGAATTTCCATACCGAATAAATTTTATATAATTTATGCATTTTATTTATACGAAAATTGTTATTATTTAAGAAATAGTTATTAAAATTTGAAGATTTGGCAACTAATGAGAAAATGAAAACTTTTAATCCAACAACGTAACCGGTTGTGAATATTGGGGTCCTTTCATAATTATGCTTCTAATATTAAAATTCAATACTAATTCTGGAATGCCAAAGTGTTTAACAGTCGAACAAAAAAATGAAGTCTTTTAATCTATTTAAACCCATTACCTTTATAAAATTTTTTTCTCTCACGTTTATTTCAAAATAGATTTTGTATATTAGATTTAAATTTTATTATATCCCCATACCTCGAAATGTTTTTTTTCTTTTTGAAGGATTAACAAAATAAAAGGAAAATAAATAATAAAAAACAACCAGATGATGTGACTATCGCGAAGCGGAGAAAATAGAAAACGAAACAAAAAGATATCTCTGGATATAAATAAACAATACATGTCCCATTTCTTCGCCGTCTATTTTAAAAAAATACTAGTTTTTATAGAGACATGCGTACGAAAAGGCCCGAAGTTCATGAGAATTAAACGAGTGTCGGTAGACTCTGTTTTTACTATCAAACGCTGCAAGCGAATTTCGTATTTTTACTCAGCTATACATATCGCAGTATAACAACAGAGACGCGAGGACGTACACAAACGGGTTACGGTAATCGGACGCGTCAACTCACGACCAGGTCGGGAGATTACATCTAGGTGCCGCCGCAGAGAATTTATCGCTCGGCAAAGAGTACTGCTTTATTATGCATTTATAGACACATACGTCGCGCAGCTTCGGTAAGCCGACCTCGCGACAGGGGCCGTTGCCAGAGGGATGCTGAGTCTCTCCCGCCATTGCGGGCTAGGTATAATCCCCCCACTTCTCGTCGACGAGAGCGACGTAGGAGCATCGCGACTACTGCTAAAAACGGGATCGATACTAAAACGCTTTTAAAATCGAGGCTTTTGTAATTAACTCGCCAACTTACCGGGGTCTGGACCGCGATACGTTCGCGATGTAGCCGCGGCGGTCGAACGCTGCGTTTACGTGCGACGTGATTGTTCTTGCCATTCATCCTTGCCTTTATATCGTAGCTCGCACTATGTGCATCAGAAGCCTAAGAATTTAAGAGCATTTATCTCGACAATCGAAACCGCGATTATTTGATATAGAATATATATTCATAGTATTTTGAAAATCAAACAATATATATATTTTATGGTGTGACACGATTTAGATATATTGGTATATGACGGACGAGAAAAAGTATCGAGAGACGCCATGTTAATTTCGAGACATATAATTATTGCCAACCGGAGGGGATTAATACTATAATTACCACGATAACTGTCATCTCTAAAGACATTATCAATGACCTGAAATTTTCTGTTAATGCATTTCAATTTGCAGTATTATGTCAGAGCCGGTATTCTTTATGAATATGATCAGTATATCCGGATTTAAGCTTAATAATATCTCCTGATAGCATTTACAAATTAACGTAATATTCCTCTCTGAAAATGTAATTCCTGATAACTGGATTACTTTTACGAACATCTCAGGTTGATAATAATAGCAGACTTTATGCAGTTGCTTGTTAATTATCTTCTTACTTCTCATCCATCGTCTCGACTGGACTTTTCATTAGTCGCACAATATTCTCGCGATTCCTATGATCATCGAGATTATGTGTCATAGTCTCGAAAAAAAAGAGGTAAAATATTGGTCGAGCGTCCCGCTATGATGTTAACAGCGTGAAAAAGAGAGATAGTGCCAGCCATTCATTCCTGCATATTTGCAAAAAACTGCTGGTAGAGAAAAAGGCAATGTGTGTGAATAAATTTTTCGAGCGTCAAGCAATTTTTCTCAATCAAATGCAAAAACATGGATATGTGAAAATATTATCTATCATTTTAAGTCCTTAGTTCACGTAAATCGTCTCTGGCACAATTTACATTTTTTATAAACATTAAAAATTTTTATGATCGCGGCAGTGCCGCGAATCTTTATTTAGCGTAAGGTTGATTCTTAAGTCGTGGATTTACGTTTGATTAAAAATCTTTCAATTTATGTAAAAACGTGTTGTTTTCTATTTAAACGAAATATTTTTGAAGGATCATTTTTATAAATTTCCAAACGCGCGCACTTCGTTTTTCAGATTTGTGCTCAGAGAATTTTTTATTTTTCCAACCACTTTTCTACGGATAATGAATTTTATAAAACGTTATAGTTTATTCAGATTCAAAAAATTGTATATTTAAATAGCGTTTGTATATTAAATATTTTCTTTTCAATACTACGTAATTTGGTGGTTCTAATTTTGAACTTCAATCTAAAATTCTATTTCAGGAGATTGAGAGAAATAAATATTACGTCTCTATTACTGTTCCTTTCGATAATTATTTCTAAAAATGGCGGGAACGGCATCTGATCATGCTACTCGATCCAGTATGCTATATTATTTTCAACATCTCGCTCAATTATATTCCGGGCACACAAGTAAAATCAAACGTCCTTTCTGCAAGTTCAAAGCTCATTATTGCATCAACGACGATAACGATAACTCGCACCTTTCTCAAAAAATGAGTCAAATGTTCCGGATACGTCACATCGTGGTACGTGTAATGTGACGTTGATGAATTTTTCTAAGGCGGCGTGTCGATACGTTTTCGAACGTAGCCGTCAAGGAACGGCGCGAGGACGCGGATAAGCGAAATGCGAGATAGGAAAGGAGATAAGATACGCCCTGGACGATGGAGTACCGCCCTCCAGCGAGCGCGTTTTATTTCGCTTTTTAATAAGGACCTCGTTTGGAACTCTAGGCTTTAAATAGATCAATACCTACGTACTTCATCCCTGGCAACGAACCCATCGCGTTTCCGCTCGCTTCAACCCCCTGGCCACCCTTTTTACCTCGCACTCTTCCACTACCAACTCACCCCTTCTCCCTCCCGCCCCGCCCGCCTTCGCCGCCCGCCTCTTCCTCACTCCACCTTCGCTCGCCGTCTCCGTCTGACCCACCTGTTCACCCTAATCCGGTATCTTCTTTCCCCTCGTTACGCATAACACTGTCTTTCTCTGCGTTTCTGTTTTCCCCCTTTTCTCTTTCCCGTCTTCTCCATCCCCTCTATTATCTCTCTTTCTCTCTTCTTCCCTGCTTTTCTCTCTCTCTCTCTCTCTCTCTCTCTCCCTCTCTCCCCCTCTGTCTCTATCTCTCTTAACAAACCATCCGCGAGGGATCACCCTTTTTCGCGACTCCCCTCTATCTACTCTCTTCCCTCAGTCGCGGCACACACGCTTATTTACAAACGGTTCCGTGTACAAGTACATTCTTACACATGCATTTATTAGTACGTAACGCGCCGTGACAGATGTGTGCGTACTTGCGTGAGTGCGTAACGCGCGTGTCACGCGCGAGCGTGCGTCGCGCGCGTGTGCACCACTCTGTTTTCATTTTTCCCTTTATTCCCCTCTAGCGCGCTATTCCGAAGCTTGATAGTGTGCCGGTTGCGGAGATAGGTGGCGGCCCGCGGCTCTCGCGGCCCGCTTTTTCCCTTTTTCTACGCTTTTTCCCTTTTCCTCGGGGGTTTTTTCCCCCTTTTTTTTTTACCTTTTTATTCTCTTTTTTTTCCTCTATACCCGCCGCACCCCTCTCGGTCCCCCCTACCTACCCTCCCGGATCCCTCGTCCTCCCTCCCTCGCGTCCCGCCACCCCCTCGCCGTCACCCTCACGGCGTCGTTTGTCGGCCTCTCCGCGTGAATGGGCGAAATGTAGGTAGAAGCCCGTTTTCGCTTTCTATACGGCTCTCGGCGAAAACGAGAGTCACGTACGTTCCGGAGCACCACCAACGTTTCTAGCACCCGATATATATGGCAGAGCCCGCAATCTCTCCCCGTCCCCGCTAACACCACCTATCGCCCTTTCTCCGCGGCACTGTTCGTCATACTGACCAAATGCGCGTTATCTGTGCGCACGGCGTGCGCGCTTGTTAATACAAAATCATGATTTCCTATTTATCCGCACATGCCATTTGTATCATAAATAATTTATCCTGGCAACAATTTATATCTGCCCTTATCGCGTGAGCTTGGATACTGATAATGTTAATAATATATAAGAAAATAAAGGATGATGATCCGCCAAAAATAATTTAACAAGAAAAAAATCTGTATTTATATAACATTAGCCAATTGCGTCGATATAAATACAGAATTTTTTCTTGTTAATAATATATTTTTAATAATAAACGAAATTAACCGATACATGACTAACACATGTAAGATACATAAGCCTATTCGATCGGGCTAGATCTTTGTGCCTAATACTTTTGCGTGAATTTATATACATTTTTCAGCTCGGCAAACTACGCGCCGATTATATGTTGGTCTTGAAAAATATATATATAAATTTGCGCAAGAATATTATTAGGTACAAATACTTAGCCCGGTCAAGGCTTATGTATCTATTTTTTGTGTTAATATATTTTTATACATTATATAATTTATATATTTTTAGTTTCCGAGTCTAATTCTCGAAAAGCTTATCATTTCCAATCGCTTATAGTACGGAAACGAACATTAACGGGACATTAACATTTTAGGGATGCTATTTGTAAAAAAATTATATATATACACTACTAAAAAAAAATAGGGAACACTTCATACTCTAAAAATTAGGCTATTTTCAAACCGCTGCAACTCGGCGAAAAATCATCGTAGATAAAAGTTTAAAAAAGCATTTTAAAGCTTGAAGTTTTACCTGTAACGCGCTTAAAATGCTTTTTTAAACTTTTATCTACGATGATTTTTCGCCGAGTATCGACATCATTCCTAAAAAGTGCAGGTTTAGCTTCAAAATCGTGTAACTCGGTCAAAAAAAATCGTAGGAGGATTTTTAAAAAAGCGTTTTGTAGGTAAAATGTTGTAGTTTATGGAACCTTTGAGTCGAATTTTTGGAGAGAAATTTTTTGATCGAGTTGCAGAGTGTCGAAAGTGCTTTTTTAAAGCACAGAACAAGGAAGATAATCAAATTATAAAAAATGACCGATAACTCGTTAAAGTTGAAATTTCAAGCTTTAAAATGCTTTTTTAAACTTTTATCTACGATGATTTTTCGAGTTGCAGCGGTTTGAAAATAGCTTAATTTTTAAGGTATGAAAAGTGTTCCCTATTTTTTTTTTTAGTAGTGTATATATACTTTTGATTAATAAATAACAATTTTGTACGCCCCAATATCGGCGCTGACTCACACTTGGCTTTCTCCTTAATTTCTTTAGATTTTATATTATTGAGCCTTAGTTACATTAAAAATTTTATTAACGGTTTTATTAAGTCGGCATTAAATTAGTTGTAGAATCCATAAATGAAAGATGGCTTAAAATGGGGTCTACAGCGTTAATTAAAAAAAAACATTAATTATATATGGCGATCAAAAAAGGATCAGGAATAAAAGGGTATGTAGTATATATATGTAAAAGTAAAAATTCTTAATCCTCCGTCCTTACGATTGTTCTTAGTATTATCTTTCACTTATCTTTTGTACTTCTATCTTTGCGATCTAAAATGTTTTATTTCAACGTATATTTTATTTACACTTAAAAACGTTCCGAGCTCTTTAAGAAGTGCCTGGCTTTCGAGCGATCAAAGATCGTATTGGATCGCATTGGAAGCGAACGATTTTCCGAGATCGTTTCTTTGGGGTCAGACCTATTTGCGCCCTCGAATCGGGGGTGAGAAGAGCCCGGATCTCCTTCTCTGTTGCGCCTCTCGACTCCACCTATCCCGCCTCCCTCGCGCGCGGAGTCGGCTCCTTCTTTTTTCTCCGCCACGGACCTACGCGCTGGAAAGGGTGATTTGTCGACCTGACCTCGAGAACCGTGGGAGCGTCCTTGACCTATCGACGCGGACACAGGATGTCGGGAGCGTCGGAAGTAGTGGATGTCCCTATGCAACGGACGGATCCCTTGCTGCGGGCGCCGATTGACGCGCGGCGTCCTACGATCGATCAGCATGAATTCACTATGAATCTCATGCAATGGGAAAAACGCGCAGCGGGACGACTAGCTCAGTTTTTTAATCTCGATTCAGTTATATATCGTCATATATCGACTAACCCTTATTTATCAACGAGGGTGCCTCACGGTGATACGAAATAAATGAAATACGAAGAACGGAGTTTTGTCAATACAATGTATGTGATTTATTAACGAAGTCCTACGGAAAAGGCACGGCTGAAATACCCGAGATTTGTAATAGAGTTAGCAGAGTTATTTGATATCATTAAATATTAGCTTGATTTACTTTTTGCATTCGTCAATGAAATGTTTTGGCTTTATAGTCGTTCTCTCTAACGTATTATTGGCAAACTCCGAGAAAATGCGTATAAGATCGAATTAATGTTCAAATTAAATTATTCTAGCAAATACATGCAAGTTTTATATAATTATTAGGAAAAATGTGTAAAGAATTAAGAAGATTTTCGTCGATCAACATTCAACCTCGGTAAGTCAGTCCGCAGTAGAATTGAGTTGCGTAGCACGCACGGGAAATATTACTCTCGTATTACAGGTTGGAGATTACGAAGTTACGTTAGAGACATCACCTTGAAGATGCCCTCATTAAATCCGTCTTTACGTTCAAGTCGCGAAAAATCAGCGAGGCTACACGCAAGCGAGGAGAATAATGGGCGCGCTCGCTCGCCCGCTAGACAAGGAAATGATGGCGGGGGCTCTACACACATATCCGCGAGCCGTATAATTTCCGCGAACCGCCGCAAAATCAATAAAAGAAACATTACATTGGCGGCTGGCAGTACTGAGCTTGGCACGGGCCATGGGATTGGATGGGGAAAACGAGATGGGAACGAGGCGCGCAAGCGTTGCTAGAAACCTTGACGGCGGCAGAAGGGCTCGGTAGCTCGGCTATTCGGCCACTAAAGGAGGTGAGAGAGAAAGAGGAGAGAAATCCGGGGGGGAAAGGAAGAGGGACGACGCAGGCGGGAATAGTAGGCGGCATGGAAAGCTGCCGGATGAGAGAAGCGAGTCTTATGAAATATGGCCTCCTTGCGGAGGAGCTCGCTTGTGTTCCGCGTTGCTGGTATGGCTGGCGTTCTGCGCGCAGAAGGAACGAGTTCTGAAGGGAGCGAGGAGGACAGGGGGAGAAAGAAAGAGAGAGAGAGAGAGAAAGAAAAAGAGAAGGAAAAGGATTTATTCTATTCCAGGATTAAGGTTCCCATAAGGACGCTAAGCTTTGCGTTATGAAGACAGCTGGAAAAAAATCTATCGCAATATTTCGGACAATTACCTCAAAATTTGAGATGCAAGTAGAAGTGATGGTAATGTTCAGAGGATCGCGTGATGCCAAAGCAGGTACCAGTTCTCGCATCAAGATTAGTATTACAATGTACCATTAATATTAATTAATTAAAATCCACAATCTTCGCGTTGATATTTAGAACGATATCGCGAAAATTAATAGCCGCAAAAGAAAAAAAAAAGAGAAATATAGATGTTGTATTAATGAGGCGGCACCTCTTTAGTGACCTTTTTTATTCAAAGGTATCGAGCTAGAGACAGGCCCGATTATATAATATAGTAGGTACAATTTTTGATGCATCGCCTTGTTGCGATCGTGAGCATATAATTTATACGAAACGCATGTGAGTTACACGCGTGGTTCTCTATCATCACCGATGAGCAACAAGATACGGTATTTGCGGCTTGAGCGAGGCGAAGATCCTTTCACGTGGCGCGGAGGGTGATGGCGAGAGGAGATCGGGGTAACTCGCTTGACTATATAACAGTTTGGATTACGACGTAGCCGTACTCACGATCGAGAGAATTGATCGCTATAGAGCGGAATTGGGACGTGGATGCAAGGAGGGAGAAGAGGGGGGAATAAGGAATTCAGCTTTATATGCGCGCGCGAAGAGATACTGAAAGGGAGATACATCTTTTACCGTTAATACGTTATTCAAACGATCAAGATTGCGGAACGTGTAACCCGAGTCTTGGATATTAATTTTCGATTGGAGATTAGTCACACTGCATTTGCAATTCATTCTTCCGTCAACATATCATTTCCGAAAGTTCCGTATTTATTCCTTAATCTCTTAATTCTCTTTTTACGTTAATTAAAAAAAAAGGATAATAACGGCAACTGTCTAAATAAACATTATGCAAAATTTTTAAATACATATTTTAGCGTATAAGTGATTTTATTAGTTAAAATAATGAATGTGTCTTAGAAGAGTCAGTAAGTATATAAGCTCATGTTAATACTACTTAATATTATCTAAAGATGACATCCAAAAATATGACACTTTAATATTATATTAAATATTGAACTAATACAATAAAGCAAATAAATATTAAACAAAATAAAAGTAATTAAACAAATAAATATAGTTTTTCTCAATTTTTCATTTAACAATATCAAAGCAATCGTGTTAAATTATTTTAGGTATAGGTTGATAAAAGATTTTCTCCGATAGTTTGACATAGCTAAACTGGAGATTATATAACACGAGGAAAAATTTAATAATATTCCAAAATATTTTGCATTAGTTTCTCGTTTTTGATATGCATAAGTGCACTGAAAAAAATGCTGTTGCTTCAATCAAACAGTTCATTCAATTCTATTATGATTGGACCAAATATCTAGGTTATTCTTTTAATAATTTACAACAGCATTTTTTTATCTGTGTGTAATTTCTCATATTCCGAGATATTTAAAGATCGATTTGGAGAAGCATTAATCTATTTCTCATACATATCTTCTAACGTAGGAAGCTTTATCATTGACAATATTTTTAATCTAGAAATATCGCTATTCAAACTATTTTCTCTCCACGATTCTCTATTACTCAACTATGTGAGATATCGTATATATCCGAGTAATTTCTAAGAGGTATTTCCTACAAAGATTTCGGTTTAAAGTTTTGTACCCTTCGGCACCGTTGCATATACCGAAGGATTATTGCATGGAGAAACAGGCGGCGCGAGAAGCCCGCGCGCGAACTAGCCAGCTTGTTTCTTGCGGTCGGGGAGAAGTCGAAAACCTCTGGTGAACCCTACGTACCCCCCACCATCGCGCGGGCCTCTCCGACTCCTTTCTTTCGTTTCAGACCGGGCCTGCTTGCCCGGGTTTGAACCGCGTACCTAAAATGCAGGCTAGGTTTTCGGACGGGCTCGCGCGTACCCGCCCACCCGATATTCCCCTCCATCGGCCGCGTTGTTAGGCATCTTCCTCTCGTTGCTAGGGCCCCGCACTCGATAAGCCTACCCTACCTCATCCTCCACCTCGCCCCCTCTCGTATACTACCGCCGCCGAATAGTCCCAAAATGCATCGGTGCCTCCGCGCCTCACCCCTCACCCCTCCTCATTGCGTGGCGAGCAATGCCGGACCTCCGTCTGTCCCTCTCCCTCTCGCTTTCACGCGAATTCTTTCTCTTTCTCTTTCTCTCTCTCCCTTCTCTCTTTCCTTCTCTCTTCCCACGTCTACTACCCTCTTTACGTCTCTCCAGCACGACGCACGACAGCCCTACCCGCCGAACTACCTCTCCCTTGGTTGCTAGGTCCGCTTTTTCGCGAATAGAGCCGATGCATGTCTTCCATGTGCATTGGATCTTGGACGCGTGACGAAGTTCAAAACCTACGCGCGACGCGCATCCGAGTTGTGCTTTCATTTGAATACATTATGAATTATTGATCAGTCTACTCGAATAGTAAAATACGAGGCGTTGACAAAATTGGCATAATCGATAATATCATGTCTGGTTACATCACCCTTTTTTTACTTTACTCATATGATATTCCCTTCAACATTGTATTCTTTCCACTTATCAAACGGCAAACATTTATGACAGAATGAGCGATTAGGGAGATCAAAAAAATTCGATTTCTTAGATGTTTTCTTATGCGATGCCAGTAAAAGAATGTTGAAACAAATCCTGAGATATAAGACAGTAAACGATCATTATTCTTGTTGCAATTATATTCTATTATTATACTTATTATTATACTTATTACGAAAATAAATGCGTCACATCTTGTTCAGCCTGTGTATTTTAAACGATATTTCGCACTATGTTTACGTTAAGTGTAGACTAAATTAAGTATAATGTAAAGAAATTTTATTAAAGTGTTTTATTAAAAGATACAAATAAAAAAAAATATACATTTCATGCAAATGTGCAAGATTACTTAGAATTATCTAGGATATTTATTAGTAATAGTATTATTAGTAATAGATTTATTCAGTAATAGTATATCTAACGAAAGAGAGAATCAGCTGGTACAATTTTACAAGTACAGTCATCGGTCTAAAATATAACATTCATCGTTTCATAAAGCGCCGATGTATGCTATACGTTGGTTCCATTCCAGACGAATCGCTGAACTATGAAGACGACAAACATCGTCAGCAATATTTTCGCACATATGTCACGTTACGCGCGCGAAGTTAGCTGATAGTATACAAGTCTCTAATAACTCAAGTATACTAATCGAGAATTAACAATTATCGGAGAAATGATTATTACTATTGCGTTATTGGATGTTATATTCGTGTAAGATTTATTTGTTTCATAAATATAAGAATCTAATTAATCCATTAGAAATATAATTAATCCGAAATCACTTTTGGAAACATTATCGAACGAAACGTCGTTGAATCTTGATTTTTTTTCCATTTTAATTCTCTATGGAATTAAATTTTCGCTCTACAAAGAGAAAGTTTATCAACGGTATTCGATTCTCCGCGTAAAAGAAACATTCCATTTTTAACATTGCCGATATAACATTTGAGTATATTGCAATTATTGGACAAATTTCGCGTTGAAGCAGAGGCGTGACAGAGTCGGAATTCGGCTGTAAGAATCGCATCAGAATTCGCGGGCTAGGCGCGGCCCTGTCTCATTGCTAGAGACCCCCTCTTTCACTTCGAAGGCTGCACCTAAATGCGCTATCCGCCGCGCTGCCCCCACCAAGTGCATTCCACCTATTTGGGCCCCCCACCATATGGTACCGGGCCGAAAAGTGCAACGGCCTAAATTCACGTAGAGGAAGGTAACAAGGGCCTTGGGTTTCTCCCACCCGGCGGCTCGGTGCAACAACCTAATTTCTAGAACCCTCCTCTTCTCTCTCGCACTCTCTCCTCCCTTCTTTCTTTCCTTCTTACCCGTTCCGTTCCCCTTCCGCCCACCCCCCCTTGCCGCCGCCGCCACCGCCGCCACCGCCACCGCCGCCGCCGCGTCTTTTTTCATCCTCACCTCGCGCGCGTTACCCCCTCGGCCCCTTGAGCTCCCACCAACCCTCACCGCCCTCCCTCAACCCGTCCACGCCGAAACTCGCCGCTCTCAGTCGGACGTTCGCCGTTTCGCCAGGCCCGCTCTCGAGCCATCGTATCGCGCTTCTTCTACTTAATGCAATCGCTAGTTGGTTTTCGGCGGCAAGCCCTACCTTCCCCCCGCCCTGCTCCGCCATCCGTTCCCCGCGGTTCCCTTCTTCGGCTGTACCATCCCTCCGCCGATCACCCCGCCGAGCTCCTACGGACCCGCTTCCATCTTTCGCCATTCTCTTCTTTTGCGCCGTTCTCTTTTTCCTTCTTTCTTTGCTTTACTCCTTTTTTTCCCCCTTTGCCTCGGTGCAATCGTCTCCGCTTACTAGCGATTCGTGCATGCAATACGATCTCTCGTTCGTCCTGCTACGGCTAGCACGAAGAAGAGAGCGACTTTGCGCTCGGGCTCACGGCCTCTCTCTCTCTCTCTCTCTCTCTCTCTCTCTCTCTCTCTCGCTCTCTTTCTCTCTCTCTCTCTCTCTCTCTCGCTCTTTGAGACGGACCAGCAAAGTTTGTCATAAAGAATATCCGGCCAATCGCACGCGTGATCATTTGAGTGAAGATCGGGTTAAATCGCGAGAACGAAGTTTTTTTTAGTCTGTGGTTCGGACAGATTAAAAAAAAAGTTACACGACACTTTACAGTATGTGCAGCGTCGCGCTGCCTTTCTTTCGAACCCTCGTCACTCAATGTTGGTAGAACTTTTTTTAGTCTTATCTTCCTCCTTAAAGCTTACTTTTTGTCATTATATTTCCTTCGTAGTATTCGCATCATTACGTGTTTACCTCGTTGCATCTCTTCCTATTTTATTATTTTTCATAAAAATTGATAAGAACCGCGAAGTGTATAACACAATTAAAATCGAGAACGGGTCAAATTCGGTCGTAGCAGATCTTAGTCCCAGGTAACATAGAAGAATGCAACAAGCATTCCACATTCCGGCAACTGAAAAAGCTACAATCGGTCTCCCTACGTTCCTCAGTGCTAGCAAGTAGTAATCAACAGTAACAAAGTAAAAAAGATCTTTGATGAGAAAGTTTGTTTGCTCCTACAGTATCTAAATTGGGTCCGAATACTGTTTCTCGGTTGCCTTATATTAGTAAAAATGTAGCTAACCTTTATTGTTTTCTACAGGTGTTGGAAATTATATACATACGACTATCGGATTTATATATTCCTAATCGTAATAAAAACATGAAACTCTAAAAAGTCGTATACTGTAGGATGCATGTAGTGTACTTTGAGAGGGAAATTATTGATACCCTTCAAATGACGTCAAAATGATGAAATGGGAAATTATTGATACACTTAGGACCGATTGTTCCAACTTCTTGGTAAGCTAACTAACAGGTAAATCATATGTTTATCTTTGTCTAATTTGAAGGAGAAACAAAGAGAGACATATGATTTAACTATTAGTTAGCTTACCAAGAAGTTGGAACAACCGGCCCTTAAAATGACGTCAAAATGATGCTAAAATGACGCCTTTGACATCATTTTCATTCAAAGGTGTCATTTTAGCATCATTTTGACGTCATCATGACTTTCTGTTCTACTTGGGTCATGTGTGATTTTTCTAGTTTTTTAAACTACGCGCCGCGTTACTTTCGGACTTCAAACGCAGCTCTTAAAACCAGAATAGTAATATCACACTGATACTGATGCTAACAAGCTTCTATAAGATCCCTCCTCCCTATCCCATCCCGATTATTTTTCTGTAATTCTTAAAACAATTCCGTGTGACGATACTGAATATTGTACGTGATCGTTCTAGCTACGATTCGTTCCTATGATGCGTTTCTAGTGCGCAGAACTCGCCGGGCTATCCGAGATGCCGCGTTCACGATATTTAAGTCGCGTAAGCGGAATAAGACACGAATAACACGTGCAATCGTGTTTAGACCGCGCTATGAGAGTCTAGTCTATTGAAATTACAAGCAGTGCAAAAGCCTCGCTGTATCGCGAAAATATTCGTTCTCGTCAATTTTTCAGCTTCTAGAATTTACGTGCCGGCAGTTTGAAGTATTAATATTTGATGCTCTGAGAAATTCAACTTGAAAACTGCGGTTTCTATCGTCACCCAGGTAGAACACAAAATCATAATAAGATCATAATGACAT
>NJRL01000220.1:213269-229705 GCA_003063815.1 Aphaenogaster rudis
AAATAGCCGAAACATTAAACAGTTTTTACAGTTGCTACCTACAGTACAACACCTCGGAAAGAATTCTCAGATTTACGTGCAGGGGCGCGTCTTTCATTATTTTCAAACCAAACCAGATCTTCAAAGAATACGTCTCGCGCGTCACGGTATATTTTATACATTGGACATGTGCTTTTTATCGGTTTTTACGCGTCGGGCTCACTCGGCGTTTCCGCAAAATGCAAACGCACGCTTCCTGGTACGTAACACGGACGGTGCGTGCGTGTGCGTAGAAGCGCAGTCAAGCTCGCTTTGAGCGAAGGCGGAAGACGCGCGTTAGGACGTGCGGCCGAAATGAAATAAAAAGGAAGATTACGGGGCTGCGCACGGCCCGGGTGGGCGGGCGTATAGGAAGTGCACAACCGGCGGTCGTTACAAATGGAATGCAGAGTAACGTCGAAAATTCACTACTGTATTTCAGCTATATGCATTCGCGAGGAAACGAGGGTGATGCGACGTAAATGCCATTGCTCGCTGTCGAGACGCTTTGTTGCAAACTATGCGAAGTATCCCGCAAACGTAGAGTTTAATTTTCACAATAAGTTCTATTGGCGAGCTGAAATTAACTTCTTTCATGTTATGATTAAACAAATCTATTTGTTTAGCTCGTTAACATACAACTGTAGTTACAACTCTCGATGGCCAGTGCAAGTCTGGGGGCGCCGTTGTATATGCGATAAATCAAATTTTATAGTACAAATAATTATACTTAATTGCAATTTTCAATTGTATCTAATATCGATTTCGATCTCTGCTGAGATCCTTTTCAGTTGATGACGTTTAGTGGACTGAGTTAAATTTTTTCACCCGGAACGCTTGACGGCTGTCGATTCTATAGCGATTGTCGAGAGAAATAGAGTTTGATATCGAGTGTCTTCGAACGCTTAGCTTTCCTGGCTGCGATAAATGAGATTCATAATAATAAATCTTGACATTAATCGCATGACAATAATTACGGCGCGGAGCGATATATGACATATCAGTCGCAAAGCAGTCAGTCGAATCGCCAGTTCAATATCCCGAATCTCGATCGTGGGCGGTTACCAAAGAAATTCCTCACGGACTCGTAAATTTCCTAATGCAAACCGCGAAAGCAAACAATTCGGCCGCGATTCAGTTGTCCTTGGCTTTATTTGCCGCGAGAGCCGCGAGAGACTCGGAATTGTGAGGTAGCACGCATCTAGTTAGAAAGAAAGAAAACCGTCGGACAGAATTCGTCTTCCTCGTCTATTACACGCTCGGTGATGGATTTGACAAATGTGCGTGTCGGTCTCGAGCGTGAAAAATGAAAACAAACTCTTTTGGAATAAAGAAAATTGTCATGAATGTCGTTCATTGGATACAACGCAATCTAACAGCATTGATATTTTATTCTTAATTAATATAAAAGAAGTTTTATATATTATATTCTATGTATATTTTACCATATTCCATATATATTCTATCATATTATATATTATTATATCTATTTTCCCTATATTTATTTATAAATTTTCCTAGATTTCGATATATTTTACATATATAACTTTGTTTATTTCTAGATTTACATATGTAATCCTATATAATTAAATATAAATTAGTTACTCCTATATAGTTAAGTATAAATAAGTGATAACCGTTAAGTATAAATAAGAATAAATAAGTAATATTTGTACACCATATCCACTTAAAATGAATAAAATATTTTTAGTAAAGATATATTTGTATATATACAATCCTATATATTTTCTCAAAATAAGTAATAATTATATATAACATATCCATCTAAAATGAACAAAACATTTTTTATAAAGATATTATAAGACATGTTAGAAATATTTTTTTTTAGACAACTTCTTCATTCTTCTCTCTTTTATGTAATACGCTTAGAAATAAATATGTTTTTAAACAGCTTCTTCATTTCTTTTCTCTCTTAGACGCAAGACCCAATCTTTGCGTTTCGCCTATTCAGAAACCCGCCAGTGTGCTCGTTCATCGCCGATAAAGTGTATCTACTCACTTGGCCTTCCTCCTCCCCACCAGAACGATTCATTTCTCTTTCGTATTAGACTCGCGTTACGGTCACTGACGTGAATTTAGACGAAGGTCAAGACGTCTGGTCGCGTCTCGCCGTAATGATCGCTTCACATAATGCCCGAACCGGCGTGTGAATAATCGTCTGCGGACCAAGCGTCCGTACTGACGAACACGTACTAGGCTTATGTCTGCAGAATAGGCAATGTGCTATTATTATGCACAATATGCTTTTGGATTAGCAGAATTGAAAAAGTAATAACAATTTTATCGATCTTCGGTGACCGATATAGAAACTCGCAAGTATAAGATGCGTTATACCATACGTTTCGTTTAACATAAGAAAGTGTTTTAACACTAAACCTACCACCGCCGGTCAAATGACCGTTTTTAAACTTTTTATAAAAATTCTGCATTCAATGTTATCGCTTTTCCTCAATTGACTTCACGACTTTTTCTTAATATACATATAATCTGGTTCGGTAGAAATAGATACCTACATATAAATTGTCGGTAGCTTTAGTGTTAACAGTAGAATCTTAACGAACTTGGTTAAACTTTATTCGGTAAAAATTTGGCGAAAGATCGCATATCGCTGCGACGCGTCCCGACGTTTGTAACATCAACTTTTAGCGATCTATAATAAGTGTAGTAAATCTTTAACCTTTTGCTCTCTAAGCTAAGTAATTTCCGGTAGAAAACGTTTCCTGCGCTTCCTTAAGCCCTAAACTTTATAGTTGGGATAACTATTCTGGCTAACTCTTAAAGCTTAGGAATTACGACTTAAGGCAGCGTGGTAAATGTTTTTTGTCAGAAATTACTTAGCATAGAACAAAAGGCTTACTACACCTATTGTAAATCGGGGCTTAACCAACATGCGCTGCTCTTTTTCTGTTTACTTTTTCTGTTTTCTGTCTTCGTTTACTTGACGCAGCGCGATCCGTCAGACCGCTGATGATTTTACATGTATCTGCTAGGCCAATTTGTCGCATTGAATATCGAAACATCCTTTAGTGTGGAAACTTTTGTTTCCGGTTCCTTTTCGGTGCAATCGAATTTCAGAAATTAAGCGTTTGTGGAAAGTACGGAGGATGACGTGCATCGGTATTAAAGCACATCCTGCCGCATTAAGACTACCACCGTCCGTTTCGAAAAAAAAAAAACAGGTGCGCGGATACAAGTGTGTCGGATGACAAACGGCCGCACGTGACATCGGATCGATACTAAATCTCTCTTGTGAGACATTAATATAAAATTTCGAAGGAGAAGTCAGTAGCAGTCGTAATGCCAGATAGCGGCGACGTTACGATGAACCCCTTTCCGTCCGCTCGGTGCCCTCCTTGGAACACGTTTCACATCGCAAGACAAGATAAGGGCAGATGTTAGTCCTACTGCGCGACTTAATTAACTGAATAATCGCGTGACGTAGGTCATCTGTGCGGAAAATTTGGGACAGTCAGTAAGGAAGCGATATGTGCAGAAATAAGAGCGCTGTGGACAAATATACGGACAGTGTTTCGTGAAATTTACCGGAGGGACTCGATCATATGCCTTCGTAAAATTCAAATTTGCTTCCTTAACGTAAAAATTTAAACGCATAATTAAAAATTACAACGTTACTGAAATTATATCTAATTAATTAGACATGTGCCAAAGGATGCGCGTAATTAACGGAAGTTTATTACTCTCAATTAATCTGAAACTGTATTTAATTTTAATGGGATTTTAATTCGGGATTTAGTTTTCTAATATAACTAACAATGGCAAGCTAAGTTAACAGTTATTAGCGCGCGTTTCTAGTATCCAGTTCTAGCGTGTCCGTTTGCGAAAGGATACATTAATTAGAAGGAATTTAGGGGATACACTCTTCGATAGAGGACTTTGCGCAGAAAGATACCGTTACTCCATTAAGAGACATGATCAAAGGCATTTCTCAAGACGGAATAAGGTGTTTCGGATGCAGCGATTTGCGCCAATAAAGGTCGCGAGAAAGATTAAAAAAGTGCACACGCACACGGACGCATACGCACGCATAAACGTAGGAAGAGCGAATCCGTACAGTTCCACTCAAGTGTTGCACTCTCAATTAACGCGCGCTAATTAAGAGGGCCGCCGACACACACACACACACCCGATTGCGCGCTCGCGCGCACAATTTCAGTTATATTCGCGGGGCCGTGGCTCTAACAACGGCTTTACGTTTTTTCGGCGTATCCCGAATTGCCAAAAAGGAAGTTCACATGGGTAACCAGCACGTTGCTAGGTCGAATAAGTGCCTAATTATAACTATCTTACATCTACCGCATCGTGTTATTACCCCACGAAACGTACACACGACGATACGGTTTCGCCGGTGTCCGATGCACACGCGGACGTGCTTAACAAACGTTACCTGGTCAAATTTGCAAGGATGCGCATAATAATCATCCATTAGCCCCAGTCATTTGCGTCCGGAAAGGCGGGTTCTCACGCACTGTCATCCCACCGCCATAATCTCGTAGAGACTAAACCTGGAATCAATTGTGATCGGCCCGCAGAACGATCATCATACCGCGATTATTATATTGCGCCTGTCAAGGCGCGTACACGTGAACGCGAGCGCGTTATCGATGTTAAAGCGATCGGTTTTCCCGCGGTTCAAATTGGTGTATACGTCGTCTTCTTTTTGTACAAATGGAAATTACATTTTAATTAAATGTCTTTAATGAGAGAGACGAATTTAGTATTCCGGGTTTTAATTATTTCGCACTGAATCGCGTGCGCGCATAGGACGGAAAACAGCAAAAATATTCTCTGTTGTAATTGCGTAATCTACCGCGTTATACATTAGTATACATGTGTGTGTGTGTGTGTGTGTGTGTGTGTGTGTGGGTATAAAATTTTCCATAATTAATTTTCTATAATGGTAAACGTTGCATACGTTATTTGACGATCAATGATTTACGTAAAAATATAACTTCTCCTCAAACGTAAATTATTAAATCATTATGATTCCCTAAGCTTTGTATATCATTTGAAATGTTGTAATATAACACTTGGCAATATTATTATTTATATATATTATACCGAAAACGTTTTAGATTGTTTTCAGCGTGTGACAGTTTTGGCTGCCTCGCGTCTGTTATTATATTACCTCATGCTTTGCGAAATGCTTCCCCGAAGGCATAATGATAACAAAAATCACATCGCGCAATAATTGGCACACTTCGACGTGAAGCTTCGCTCCTACTTGACGATCTCGCGTGATTGGAGGCGGCCGATTTCAGTGGCACAAAAAGAAAATCAGACGATCGCCGTTGTATCTTATACTAAATCTTTATAATTTCAGTCGGCGTTGCCAAGATTATTCTGTAGAGAAAGAGACGAAGTACTATGTATTCCAGTTTAAGACGTTTGCCACTTTAAATACGAGACACGAAGTGACGCTGATTACCGTAATCCTAAGACACCGAAAAGTCGCAGAAATTGCATTACGTTCACATATTACGACAGGTGAATGCATTGCATAATCTCCAGGCATTTCGCGTAAGCTTTCTTACAGTGTTGCATCATGAACTTTGTTAGAATAAGCTATCTAGCGATATATATATATATGTATATGTATTCTCATTATCTAATGATAAGCTCATCTTATATAAATTTGTTTATGATTGTAGTATTATTTCATAATGCTCTAGTAGACATATACAAAAATGGTCTTCTTGGAAGCTTATCTCATCTACTAAGCAGCTTCACTTCCAAGAAGATTTTTCTTGCGTATATCTACTAGAATATTACGAAATGATATTGCAATTGTAAATAACGAGAATTCGTGGAGACATCTGATTCGGCTCTCGTTTAACGAGAAAGTGAAACGAAGATTTCTCGTCTTCTACATTTAACTTCATTTAACTTCATTATGAGACATGTCTAATAATATCACAAATATGTTGATCGATGCAGCGATTAGCTATCGCAACGGTTAAATTTGCACGCCTAAATCCGTTAATGTGTGCCATTTGCGGAACGGTATCGTGAAAATTGCACACGCGTTTAAAAACCGTCTTCTATTAGCCTAGGAATTTTATAATGCACTTTGCTTCATTCAATTGAGGTTGCAGAAAGCGACTTTCAATTAGTCCGCATTATGCAACTTATAGATCGATTTTTATCAATCAATTTTACTTTTCCTTATTATACTGTATTCTCGCAAAATTTTATAATAAGTTCGATAGTAGGTGTACAATTATTAATTAGTTGGAAAGATGTAAATTCGTGTTGCATGATGTTGATATTCAATATATTATTGGCCTCGTTGCCCAATGCAATCTAATGCTGATTAGATAAACAGAATGTGCAACACGAGAGTTGTTGCGAAATTATGTATCGAACGATGAATAGGGTTAGTGACGTGGCATGTCGTAATTCCGCAACGGACGATTGTATATATTGCGCAAAAAAAGGTATGCCGCACAAGCAAAAAATTTTGAGACCAGGTACGCGCTTGCGTGATTAATGCGCTGAACGTGGAATTCCAAAAAGACACCGTCAAAATATCCTAAAATTATATGAGAACAAGAGTCGGGAGTCTTTCCTGTTTCTGTAAATAGGACACTGCTAACGTAATAAAAGGGAGAAATGTATCTCAGAGATATATTATTGCGCAATATAATTTCAATGAAATCGTGTAAAACACAGCAGTGGTAAGATGTTAAGATAACAAGGTAGTACGAAGCAGCAGTCGTAATTCACGCAATAATTATTTATTGACAAAGCCCCATAAATTTATGACTGTCGTTCTCCGATGTACCCTTTAGAGTTAAACGGGTGATAATAAGCTTTGCAAGTATACTCGCAGTACCGTTCGTAGCAAGTAAAAAATTCTTTGTCTTTGAAAATAACCGCCGGGGAGCAAGAAAGAGAGAAGAGGCCAACTGAACGCAAAAATGCACTGGCCGAATGCACGTTGCGACGGATAGACGCGCGTATATTGAGACGAATGGACGTGTAGAGACGGGTGGATAGAGGACCAAACGCGAAATAGAGTAGCGTGGCTCGCGGAAGGGAGAGGAGGAATAGCGGTTAGGCAGGGCGAAAGGAAGAGGAGGAGGAGGAGGAGGAGGAGGAGGGCGAGGACGGGGTAAAGGCGAACGTACCCTTAGGAAGCGAAAGATGCAGCAACTGTGAGAACAGGAGGGGGACCGAGGGGGGAGGGCGGACGAGCGCCGAAGCGGCACAGAAGGTGAATGTCCAAGGGGCCAACCTGTTCGAGGTTCATGGCCCCCGATCGACTAGCAAACTCTCTTGCAGGAAGCCATCCTGCCCAATCTGCTAGCGAGCCTCGTGCAAAGGACCGCCGCACCTTGCTCTCGGAACGCCGCGCCGGAATTTTCGAATAATATCGCGGCCGCGCGAGATCGTGTATCCTCTCGCCGCACGTTTAACGCTAGGCTGCCGCGTTTGATCGGCTTCGATCGCTCGCGAATGTCGAATAAATGTTAAATACCCTGCGATTTTTTTTTAGCCCTCCTGCGTTACGCCCGAGAAATTCACTTTAAAGTGCTGTACGATCGTTACGAAACGTTATGCAACGAATAATTCGCAATCTGATAGAGATTTATAGAATGCATGAAAAATAAAGTAGTTTTATATTGACGCGGAAAGGTCAACAAAATGCTGTTGATCAAATGTTTTAAAAAAACATTCTGGTGATATCATTTTATTCTTCATTTTATAATCCTTTCACGTATCTTATGTCATATCAGAATGAAAGAAATATAATATATACAATACATAAAAATATATGAAAAGAATGTCTATAATGTCACGTTATGTCACATGTATACTGACTGTATTTAGCATCGTCGTCACAACAATTCGAACAACTAAAGAGAATAGCTTCCGAGAAAACTTTACTTCCTCGAATAAGCGTCCTCGGCAGATCAAGGTTTAATTGACAAAAATATTACTGCAGAGGATAGTCCGCGCGAGGAAAATAACCTCGCGAGTGGAAACATAAAGGCAAAAACCTGACGGGATTTCAAAACCGGAAGAACAGGCACGATGATCGACGTGCATAACCGAGTTGAATTCTTTGAGTACATTTGACGTCCCGATCGCATCGAACGTATACTCATCATCGATTATAGTAGTGCCATTAATATACCGGTTTACTGCCGTTTGGTTTTTAATACAGGGTGTTCCGCGAGGAAATCGACAAATCTTTAGAACGTATTCTAGAAATCATTCCGAGCAAAAAAGTTCAGATACACTATGGTCATTCGGCTCAGTTATGGAGATATAGACACTTTTATTAATATTATATAACAGGCGAAAAATACCAGATATTTACAACTTTTATTGCGTGAATTTTATTTTATAATTTTATTAGGAGAATAATCTCTGATAAAAGTTATACTGTATCGGAACTTTTTGCTTAAAAAGACCACTAGAGCACATTCTAAAAGTTTGTCGGTTTCCTCGCGGACACCCTGTATATTTTTGGCGCAGAAAAATGTTTTCTTTAATTTTACACAGTTGCTAACCTATTATTCAAATATTAATTTATACGAATTTTTGCGCGGCGTTAATGCAAACGTCTTGTTTCGCAACTCCCACATAACTCTCGCGAGTAGTTTTCGGCTAAAACTCAACGTGCAACTTTTTTTCTGCCGAGAGGTGACTTTTGCTTCGCGATTATTCTCATCGACAAGTCCGGCGCGAAATGCGCATAGATTAGCAACATCTTGCCCTCGATATAAACTACAATCTTATCTTTCGCGTTAGTCAGAACGCAAATATCCTGCAATATGTGTGAGAGATGGCGGGATTAATAGAGAGTATCGCGATGTTACTGAACGTCTCTCAGAGATTAACGACTGGCTGCACGTGCGGAGCATCGGTATGTTTCTCAGCAGAATGACGACAACAATAGTGACGCGCATAAAACAGCCATTTTATATTTAAAATCGCCGAACGAAATTTCGCATGACGGCGATACAAAACGCAGCAAATCAAACGCTCTCGTGGATCCGGTTCGATTCACCTTTTCCAGACGTCAAGAAAGCCGGCGTTTGCAACAAGTTACGCCTGCCTCGGAAGAAAAAGGGAAGGAGACAATAAGACGACGGCTGCGAATTCCTACAGATTCGAGATATTGCGTAACAAAGTATACACCGGGCGAGCGGTACTCGATATAATGGCGCTTGCATCACGCGCGGTGAGCTCTTCTCTCGTCGTGCCTTTATGCGGGCAAGGTGAATCGATAATCGTTCACACCTATACCGATAATTTTTACTAATACTTTTCTAAATGGAATTTTATATAACAGGACCATATATTTTTCGTATTCGTGTGTTATTATATTAAATTAATAATAATACATCATGCAAACGGTTCCTTAACTGTGATCAAGGTGTTTCCTACTGTAAATGTCGTAGCTAATATACGCAATCGCATTTCCTGATTTCAAGTCTCCTTTCAAACGTTAACAATTCTTGAAGCAATGTTGCGTGTTGAGTTTTTTATAATCACTGCCGAAAACAAATCACAAGGATAACATGCAGGTTGCGCAACAGACATTTGCATTAACGCCGTGCAAAAATTTGTGTAAATTAATTCTTGAATAATAGATTGGCAACTATGTAAAATAAAAAAAACATTTTTATGTCTATAATAGAGACGCACTTTTCCATCTTCACATTTATGAAAGGATATTATTTTGTACCGTATATTTTTGTCAGTATCATTTAAAATTTGACGTCCTTGATACCGCTTGTGCGCACTAGTATTAGTATTATCGGACCATCATTAGATACTTTATCTACCAATCGGAATTATTTTACATAACGAAACACAGAAGCCGAGCGATTACGATGTAATTACCGCGGAGCTCTTCGCGGAGTGGCTTCTGCCGTGCTTTCATGCGCCCCACAATAATCTGCTTTCGTTCATGGGTTTCCGCCTGCGCGAAAGAGTAACGGTAGTTCGTTCACGCCGCCTCAATTGTCTGGCATAAGCGCAGAATTTTAGGCTGTAAGTGTCACGATCGTCTCACATGTCTCATTTACAGTGTGGATTGTACCGCGCCGAAATCCGGGGTCCGGGACCAGGTTGATTGCTATCACGCGGGTCGCATTTGCGAATTCCCGTTCATTCGCTCTTAATTGACCACCTCGTTGGATTCGACAATACACCGCGATAAGCCCATACCCGCGAATCTAATTGGTGGTTGAGAGCATTTAGCTTTCTTTCTCTTTTTCTTTAATATGAATATAACGAACACAATATATAGAAATACAGGCTATTTTCAGTCGGGCTGGATCTTCTTTGCCTAATATTTTATTGCGTGAATTTATATACACTTCATAGCTTAGCCAACTACATTATATATATATATATATATATATATATATATATATATATATATATACACTACTAAAAAAAAATAGGGAACACTTTTTATACCCTAAAAATTAGGTTATTTTCAAACCGCTGCAACTCGGCGAAAAATTATCGTAGATAAAAGTTTAAAAAAGCATTTTAAAGCTTGAAGTTTTAACTTTAACGAGTTATCGGTCATTTTTTAAAATTTGATTATCTTCCTTGTTCTGTACTTTAAAAAAAAACACATTGCTTTTTTCTTTAAAATTACGCACCTTTGATACTCTGCAGCTCGATCAAAAAATTTCTCTCCAAAAATTCGGCTCAAGTTACAAACGCTTTTTTAAAAATTCTCCAACGATTTTTTTTTGACCGAGTTACACGATTTTGAAGCTAAACCTGCACTTTTTAGAAATGATGTCGATACTCGGCGAAAAATCATCGTAGACAAAAGTTTAAAAAAGCTTGAAGTTTTACCTTTAACGCGCTTAAAATGCTTTTTTAAACTTTTATCTACGATGATTTTTCGCCGAGTTGCAGCGGTTTGAAAATAGCCTAATTTTTAGGGTATGAAAAGTGTTTCCTATTTTTTTTTAAGTAGTGTATATTTACTTATATATATATTATACTATATATGAATATGACGAACTTTCAAACTATATCAAACCGTCAATAGCTTATCGTCTAGTTAATATCGTATTATTGAGTTATTATTAATTTAAAAAATGATTCTATTTAAAGCCGCAATAACTTTAAATCTTTTGCTTTACTAAGACGCATTGTATAAAATAAAATAAATTTTTTAAAAACTTACGCTATTAGGTACTTTTACGAACTCTCAGAGCAAACTTTGCAAATACGCAAAAATGAGTGTTATTTTTGAAAAAGTACTTACTTAAGTGTAAAAAATCAATAAGAGAGAATTTCCGATCGTAATTAATTGCCCCGTATTGCTTCGTTTTTTCAACTAAAGAGCTATGAAAGAAAATCTATGATGTACTAGTAACGTCACTCTCGCTATGTAAAATAGACGGGTTAAGATCGCGCTCTAAGCTTTCCGAAGCGTTTTGTAGCGCTGTGTAGATGAGCACCCTAAAATCATTGCTCGTTGATGTTCGACGAGAGCCTGGGTATTGCCAAGTCCTCGAGCTCGTTATCCCAATGAACAGCTAGCGAACGTCGATCGCGGTCTGCTCGATTAAACGACTGAAGGACGACAATCTGCATTCGACGTTTATCGCTCTAATCTAAAGATACATTCGGATACGATGTCGAGAGGGAAAACACCTTGCAGCGTATTGACACAGATGCATCTGGGATTACAAGTGACATTAAAAAGGTATTCGCTTATAGATTAATGCGACTGATAATTCGCTGATCTGCAAGAGGAATCGAATTAACGGCGGAAAAAAATATCGTCACCGATTATCGCCCGGGAGCATTGGCGATTTAAAAAACAATTTCTGCCCCGCGAGAGATCGGAGAACGTTTTCTTTTCGCACCGCCGCGTTGCTGACACATCGATGACACGTATCTCTTACAGAACAGTCTTCATAACTAATTTGCCTCTATCGCTTTTGATATACGTGCCGATGATTTTCTCAGTTACCTCGGATCTCTCTCTGAGAGGATATAATATTTTATAGACGATTCCACCCCACTCTCCCTCCCGGCTATCAAGAGCGATATTATTAATTTTAGATCCGTAGATGACATAATCCCAACAGCCATCGTACAGGATGAGTTAATTTTATTTCTCAATAAAAAAATGTGCTAGATGTTCAGATTATGACTTTTTAAAGCAAGATGAATTTTTTTAGAATGTTACAAATATGTGACAATATATAAGATATGAATATATATAAAAATGCATCTTGTATTAAACAATCATAATCTGATCGTCTAATACATTTTTTTATTAAGAAATATATATATACATAATTGGGGTGTTCAACAATGCTCTAAACTGTTCCTATTCTTTTTAAGACAGACCTTTGAAGGACTCTGTAAATTTATCTCCAATTTATGTAACCGTTTTATTTAATTCGCCCAGTACGATCCCAGTACGATCACCCGACATTAAATGATAGGCGATGACGCATAATATTGCGTGTAGGGTCGCGCGTAAAACAAGATTGGTCGTACTATGTACGGCTAGCTCGCGTAAGTTTGGCTATGTAAAGACTAAATACCGGACGTGGCAGGGTGGTAACAGGACTGACAGGTGGGGGCAAGGCAGGGTGTCAAACACCAGCGCGAGGAGATAGTCGCCTTGCGATAGAGCGAGAGAAAAGGGATGGCGGGGGGGGGGGGGCAGAGGAAAGCGGCGAGACTTCTTCGTTTCGTTTCGGAGGCTGACGGCAGAGATGAGACGAGATGAGACGAGAAGAGACGAAAAGAACGAGAGAGGAGCGATGGAAAGAAGGCGGCCGAAAGGGGAAGAAAGAAGCGAGGAGAAAGAGAAATGGCAAGGAGAGAGAAAGAGAGAGAAAGAGAAAGAGAAAGAAAGAAAGAGAAGAAGATCGGAAGAGCACAGCGAAGGAAGGGTGGATAGGTAAGGATAAGAGAGAAGAGAGAGAAAGGAAAGAGAAGACGAGTTATAGTAAAAAAGAAGAGCTAGCGAGAGAAGGAGAAAAGAAGGGAAGAGAAGAGCGTCAAGCGGAGAAAAGAACAGAAGGGAGTAGAAGAGAGGAATAAGCGGATGGGCCAACGTTGGCGAGTAGGAAAGAGAGAGGGAGGGAGGGAGGGCGATTGGTCGGCACGGACGAGACTCGTGAGACGAGCAAGGGGGAACAGCCGAAGCGGTGCACGGTCGAGACCAAGGGTGTCAGGGCGAGGGGGGGAAAGAACTAAACCGAGGGGTTGGGGGCCACTAGCGAGGAAATAGTGGGGGGCCGAAGAATTGGCGAGGACCAGGGCCTCGAGTCGGGCGAGCGAGGGGAGGAGGACGAAGATGAGGACGCGGATGAGGACGCGGATCAGGAGAACGAGGAGGAGGAAGTGACGGAGCAGGAGAAGGAGGAGGAAGAGGGCGGAGGAGGAGGGAGGGAGGGAGGGAGGACGTCTGGTGGTACGCGGAGGGGTGTCGCGGGGGACCCCGTGGCACGGGGGGTAGGGGTTGTCGCCCCTCCGCGGCGTCAGCCCCGCTAGCGTGGTCGCGAGGAGCGGGGGCCGGGTTAAACCCCCTCTCCACGCGTCGCGAGGTTCCTATGAATTTTGCGACACTCAATAAAAAGTGGTTCCACGAGGTTAACATTTCGGTAACTATACCCTCGCCTACCCGGGACGCGCACGCACGCACGCACGCACGCACGCATGCACGCACGCATGCATGCACTCACGATACGACGACGACGACGACGACGACGAGCCGGATCGGACGGACGTGTATATACGTATACTTACGTGCATACGTACGCGCGATACGCACGCATATAGACGGCCGCATATACACTCGCTCATTCTCGCACGCTCGTTCGCTCTCTCCCTCGAACCCTCTCTCTTTTTCGCGCGCAGGGCCGCTCTTCGCTGTACATCACGGGGGCCACCACGCACGCACACGTGAGGGCCCGCACACACGCGCGTGCAAGCGGGCGGCACACGCTCGTGTTAAAAACGAGGGAAGCGAGAGAGGGATAGGAAGAACGGCGCGGAGGGAAGGAGAACGAAAAAGAGCTCTTCGTGCAGATAGAGCGAGAAGGAGGCGGTGGGACGGGGAGACCGAGAGAAAGAGAGACAGACGGAGAAAGAGGAGCGCACACACGCGCGCGGACGCGCGCTCGCGGCCACTCGGCACGCACACATGCACGCCGCGCGCGCACGCATACCACAGGACTGCCGAAAAAACTGCACGGGAGAGGCGCAGCAACGGGCAAACCGAACCGCGCGCGAATCAAGTGCTTTGGCCAGTCGCGTTCCCAATCACTCTACGACTAGGTAGTCCCCCGGTGTGTGTCCCAAAGAAGCGGCGAGGAGAGCAGCTGGGTCCTTCGGTCCTCGACGTTCGGCCGGCGCGCAAGATAATACACGCAGGACATTCTAAAACCGCGCAACGACAATTGTCATCGCTCGTTTTCTCTCTCCCTCTCTCTCTCTGTCGCGTGTTATTCCACGATCGAAGCCAACGATCCCGCGGCGCGTGTTACGCACAACAAGGTGTTATCAATTTCGTCCACCTCCGCCGAATCCTTCGTGTTTTTTTCCCCCTTTCCTCGCTCTTTTCGTCGCCAAGTTCTCCTTTTCGCCATTCCCGATCGACGAGGATTATCGCGTACCTTCCGAAAGAATAAATTAACTCGGGGTGTCCGGCATCCGTCGTCGTCGTCGAGAGAAACAGAGAGAGAGAGAAGAAGAAGAAGAAGAAGAAGAAGTGCGCGTTCTTCAGTTATACCGACGTCACGAAGGACAAGGCGGAAAAGCAGTGCGCGCCCATGCGTATATCGACGGGATCGCGAGTACGCGTTACGGTGATCCAGTTACGCGCGTTCTACACGAGAAGAAGAGGGAAAGGGATACGACTTCCTTGAGGAGAGAGAAAACGGTCCTCGGTCACGGTGTGAGTGATGCTACGGTACACGCGCTATTAAATCTCGCCTGACGTTTTCGTCATCCGATCTGTGTCCCGGGGATCGACGGATCCGCGATCTCCGAGGCGATCGACGGACCTGAAGAGGATCGTGACCAGGAGGAGCGGAAGGAGGGCGCGAGAACGAAAAGTGCGCCACGTCAATTCGGGACGGGTCGGGCGAGGAAGAAGAATGAGGAGGAGCTAGCACGAGAGGAAGATCGGAGATTTTTTCGTTACGCGATTTCCGCGAGTCCTCGTTGATCGTTGACGATCCAACGGTGATCTCTGTGCGAGGCGAGACTGTGAAGAATCGGAGAAAAATCGAATCTCCGTCGATTATCGGGGCTCGCTAGTGGAACACGCGACTGTCCCATACGTCGTCATTATACAACCGCTAACGGTTCGTTCGTCCGTCGGAGATTCTACGCGCGATTTCGTCCAATTTCCGCCACCGGATAAGACGTCGTAGAATACGATAGAGATCGGAGTTGGCAACGACTTGAAGACTGAAAGAAAGGTGGTCGGAGGAAAGAAACGCGAGAGAGTAAAAAGAGCGAGAGACAGGCGCGTCCGTCTACTCGGCGATATTTCGGCACGGCCAGAAGAAATCGGCGGAAGTCGGAGGAAAGACGTTCGCTCCGCCGCGCCGACGTGATCGTCATCTTCGTCGCATCGGAACGGTAGAACCACGGGGCTCAGCACCGACGACAAGGACGCCGGGCAAAGGAGGTCCACACTTCACTTCTCGCTTGACGATCAAGGTACGTCCACAGCTGAGACCGGTGGCCTTCGGCCGCCTGTGCGGCTTCCACGGTGTACGCGGTCGCTAGAGACAGAGGAAGAAGTTTGGGGGAGACAGAGAGGGAGGGAATGGAGTAGAGTGAGACGAAGGCATAGAGGAGGAGAGGGAGCGGACGAAAGAGAGAGAGAGAGAAAGAGTAAAAAATTCGGGAGGGGGTACTTAAAGGGGGCGGACGGGAGGCAGGGAGTAAGAGAGGGATAGACGGAGAGAATGCGCAAGGGTGAGAGCGAAAGAGGAAGAAAGAGCGATTGAGGGGGAGGGGGCGAAAGCGAAAAAGAGTGCGAAAGAAAGAGACGGAATGAGAGAGAGAGAGAATGAGAGAGAAAGAAAGAGGAGACGAGCGTTTGCATGTGTCTGTCGCGCGAGTCATATAGCGGGGTCCGCGTGCATGCAAATATGCATATATGTAGGTGTGCGTATTCGCGGCGGTGCGATGCGTGCACATGCACCAACACACGGGCGAGCGAACGAGCGGGAATATACGCGCGCGTGTACGCGTGTGTCGGTGGGCTCGGCGCGTATACGTGTCGTTGAACACCTAGTTAGCGCTAGAATACGCGCGTGTGTCCTTTCATGAATCCACATACGGTGACGTGTCTCGTATGCCCTTGCCTATGTATGCCAGACGGCGAAGGTGACGGCGGCGGCGGCGGC
>NJRL01000220.1:250262-263838 GCA_003063815.1 Aphaenogaster rudis
TATTCCATATATTCTATCTTACTATATTTTTACTTCAAATGATTATAATTATTGGTAAAAATTTTACATGGGTCACTTATACTATGCCTATATTGTAACTGTCACCAACATAAATGGTAGCACTTACTAGAAAAATGATATTCCTAACTAATAATCATTTACTATGTCATTATAGTTTCAAATATCATACATTTTTCTCTCAGTGTATATATATATATATACATATATTAAATATTAATGAATATATATATAATATATATATATACATATTTTATATATATATGTATGTAACGCATTCACATTAATATGTAATATATACATTAATGTATATATTATGACATAATATTCATGTCTTTATATACATATAAAGAGAGAGAAAAGGAACATATGGTGCATAGGAAGAAAGTATAGAGAGAGAAAAAAGAGCCTTTGATTTTCGTTACTATATCCCTATCGCAAAATATTAACTACGTTACTTCTCGCTCAGAAATAATCCACGGATACATGAATAGATTAAATATTAATCCTTTCTGCAGCGATATCGCGCGGTATCGATTTCTCATCTTGCCGGTAGTTGTAACATTTTTAGAAAATTCCATTGGCACGATCTTGTAGAAACTTTATTTCAAATTGAGATAATTAAATGTCCTTAATTATTTTATATAATTGTCTGGAACAATTATTGTCTTTATGTTTCCTCTATCGCGATTTTACGAAAATCCCGTATTTCAATACGTAATCGCTATCGCATCGCGACAACGATATTAAAATTGCAACGTTCCAACGGTTATCAAATTATCAAACTTATCTCACGCGATAGCAATTGGCATTATTTCCTCAATCGTAATTTGAAAAGTCACGGTGCTAAAGCGAATAAAAGAAAGTAAAGAAGCATCGCGCGTCGGCGTGAAGCGAGGAGACGCGTCGCAGTTGCAGTCGCTTAGAAAGGTCGAAAAAGTGTGCGAGCGCGATGCGGCGCCCATTGTGAAAGCGGCGAGAAAGAGCGTTACTTTATTTAAGCCACTTGAAATGCGCACGTCAGCTGATCGTGACGAATCATATCCGAGAATCCGGCGGAGAGCAAGTTACCGCGACGAGGGTATATGCGCGCGCGCGGCCGGGTATTTATGCGTGCGGGAGCGGGCGCGAGGTTCCTTCCTTCGGATGGTTCTTTGTTTCGTGCATTACACGCGCGCATGTGCACACGCACACGCGCACGCCCACATCCGCGAGCGTGAGCGAAAAAAATGTGCACGCGGGCGCGGACGCGGACGTTGACGCGAGTGTGCGTGCGTGCGTTTATATTGCGCCGCTAGAGTGTGTCCCGGGCGTATGAATTAGGCGGCCCCCAGAAATAGGCTGATGTGAAAAAAAAAAGAAAACTCTCGGCCCCGATTTCTTTCTGCAGGTCGCAGTCAACTCCGCTTTTATCGGAGCGATCGAGAATCGCGAAACGCGCGGTACAGCTCTCGATGGCACTTTACGCGACTATCGCGTGTTATACGATATTTCTATCGCGGTCACCGTAATTGACGCGCTCAACGATGACTCGACTGAGAAACCGAAGAATCGCAGAAATTTTTATCACTCGGAAATATCGATTTTAATCCTAATATTGCGGGATAGCTGTTTGGAAGACTCGTCCAAGGTCACGGTCCTGCGTTAAAAAAAAAAATCGAAAGCCCTTTCAATGGAAACGTTGATTTTTTTAATATTTCGAGCGAGGAAAAATAAACGGATATAAAAAAGCAATCACGAGTCTCTTTTTTTTCTGCGAGCCTGCAATTTTCCATATATCGCGATATTAGGCATTTTTTGCGTGTCCCATATCGGAAATTAATACGGCCAGTTAAAATAAGCGCACCGAGGCTGGCATTGCGATGGCTCGATATCGATACTTTTTTCGATAGCTGATAATTTCACTTTTACACGGTGAAGAGTTGTCTCTCAGACAAATATCCAGCTTAGAAAAGATCGACCTTTTTTTTAAACTCCGGTCATATTCCGTGTAATTGACATCCCGCAGAATCCGTTTTAAAAGTCGTTCGTGCACGTCGCAGGATAGATATACCCGATATTAATATCTATATTTTTGAAAAAGTTGAGTTCCTTTTTATCTAAAGTCCTAGTTCAGATGGAATCGATGCACCCTCGCTTGGAATGTGGGTTTTTAAACAATCCTGTAATCGCTTTAAACAATCCTGACTTCGTGTGCCACGCGCACGAGATATGCTCGCAAGTGCGTAAATGAATTGCTACAGGTGTATCTAGTTTCGCGAAAAACTGGCTGTACATCGGTCGCGAAGCGAGAAGAAACGTATTGAGTGCAAGCGGTATCACGGTCGACGTGAAAAGCGCTCGTCTAAAAAATGCCAGCGGCGCATCCTCAATTCTTTACTACGATCCGTTTTTAACCCGCGTTGTAAACATGTATATATCTATACGCGCATGTATACGCCTCATATATATGTATCGTGCGATGCAAACTCGATGCAGCCGACTGTCTGCGCTACAATTAAAAATATAGCCGCTGACCTGTTTTCAGTATTTTTAAGCGCCGACGGAAATATTCGTGGATCATCGCGCCTCAATTAATCGTACGGAATATCGCCGGAAAGTAGGTCGGCCCGAGACGGACACGAGCGAAAACGATTTGGAGAGATCGATAATCGATGAACCCCATTGTTTCGTAGATCGGTTCTTACTACCAGGTTTCGCGACGCGCATTCCCGTGAGATATATTTGACACGAAAAATAGAAAAATAGAAAAAATGTATCCTCATTCACGCGATCTTCTTTTCGACCATCGAGATTTCGTGTTTATCTGTCGCACATTTGCTTTGCAGACGCTCGGCGGAACCTGTTGGATCCGCTAAATGTATCCGAATGCAGTCGTTGTCCTGCATTCAAATCACCTCTCCACACGATGATGTGGTATTAATTGCATCGACAGAGCAAAATTTTCCTACGCAACTATGAAAACGCCAAGAATCCAATGTTAATTCTCAATCCGTCAAACGCGAAAACACCGCGTTTGATCTGCCGTGAAAAAAAATACGCTTACTCATGAAAAGTAATTTTTTTAGTAACGATCGTTTGTGTCCGGAGGCTGAAAATAGCATTGAAAGAAAATTCTGTGGCGATTTTTAGCGAAGCTAAAGTGTCTACAATTTCTTAGATACCGTCATAATTTTGACAAGTTCGATTTTTAATTTATAGATGCAAAAAGATATTCCCTGTGCCACAAAGTCGGTCGCGTTTTCATCATCGTGGGAATAAAAATAGAAGTGAATTGTGTCCGTAATTTCGAAATCCGGACTCGTCGATACCACACGCCGGTTTTAGTATCATCTTGGTTGGAACGGTGGAATCGCAGTAGTACAAGATAGCGTAGGAATAGACGCGAGGTATAGCACTAGCCTCGTATGAAGTAGCGCGTGTCTAGTGTTGGCCAGACGGTAAAAGGTTCTCGACGCGAGCCCTTCTCGTATCTCAAAGCGGCGCGTGAAAGGAAAATAAAACTTGGCGCACGAAGTCGGTTCCATCAATATCGATGCTTTTTTTTCACTAATCGGACAATCATCGCAAAAAACTGTGTCTGTTTAATCGCGCATTCTTCGGCGCTGTCATTTTTTTCTTCAATTGTAGTTAGACAAAAACATAGACAAATCATGATAAATTCCTTATAATTTCTTAAATATCGAGAGCATAAAACTTCCCTCCGGATTTTTGCATATGTTATTAGTATAATATGTCTAGTCGTAAAGTGAGAGCTATGTTAGAAGCTATATTTTCAAGGGTTATCGAGGATTAATTGCAACAATTCCAAAAAGTTGATATTAAACTTTGCAAGGCTCTTACATCAATAATTGTGTGTACATAAGTTCGGGCTTTCTCGATAGTATTAGATTTAGTTTTCGGTTGGTATTTTTCAAATTTATAATACCGTCTACGAAACAAATGACGAAAGAAATTTGATTAAACCAAAGTCAGAGCAATCGTCGCCGATGCAATCGACCGAGGTTTTTTCACCTGATTTGTCGGGTACCTCGGGCATTCCCACGTTTAGCGCTATGTCGGCCGGCCGTGGCGAAGCGTACCGTTGAAGAGAAATAATTGGTTGTTTGGCTGTCGACGGATTAGCCCGCTTGAGGTCAACGGCCACCAAATGTTTGCGAGTGCAGGGGAAGAGGAAAGGGTACCGGTTCGCGCAGAGGGGACGATCGTGGCAGAAGGAGAAAGAGAGGTGTAGAGAGGAGAGAGGAGACGGGGGTCTCAGTGAGGGCAGTCGGGCCGAGGCGAGTCGGGGACCAGAGAAGGATAGACGAAAGAATGGGGAAGGTACGTACGTAGCGATCAAACGTATGCTGCCCCCGATGCCTCACCTCCGCCTTTTGTTACTTCGCGTGTGCAAAGTGCATTTGGGACCGGGCCGCCCGCGCTGCGTCGCTTCCCTAAACAGGGCGATTTATCGCCGCGTATACAGTTGCCGTCGATCACCACGAATCCCGGAAAACCGCCGGTCTCGCCGTTGGTAGGCGGCACTTTAGCCGGCAGGTGCGTAGCGCTAACGACGTTTCCAAGCCACTGACGGGGGAGGAAGGGGGCCATTTTGGGCTCCGTGCCGCTTGGTACGTCGCGCTCATTAGCGCGATTCGCTGTCTATTATAATTGAATGACGCTGTATGATTCTCGGAATAGCTTTTTTTGCGTCTCATATCGAATAGGTGACCTAGAATACTGATGATCGGCTATTAGCGATTGGTCCTTAAATCGACGATTAAGGAATATCATCATTACATTTCTTTCTCGTATTCCCTTGTAGTCTTCTTTGTCGAGAATATGATATGTTCTATCTGTCAGTTTTCGAACGAGGTGCAGTTTTAATACGCTATTTAGATAATTTTAAACAGAAAGAAGGTCATGCATCAAGAATAGGTTCCATTCTAAATGAAGAATATGACGCGCGCAATGTAATTATATATATAATAGTTGCTAGTACTATTCCAGCAATAGTTTTATAAACGTATTAGTTTTTCCTTGAACGACACGTAATAATTTTGAATGCCTAATCTTCAGCGTTAATGAGAACTTGAAAAATGCTTTCAAATTATTCTATATATGCTGTTCTATATATTTCCTGTTCATCCGATTGCTGTTTTATTCTCTTGCTAAAATAACCTATATACGTAATATATACGTAATGGTAAGCAGGCGGCAAGATGCGGACGATGGGAACGCGTCCGTGCGTATGAGGCAGATAGAGTGTGCAAGAAAGGTCGGTTCGGATGATTACGTGGTGCAGACGCTTCTGGTTGCAATTCAAGCGTCCACCCGAACGCGTACAATGCTACAATGTTACAAAGCGTTTCTTCACGACTCTATAGCAGCGGACGACGCATCTGAATACGGGCGGGCTTTGGTTTTGTAGAAAATAAGACAGGGAAATCATCGGGCAATATTTTTCTGGGCTCTCTATTGACGTCAATCTCGTGATTTCGAGACAAGCGATACGTCCCGCGCTTGTCTATCTCTATAAATTTATGAATTGAATAAGAATCGAAGAGTCTATTCGAAGAAGAACGTACAGAAGAAGTAAAACGTAAAATATGTATTATACGATTCTACTTTGTTACTTTCCACGTTCCAACGTAGGACGTTTGTCGAAATCAATTACGCACGGTTGTACTAACAATTCGTAAACTTGCAAGTGCACAATAGCTGTTTCCTTATTCCATAAGAAACTCTCTCTCTCTCTTTCTCTATATGCATTCACTTTTGAGAACATCCTTGAGAATCCGCCAAATCTGCGAGAAGCGTCATTAAAATCAATTACGCGCGGTTGTAAATCTTTGCCGCGATCGTGTTCTTCGTGGGCTCGCCTCGCGAGTCCGTGAGATATTCTGCATTTAACACAACTCCCGTATTCGGCGAGGATTTATTACATCACGTAAGATCAAGGATTACCAGTTCCGCACCGTTCGCGCGCGCACGTTCTCCATCTTCGTCTTCTCCTCCCTTCCCCCCCCTCTCTCTTTCTCTCTCAAAAGCACATATAAACGCACACACGTACAGACATACACACGCAACGCTCTATCTCTCTCTTTCTCCTTTTCGCCGGTGGTGTGGTCACCTCTGCTTTTGGACACCTGCTGCTTCTCGCTGATGCAGACGCGAGCCTGCAAGCGAGGCGCAGCGTCACGTGATCGGACTAGTCGTTCTATGTATATGCGAAACCGTCGAATGCGTGTACGGAAGGCCAGTGAAAGTAAGTTCCGTCGTTTCTGCCATGTCCTATGCATACGCGTTTCGCGCTTCATCGCCGGGGAACGATGTTTACGACCCTGGCGCGTTTGCATTTCTAATATATGCGGTTTGATGTTCTAAAGCGCTAAAATCGAGCGCTCGGGTCGATAATTTTGCATCTATGCGCCGAAATAGCTTTTAAGGCGAAACGAGGACAAGTTAAATTCTTCTCGTGAAACTTGTTTCGGCAAAATCTGTATTTTGTTGCGAAAACATAGATATATATAGCCAAACTTAGAGTTGTAACCGTATTTTCGTACGTCGTTGAGATTGTTAATAGTTCACACAATTTAATTTCTCCGCAGCCATCGTAAATGATGTAATTCATGATGGATTTACTAACCTAAGTCATTAATTTTTCCGAATCATTCATTTTTCATCAATGAGATTTTCGCGGAATGATTTGTACAATTCGGACGTCCTCTTTGAGGATTGGCCTCATTTAGCTTCGAAATTTCTCAACGCCTCTATTCGCACGGTAATTAATTCGCCTCTTGCGGCTTTTTGTCGTAATCGCGCGAGGACACGTGCCGCTCGTTCGGAATGTGCTACAGGCATTTACGCAAATCTGTGACCACGTGGATCGCAGAGAGAGAAAGAGATGCAGGTGAACGTCGATAGATAACGCGCGGGAAAAAAAAAAAAAGAGATAAAAAGAGACGTAGGAAAAAAGCGTGGTGGAAAAAGTGGCGGCTCGATCGTCGAGGAACGTCGCGAGCGTTCGTACGCAATCTAGTCCAAGCATAGGTGCCACAGCCCTCACAGCCTGGGCTCCTAGGAATCCAATCAATAAATATTACAATGGAACCCCTAGAGAAGTAGGGGCGCAGTATATCCTCCTCTCGCCTCCACCTCCAACCCCTCCATCTCTCTACCGCGCCCCATCCTCTCCCGCCGTCATATTCCTCCTCCTGCTAGTCGCTAGTCGGAGGAAAAAGGATCTGTCCTACGTCGCGCTCTCGCAGTCGCTTCATTCCTCGTACACTCGCTCGCCTCGTCCTCGACCACGTCCGCGAAACTTCGTCTCCCACCCCGTCGTCCGGCACCCACCCCCCGTACCGTCGCCGCCTCCGCCAGCCCGTGTGCCCCCCCCCGTCCTCCCCCCCCCCGCCCCCCCCGCGTGCGTCCCCGCGACTCTCTCGCTCTCTATCCGCCTTTTTCTCATCCTCCCGAAGCCCGCCACCAGCCACCACCCGCCCCTTGACGAGCCCTCGAGCCCACCACCGTTTACATTTTACTTTTCTAGTAGCGAATTAAAACCGCGTTCATGCGCAGCCCGTGGAAGGGCGTAATGATTTTTTGAGGGGCGAATCGAGTGGGGTCGCCTACGGTGGTGCACGGCTCGCGGCGGAAAGAGAGAGAAAGAGAGAGAGGGGGGTAATAGCTCTGGGTGCTACTGTCGAGTTTAGCAGGAGCAGGACGGCGCGCGTGCCGCGGCAAGGATACGTACTCGCGCGCATCCGCGAGCGAGCGAGTCAACGCGTTTTTGCTTCGTTAATGTTAACGAACGAGGGGTACATAATTATCGGGGGGAAAACGGCGGAGCGGATCCCGTTTATCGATCTCAGTCGAAACGTGCAGGAACCATTTTACGGTTTCGTTCCTCTTGTTTCGGAGCAGTCGCATCCGGAGCGGACCGAAACCGGCCAGATCGTATTGCGACGTACACCGCTCCGAGACCGGCATCCGAAGGCGCGAATCTCATCCATCTCCTTCCTTCCGCCGCTCGTAAATCAAAACCGAAGATCGATCTTCGAAACTTGCAATGGGGAGCTCGAAAGGTCTCGGGAAACAATCCGAACAATGCGAGCGTCGACAGTTCTCGAGACTGGCGCGAAATCTTAATAAATTAAGACACGTCGATATTCTTTTTCGAGCGTTAGGGAAAAGATATCGCGAGATCCGACGAACGTGCGCGCTATCTTTTTCTCTCCCTCTCTCAGGCTCCTCGGGCGCATCCAACATTTTTACAGCTCTCGTGGCCGGACTCGGCTCGCGGCGGCTACGCGCATTTTCGTCTCATGAACTGATTACGGCGGGGTAGAGCGCGCCGGCGGAGAGAGAGAGAGAGAGAGAAAGAGAAAGAAAAAGAGAGAGAGAGAGAGAGAGAGGGACGGAGAGAAAGAGTGCGGCAGAGGGAAGAGACCAAGATTGCGGGGTACACGGGGAGAGAAACAGCCGCCGCGGCCGCAAGCATCAACCTCTCCCACCATGGCGCCCGTGGCCGGCTCTCTCGTTCTCGCGCGCCTTCAACTCTCACGCTCTCTCTCTCTGCGTACGCACTATTTTTTAGTCCGCACTTATTACGACAGATGTCTCATGCTCCGATAAAGAATAACGGCGGGCAAAGCGGGAGCCTTCCCCCCGCATGCTAGTCCTAACCAGGCTCGGGAACAGCAGCCCGTACTTGGTGCTTCGTCGGCTCGTGGTGTCACTGTAACGCACCGGTTTACGTTACGCACGTCTCTCTCTCCTTTTTTTCTTCCGGCTCCTCCTCGTTCCCTCTGTTTCCCTCTCTCGTTCTTTCCTCTTTTTTCTCTCTCTCTCTCTCTATCTCGCTTTTTTTTCTTTTTCTTTCTTTTCCCCCCTTTTTTCCGTTTTCAATTTGCCACCACGCTTCATCTCGCTTTCTCGAGCCGGTCACTGCCGTCGCGAATCGGCAGCTGCTCCTCGCGTGCGATGCCGCGACAGTGATTATGCCTATCGTGCCCTCGTCCATCCGACCTCGAACTTGCGCCGGAGATCGTTGTTTCGGTCGCGGGGTGTAAGGACGGACAAGCACCCCTTTCCTTCGCCGATTGGTGCTTGGCACACGTGGTAGGTACGTTCATCCCGGTTCCGGACGTCCAACCCGTGGCCCCGTCGATCGTTATCGGTCTCGCGGTCACATTTCGTATTTCGCGGTCGAAACGAGGCCGGCGGACGGAAGAGACGGAGAGAGAGAGAGAGAGAGAGAAAAAGAGAGGGAGCGAGACAGGATCCTTCGTCGCCGCTCGCCTTCGGTCGTTCGAGCACTTCGCGCGTGTTTTTCCCGCGAGTGCCGAGATTTTCGGTCGGTGCGCTCCTCGCGCGAAGGGAACCGTAGAGACAGCCGGATGAGGCTCCGCTTTTCGACGATCGCGGCAGTGCAGCTCGCGACAACGTGTGCGTATACGAGTGCGGGTACGTTCGCGCGCGCGCGCGCGCGCGCACGCGTGTCTGTCTGTGCGTACGTGCATGTGTGTGTGCAGGAAGCCTGTCTGAGAGGAAGGAAGAGATAGAGAGAGAAAGAGAGAGAGAGGAAAAGTGTCTTCGCGGATATGGGCGCGTATGTGTCCGCGCCGCGCACGTTGAGTGCATCACGCGCGCGAGCGAGCGAGAGGGAGGGTGGATGCATGCGTACGCACATGTGCACGGTGTGCAACCATCACCGCCAGTAATGAGGGGGTAAATCGGTTCGGACGCGCGCCACTCCGTCTCTCTTTCTCTCACACTCTCTCCCCCCCTCCCTCTCTGTCTGTCTGTCTCTCTCTCTCTCTCTCTCTTCTCCTCACGTAAGATCCTCGCAGAACACGCAGAGAAAGAAACGGATGGTTTTCAGACAAACGGCGATAACGAGGGCACCAGCGGGATTCAGTCAATTGGTACCGCGCGTCGTCGGTGAACGATGATATTTAACTGCGAACCGCGTGCCACACAGTGACAGCCGGTGTGGAGGAAAGGGACCGGAAGGCCGTCAGACCGCAGACGGAACCAGAAGTCGGAGGATGGTGGTTTGAAATCGGCGAGACGACACCGGGAAGGCGACGCACGTGAGAGTGACTCTCTGACAGACCCCCCACAAGGTAATTAACTCTCAGGCGCTGCGTTCTCGAGCGCATCGCTCCAGAGTAAATCTTGCCTCGTTTGAGCCGTCCGTGGTTTGCGCCTAACGATAACTCCATGAATCACGGGAATTGGAGGTAATCGGCTTTATTCGGTTTTCTTAGCTCGCAGCCAATTACGTTCACTCCGCGATTTTTCATACGTCACGGGACTTAAAAAAATTATTCATAGTCTGTATTTTCGGCAACTTTTGAAGATAAAAATCGCCGTTACTTATTTCATCTATACGTGCGGAAAGATTCAAATTGTGTTCGTATGTTTTATTCATTAACAACCTTTTATGTTTTATTTATTAACAACTCCTTATGTTTTATATTATTAATTATGCTTATCGCACTGAAGATAATTAGAGGTCGATACGTTTGCTATTATTTATATTTACTTTTTATTATTCAATTTAAAATCTAGCTTGGCGCTCATTAGCCCATTATTGTTTTTTTTTTATTTTTAATCTACCGAGCCTGGAGATTATCATTTGATTCATGGTCTAAAAATTCCGTGATCGGTAAAATCGTTTTACGACTCAAGATTTACACTTCAGAATTACGTTCTAGGATAAAATTCAGGGATGTTCCGTTTATTTTTTATGCCTGTCCTCTTAACACAAAAAATCGAATTTATCACGCCGGTTTCGATCCTTGAATCAATCTTGGTGCTTCACATAACGATCGGCACACGATTTTCGATCGATAGCTTCGTCCCCGCTCTTCTCTACGATCGTTCTCGTAATAAGGGAGATTTTATCAGACAATATTATTTTTTCCCGGTGATATTTCATTGTTGTATTTTAAGATTCGCATGACAGATATGTAATTTCGTGTAAGCCTAGATTTCAATGCTAGAAACGTCCCGCTGTTTATTCACGACGACGGAAACGCGGACGCGATTAGCATAACGAATTCCGGTCCTCTCATGTAAAAAACTCGCCGAAATTATGTACCGATTTCAATCCTCGATATTCTAATCTGCGGTCGTGCATTTGCGTGCATATCGTTAGCCGCCAGACCTTGCCGATTCATTACGCGAACATAAGGAACGGATTACGTCGCATCGCTCCTCTCCCTCTCTCTCTCTCTCTCTTTCCATCCACGATCGGTCGTGCGTCTCTGTCCCATTTTGTGCGGCGCGTTCGGCGATATGCACACATCTCCGTCTTATCGCACACGCGGCGTCGGCGTCGGCGTCGTCGCCGTCGCCCGTGGAACCTGTCATTGGTCACACACGTCGCGCTATTTTTCATTCCTCGTTTCCTCTCCTTCACGATCCCGCTCGTGCACCACTCGTCTTCTAAACGTATATTATCGATTAGAGATGTGCCCCCCCGAGGATGGAGAAAAAGTCCCCTTCCCCTTCCGTCTTCCGTCAAATCTTCCGTCCATCTTCCTCTCGGTCCGCGTGTCATTCAATCTTGCTCGCGGCTCCGATCTCTCCCTCTCTCTCTCGCGCGCGCTTATCCTTTCCCCGTATCCTCCGTGTTCCTCCTCGCCCCGACGCGACGCGACGCGACGCGCGCGTTTTCTCTCCCTCTCGTGACTTCTTCCTTCCTCCGCGTCTCCACTTCGCTTCCACCCTCCCGCCCGCGGTACGCGCCCGTTCTCGTAACACGGCGACGATCGCCGGCTTTTCGTACATTTTCGTGCGGCCTCGCGGCGGAGCGGCCCGACGTGAGGCGCGGGGGGGAAGCGCGGCGCCTTCTCCGCGACGGAGTCGCACAGTCGTGACGTGACGTTTTAGGGGTTGGTCGGTTCGCTCGCCTCGCACACGGCATGCGACGGGGAAGGAGCCTGCTGCGGTGACTGCTCGCTCGCGGCGCCCCCAGTCAAGGTGCAGAAGATTCCGCGCGCGTCGTCGTCGTCGTCGTCATCGCCGCCGTCGCCGTCGCCGACGTCGTCGTCGTCGTCGCCGCCACCACTGCCGCCGGGCTGTCCCTGGTTCTCCGCCCTTGATCGCGCGATCTCTCCTCGCGTACCGCGACTACCGCGGCCTGGACGTTAGTCGTCGTCGTCGTCGTCGTCGTCATCGCACGATACGCGAACATCCGGACATCCGTCACGCGGATGATACGCGGATGAAACGCGGATCTCGCGCGCGCGGCAAGCGCGAAAGTCGCGACGCGCTCGATCCTGCCCGCTCGATCATCTCTCTCGTAGCCCCGTCCCGCACCCCCCGTCCCCACCTATCTCCCTCTCTGTCTCGCGCGCGCGCCGCGCCGTCCTCGTTCGATCGCGATCACTTTCGGTGTGGCTGACAGTTCGGGCGGCGGCGACGGCGTGGGGGCGGCGGTGGTGGTTGGTGCGCGCGATGGGAGGGAGCGGAGGGGTAGGAGGATGATCCACGCGCAGGAAGGAAGGAACGACAAAATCGTTTAGTATTTATTTGAAAGTGTATTTACCGATATCCTCGCACCCTCGTTCGCTCGCTCGCGCGAACGCTCGCGAATCCGTTTTTCGGGGACGGATTCACGGTTCGGGAATCCTGTCCCGCTCTCACGCGATCTCGTACGCGCCGATCACGCGGGTGTCACGGATTCATTCGGCAAATTATCCGGATCGATCGATCTCTCGGGCGGGATCTATATGCCCCGACGCGAGAGGGACCGCCGCACGAATTCGTCAACGATCCTTTTCGTCGCGTGTGTCAAGTGTATGCTCCATTTCTCTTTTCGCCCGGAGATAAACACGCGCACACCCGCACGCACGCACGCACGCACGCACGCACGCAGGCACGCAGGCAGCGTCGCCCCGTCGTCGTCGTCGAGTTCGGTTCATTGTTTCGGTCATTAGCTTACGCGGCATGACGGCCGATAGGTGTTCCCTCGCGATAACGCGTTCGCACTTGGCAAACTGTGATTCCCGTTCGCGTTGCCGGCCGAGCGTGCCTTAGGAACTGTATATATCGTGCGAGAACCATCCGGTCGTGCATGTGTGCTAAGTGAAGGTACCGTATCGGGACGAGATCCCGGGATCGATCCGTCGATCGCGCGTGTTGAACGCGTGTGCCCCGGCACACTCTCGGAGCCGTCCGGCGCGGCGTTTCGGCGTTTCGGCGGGAGTGTGATGTAACAACGTGTGACACATGTTAATTTTCCAAAACTCAAATCCGGAATTTCCCTCGCTCGCGTAAATCTCACCCGCGGTCATCCCGCGGATCCGCGACCGGCTGTGCGCGCAAAATTGTGCAAACTGCAAATAGCTACGGCGCTGCTTCGCCCCGGCGGCGGGGAGATCCCAGTTGCGCACAGAATAAATCGGACACAGTAGTATTTTATCGATAAAACAACGTCTGGGCATTTTAGTTTAATATCTCCGCGGTTGGAGCAGTTGGGATACGATTATTTTTTTATGCGGGGTTGCAGGGGAAGGAGCGAAGCCGATTCGGGCCCAGTTCCACAATCTCCAGTTAACTT
>NJRL01000220.1:285626-314341 GCA_003063815.1 Aphaenogaster rudis
GGGAAGAGGGGGGGAGGGGGTGGCGAAGGAGGGCGAGAAAGAAAGAGAGAGAGAGAGAGAAAGAGGTAGGAAGGGCGAGGAGAGAGGAAGGGAAGCAGGGAGCACGACGATTGCACTTTCGCTCTGTATCGTTCGTGGCCCCGCGATCTTCCGAACGAATCTTTCAAACAAAGCTCTCTTCCCTTTTCCTCGTAGGTTCCCGGCGTCGATTAGTGCCACATCGATCACAATAATCGCGATACAAAGGAGCGACGTCATGCATGTAGTACGACGGCGTTATCGTACAAGAGAAAAGAGAGAGAGAGAGAGCGATGATCGCGCAGCACCGCGGCGATTATGACCACATAGACTTTCCTTGATGTTATCGGCGATTATCTATTCGGATACGCGCGTTCCTTTATCTGAGTGAGATTCGTGCGAGGATATATACATTCGCCCGGGACTATATGCAAGCGATACAATCTGTTTATACGTCGCAGGTTACGATGACCTTCTCTTCGTCACTAATATCGCGTATCTAGTCGAAAGTGAAGTAACCAAAACGAGACCGGAGAATAAAGAATGCGCGATATAAAGTCACTTAATAGTGACATCGGCGTGACACCGCGCTCGGTATCTTTACCTCTATATAAACAATTGTAATTTTCGCTTCGTAATATCTACCGAATATATATATAAATACTATCGTTTTTTTTTACGATTCTATAACCGTATTATTTATCGTTAAAAAATATTCCAATATCGCTATTACCCGGTTGACCTCCGCGTATGCCTCGAACGATCTCGCGCGTTATTACCGAAATGATAGAACTTAATGAGACGTTTATGTAACCGAGTGCACCTTAAATCGCTTCCATACTTTTCGAAATCACTTTCCCTCTTTCTCTCTCGCATAATCTGGTGGAGATTAGCGCGGAGAGGCGGAGAAGCAAGAAGTGCAACTGGCTTATATCGCGAGCCGCTGTTTGCGCCTGTTAGAGAAGCCAACGAGCGCTTCTCGCTAAGAATAGCGATGCACAATCTACATGAGAAAACTTCTCGAGTCGCTTTGTGAGATGTCTCTTGCGCGTCGTAAAACATGTGCTCTCTCCGTTGTCCGAACGGGTTTGGCTAGAGAATACGCGGCGGTCGCCGCCGTACGCACTCCGCAGCCCAGCATCCTCCCCCCGTTTCCCCGGCGAGCGTAGAGAAAAGGGGGTTGCTTGTCTATCGGCATAATGCTCACCTATTGCGGAACGCCCATCCTTTCCGTCGCTGGGGGTACGGATATTGTGCAGAGCGCGAGAACGGGTTACCTCTCGTTTTTATGATATTCTCGAACGCGCGGTTTATGCAAGCTGAGACGACGAAGGAAAAGAGAAGAAAAAGGATGTTCCATACACATGCGTTTATGCACGTTCTCTTTTTCGAATTACGTAGTTACGTGGTTACGGTTGGAAAGAAAAAAGAATTACGTCTTATGTCGCGTATTATTTAAGGGGTTATGCCTAGTCAGGAGGCCGAAAAAGAAAACGAGTTTTGGGGATTTTTTTTTAAAAGCCTTGTGCACATTTTTTTACAAGTTTCAGTAAGATTTTGGTGCAAAAATATTAATTTATAACGAAGTTACAGCCGATGTCCGGAAAGCCTTTTTTTCCAAAGGTGTTTTCACCATTACTCTTCGGAACTGAGTTATTTAAAGTCAAAAATTCGAAAGAATTTAGTTAATATATTAGTTTATCTAGTCTTTAACGCTTTCCAGTTACAAAAAATTGATCTGCGACAAAATGGCAGCCGCTTAAAGTGAAATTATCGATTTTCGTAAAGAAGAAACGCTCATTTTTCGTCCATAAAATAAAAACTACGCATTGAAAAAAAATATCCTTCGTTCAAGGACTAGATTTTTATCTCCAAAAGAAGTCTACAAAGGTTGAAGTAAATTGGTGCAGCGGTTTTCGAGATATTTTGGTCACCAACTTTGAAAATGTAGTTTTGAGAAAAACGCGTTTAAAGTTTCACACAAATGCAGTTTACACCTAAATAAAAAATCTATTTTTCAATTTACACACAGTCATCTATTCCAGGCCCATACAATAGGTCTTCTGCTACAGTTGTTGCTTCCAAAATGTAAAAATCCGAAAATTGATAATTAAAAAATTTCTGACTAAGCATAACCCCTTAAATGCGGAACAGCGGTCGTTCAAGCATTCGGATCAAATGCATCGTATCCAATCGTACTCGGACCGACTGTTTTAATACCGTTTATGTAAATTACCAAATATTCGATGGCACACGCGAAGCTAATCTAAAACTCTTAATCGTGTCGTAGATTTTCTTCCCGATGCTCCACGACGTTCCGCGTCCTGGACTCGTTTTACCTGGAGCGGAGCAGCCTATCGATCGTGGCTGCTCTCTCTTTCTCTCTCCGCGCTTAGAGTCAACATCAGTCATAATACAACGTAACGGCATACAGGGGTTATTAAGAATAATACACATCCTACGTATATATCTTCTTCTCGGTTGTATCGCGAGGGGGAACGCTTCGGGATGAACGCGGGGGTCCGGGAGGGGGCGCGCGCGGCTGCGGCGGCGGCAGGATCACGAGGGGCGCGAAACACGAAGAGGAAGGGCGAAGTAGAGAAGCGGAGGACCGACGTGGGGTAGCGTTGCCACGGGTAACCGGCTGGGTAAAATCCCGCAAAGAAGCGTTCGCGAACTCCACCGCGCTCCTGTCGACGACGATCGTTGTCGTCCTACCGACGATGCTTCGCCCGATGAATGTTACGGTGTCAAACATGCCGACGCGTCGTCCTTCGATGGACTTAACTCGATATAGAATCGATCGGCTCTTGATAGATCGATTGCAACGAATGTTCGAATTAGCCAAATCTGACTTTAACTCGAAATATTTATTCCTGCTATTAACAATGTATAGCGGAAGGAAAAGTCATCTATTTGGAATTGTTATATTTTAATCCCTAAGACTCTTTTGTGGCAAAATCATGGAGTTAAAATAAATGATGAGTAAAAAAAACGCCCCGCCCGCGGGCAATGGTATGCAAAGTCAATCCAACGCGTTATTCGCTTTACAATTGCATCGATATATTGTATTGGATTTACAACTGCTTTTACTTGTCTAGTCTTTTAACTCCATAATTCCGCCGTCAAGAACAGAATTACAGATTTCGATATGACAATACTAATGACATTTTCTTTTCCGCTATATTATAAATAGGATTCTAATTTTAAATAACATTAAATAAATTGGTTAGATTGAATAGACAGTGTCTGTTCAATTCTTCGAGAACAGATCCAGTTTAGATCTTTCTCAAGTCAATCATGGTTTAGATTTATTGACTCTCGCCGTCTCGCAACGCTACAAGACGTCGCTTTGTTCGTCGACCTGGCGCTAAGAATACAACCGTTGGATAATACCCATTTTAGTAAAAGCGTTTGAATTCACTCTTGTCGAGAATCAGCCTCAGAAATCGCGCGTATATTACATTACGATGATAGAGAGAAAGAGAGTGTGTGAGTGGGAGAGAAAGCGAGAGGGAGAGAAAGAGAAAGAATACATATTCGTACTGAAAGTTGTTCGTTATGGTACTAAATGATGTCGCGTGAATCCGGTTGGACTCAGCCCCCTCCTCTTTGGTTGCAGACCAGGAGGTCGCTGGGGAGGACGGGGGTTGGCAGTCCGCTACCAACATCGAATACCAACGAAAAATACAGGAATCGAACCAAAATACAAGCGCAAATCGGTACGGCGAGACGATGGTGCAACCGCAGCACCATGAGCTGCCAATAATCGATCTCTTAGACAACATTAACGAGATGGAGATCGTGCTGAAATCGGAGCCCATCTCGCCGAGGATGGACGAGCTCGAATCCTGCCTCCTGTCGAATCACAAGATCGAGACGCATACGGATCTCGATTCGACGCACGAGTATCGTCACGATGGCCTTCGAGATAAACAGCAACCGCAAACGTCCGGAAGAGCTTCGAATAATGACGCATTGCCATTCGACCTGCGATGGCTACGATCGCGAAATGTGCAATCGAAGCACGTAGACGTGTCGCGCGCGCATCACGAACCGGATCATAAATCCTCGAATCGCACTTACTGCAATTTCTGCCAGAAAACCTTCTCTCGCGCTTGGTCCCTGCAGAGGCACTTGGCCGACACGCATTTCTACGTGCCGCAATCCTTATCTTGCGACCAGTGTGGCAGGAGCTACAAGTCCAGGAACAGTCTGGTTAGTCATAAGAGCCAGTATCACGCTCGCAAGGACCGCAAGGAGCACGAGGCACAGTGCGAAGTCACATATTGATCGGCGGTACCGATCTAGGACGAGCCTCTCCGTCGTATCGAAAAACCGGACGAATAAAAGAACTAAGAATACAATGCACAGAGTACGCATACGATACAGAGACCTTGGAGATTTCTACGAAAAGAGAAAGAGATGTAGTCTACCGGCTGTCAATAGAAGACATACCCGTTTTGTATAAATGTGTTCCACTTAGTATGTTACACTCGCTGATGTATTGTAATTATATATCTCAACAGTATTGTGGAGCGGAATGTTACTAGTCATTTATTACTCCGGCAGATTACCTCAGTTGAAACCAAAGAAAAAGAAAATCCGGTACTCCGGAAACGCAATATTATACAGTGTAGTTAGAGTGTAGTTATTGATTTAATAGAACGAATTCAGCCGAACGAACTGAATCAATGTAATTTTGTAGAGTTTGAATTTTGACGCGCGGAAACGCTTATTTGTAATATCATATTTCGTTTGGTAACGAAAGTGGTATCAGATATTTCGAGTTTATAGTATCAAAATCGGGCTTATTAAAATTCTATCGGCCTGAAAAATCTCTAATTCTTAATTTTTTTATTCATTTCGTCTTTTGGAGTTTACGATCATTAATGTATTCGCGCTATAAAACAATAGTATTAGTCGACGTTTTACCCAACGAGATTTTACTGAAAAAAAGAGTTTTAATTATTTTGCTGTTATCTGTTTCTCGATATCAGACGTATTATAAAACTGAAGTCGTTGTAAAAATGCTGGTTGACTGTTTAATAGATCAGATTATTTATTTATCAAATGTTATTTGACGTTGTGCAATCTGTGACATTTCATTAGTTATATATAAAGAGACATTACAAAAGAGTATTACAAAATGTTACGTTTTCGCGAAGACTCAGGTTACACAAAATGTATAGCTGCGTTCGTTTTTTATAAATAAACATCGCATTGTTCCTGTATCCGTGAGATTGTAATTATATTTAAGAAAAACTCGACCTATACTGTTATAACGCGGCGCATAATGCGGTATATAAGCCATCGCGACTTAGCGGCGAAGAGAAATAAAGGAGATAATTAAAAAAAAAAGAAATAAAGAATAAAATGTTGTTTCTAATGAGCGAGCGCTATCTCTCACGGCCTAAATATCGCGCGAGAAGAAAGAACTTCTGTTGGTAGCTCTTTCGCTCAAGGCTACAAAAACGCCATTAATCATGGAATATAGAATACATTACGCTTCATTCGCATCACCTCATTAGAAACAGATATCGCATTTGTGTACACAACTCGCACATATTTCCACTCTCCCGCGCATATTCACATGCGTACATGTACATATATATACATATATATAAGATATTATGCTCTATTTTGCTGTAAATAATATGCATCGACATGGATATATATATATACCTGGTGATCATGAAACACTAACTTCATCGCTCACGATCGTTCGCTGGAACTTTGGAACTGCTTGCACTGTGTTATCCTAATTGCGCTCAAAAGAAGTAAACGTCATACGACGAGCTGAGTGAGAGCTGCTGCAAACGAATCTTGTTAGAGGAGCCTTCCGGAGTAGAGCATCGTATTATTACCATTGTCATCGTATTCGATCGATATTATAATATGCTTTGACACGCACAACACGGCGTGTTTCACAAAGATTTAAGTTCGATTGTTACGTGATTATACAAAGTACAGTTAATCGGGCTAGTCAAGTAATATCATTTGAAGAATGTTTATACGTGGAAGAGAAGCATATAAATTGAGATATTATAATAATAGAACATTTGATCTCATATTGTTCTACCCTCTGAAAATATTGCTGAAATTTCGAGATATTAATGTATATGAGATTATTAACACTTGTGTCATGCATTAGCGTTTTTTGTTTGATGTTTTAGTATTTTTGATGCCGTTTCTACGTAAATTTATTGTTTCTCAATTATTAATATATTGTTTGATAATAACAGTAAGCGTTACAGGAGTTAGTATAATCTATTTTTACATAAATAAATGCATTCCTTACTTTACAACGTTTGCTAAAGATTTATCACGTAAAATTCTCCATATGAGCTTGATAAAATCAATCACGAAAAAAGAGAAAAAGATATAGTCTGTAACGAAAATGCAAATGCAGTAAACGAAAACAGCGGCAATAATCGAGATAGGAATGACGAACGCGATAATGATAATGCCGCAGAATATTGACGACAAAGACAAGGACAATGACGGTACTCATCATAATGATAGTTATAAACCGTTTATATGGTATTATAAATGATAATGATCGGACTAATAGAGGGATAAAACATTACTACAATGATGGTAATAATGTTAATACTGACGAGATTGAAGGTGAGGAGATATCGATCATGACAATAATGGATTTCGAACTATATAGAAATGGCAAGATCAGTGGCTCGTTCGAAGGTGAGACGAAATAAAACGTCAATGATCGGAATGAAAATGGAAGAGGATGACCGTGACGATGACGTTAGCAATTACAATAACGATGACGATCAAGCGGCACGAGAATAAGAGAGAGATCGATGACAACGATAACACGACATTGACACCGACGACGCGGTTGACAATGACTATGACTTTGGCGATATGACTTTGGATAATGATTACGATGAAGGGATTAACGATCGTGATGACGACTATGATAACATAGTCGGTTTTACAGAGAAGACGATCATACGAAAATTTCGAAAAAAAAAATAAAGAAGGAGAAAGAACGAGAGGTATACGGTGACAATGGTTGCATCCGGTGTACGTTAGAAGGTGCTCCCCTCGTGATAATCGTTACATCATGCAATAAGGCGCAAGCAGCAGTGGCAGTAGCAGCACCCATAAAGCATATATAACTTAAGGTGGTTTTAAGAAATAACACGTAAACAAGTTTGGGCACGGCTTGTCGGGTGACGGTGGTACGACGTATGCTCGATTAATAAAGGCGCAAAATAAAGTACTAAGATGCAAAAAGAGAGCACACGGGCGCACGATATTTTCTCAGCTGCGAAAACTGTGGTGGTGTGATCTTAAATGTGACGGTGGTGTAGGAGCGTGAAATGGTGGTGTGCGATCGCGAGAGACGAGGCCGCGGCTAGAAAAAAACCTTCCCTCCCCCCAAAGAAAAGAAAAAAGAAAGGACAAAGTAAAGAAGTACATTGGGGATGATGTCCTCTCTTTCTCTCTCTGTCTCTCTCTCTATTTTTTTCTCTTTCTCTCTATCTATCTCAACCCTCCCTTGCCTCAGTCTAATGTCTACTTGTCCACCTGTCCGACGTCCGTGCGACGTTCCGTGCGCCAGAAACCCCTACAAAAGTAGTAACCCCTGTGTGTCTGGTTCTGCCGCCAGGTCTGTTGGCCGGCAGCGGCGCGAGCGATGAGTTTCGATGCGAGCCGTGCAACAAAAACCTGACCTCCCTAACGCGGTTGAAGCGGCACATACAGAACGTGCACACCAGGCCCAGCAAGGAACCGATCTGTAACATCTGCAAGCGGGTTTACTCCAGTCTAAACAGTCTCCGCAACCACAAGAGCATCTACCATCGGCAGCACAACAAAAGCGAGCAGCAGAGAAAGGAAGTAGCACAGGTCCGCGAATGGCAGAGAGATCAGAGAGAGCACACCGAGAGAAATTATTCTGCGCAGCAACAGCAACAGCAGCAGCAGCAGCAACAACAACAGCAACAGCAGCAGCAACAACAACAGCAACACCAGGCTCAACAACATCCGCGAATGGGATGAGATTGCTCGCCGTTTGTTCCCCTCGCTTTCTCTCTCTCTCCCTCTGTCATGAATTTTTTGGTGACGAGGGTGTACCGGATGTTCACGCGACACTGGCGTATGTTGCCGTTATCGATACGGATTAAGATCCGACGCAATCCGGAATTTTGGGATCGTGGGCGATTGAAATACGTATTTCTCGCTGTACAGCGGAATATGTAGGTCGACGGATTCGAAACGTAGAAATCTCGGTTCTCCGTTCGCTATACCGTATTCGGACATTGATGAGAAGACAGGCAGTGCAAAGTGCGAAAGAAGGTCGATCGATCGTACGATTGTTTTGCGACTTAATGTGATCTAGTATAACGTCAATGATTTATCGCAAACCAGCGTGGAAGAATCACGAACGAGATGAATTACTTGAATCGGTAGCGCGTCGACGAAACGGTTTTAATCGGTTTCTAATGCGAACGTATACCGGATAGTTCTCTACCACTGTCCCTCCGAGGGATGAATTCGCGACCAAATAGTCGTCTATCGAGCACAATGCGTCTTCGTTTGTGACGATCGGTGAAATGCAGGTCGGCTGAACGACGTCTTGAAATAAAGTGCGTAGCCGGAAAAGTGATTCAGGTGTGTCGCTTCGAATAGACGAGCAAAACAACGCGCACAAAGCTGCATTGATATTTTTTATGAAAAAAAATAAGGTATCTGCATCATTTGTAAATAGCGTTGCGAAACGAGCGAAAGATCGGATCGAAGGTGCGCGTGTTTTAGAATCTGAGCGACTATGTGATAGGCATAACTCCTTCGATTTTCGACAAGCGCCACGCGATTTGTTGTTATTTTTATATATTATTTATGTGATGAGCACACACACACGATAATTACAAACAAGTTCTGTTTTCTGTTTATCGTCCTACGTGGCGGTACAAGGAAAGGTGCGGTACAAAAACGGGATAATAAAATATTATTTAACGTATCTAATTTATTCGTAATACGCTTTCCACATTCCTTTAGACAAGGCAATTACAATTGGAAGTAAGTTGGAAGTATAAAGTAGTCGTTCCTTTCCCCTCCATTCTTCTGTATTTTCCTTCTTTCCCGATATAGTGCCTTTGTGTCTTTTCCTTCATGCCCTATATCCACGACAGAGTTTCCTTGCTGTGATTTAGCAATAAGATTTCATTTTCAGGGATTTGAGATATATTTGTACGACACACGTGTTACCGAATCTATGAATTTATTTTGCGCCATTTGCAAAATTGATAAGTCTCCTGCGATATTCATTCGGAAAATTAATATTTCCATATTTTTACATCACTTAAGTTTCGAATTTCTATAATTTATTGAATTGGAAATGAAACATAAATGTGTTATAAAAGTTTCATTGATTTTTGCAAAACTGTGTTCGCGCCCATCGCCCTTTGATAAAGGTTTACTAATTGAAAATTAATTTGATCTTAGGATGGTTTACTTAAACCGGTACATAGCGTAAAAGCGAATTAATGTTGATATTTTAAAGTGCAAGTGGGAGAAGCATCCGTAAATTATAAGTACTGTTATTCAATATAGTTTTTCAAATTGTTCCACGTTTTGATGCTTTACTTTGTGCATGCACATGTATCAGTATTTACACAGTGTTTCTGTATTTTTATTAATTACAGTTTTGAAGCGATGTGTTATTATTATTTTAGATTAAGATCAAATACACGCGTTTAAGAAACATGATTGAAAAAAATGTCGGGAAAAATTGTCGAAGCTACTCGCAAGTAAACAAGACGTGCATTAAAAGATTATAATCGCTAAAAATAAACGATACATTTTATCGACACAGAACACACGTGCGTGTGCGTGCATGCGCGTGCGCGCGTGTATGCGTTTTAATGTCTTTCGCTTATTTATCGCATTTTTGGGGAAGGTATGTTCATTCCTGGATATATCGTCCTTTCTCTTATCTATAAACGAAAATAAGATATTTTTACCTCCGATATTATCATTATATCTTTTCTATTTGATGTGTTGTAGTAGTTGTTATCGCCATTAACATTTTTCTCTATCGGCAAGTTTTCATATTATTGTTGCTGCTGCTATTGTCACTCCTGCTACTATTGCCTCTACTATTACATTATCTACTGTGACCGTTACTATTATTTTATATATATTAGTTACCGTTACCGTCGTCGCCTCTACTGTTGACACCACAGATACTACTCCTTTTCCATCGAAAGTCAGTTAATATGCCGGAAGAAAGTGGCACGTTTACTTTTACAGCTCGGAGAAAGGTATGTGCGGACATTTCGTTGCTTGTTAAGCTCGCTTGGAATCTCTTTTTCTCTCATCGGTCGTCGTTTCTGTTTCATTCGGTATCCCATCATAAGTGTTCATAAATTACGATAAGTACGCATTGAAGTATAATTTATCGCCTTATCAATCATTTCTGAATTTCTTCTTGGTTACCTCTAAGCGCAATACTCGATCACTCGACTTATCGGATACAGAGCAAGAGACAAATGTTGAATTATATTGACTGTGAAACTCGAGTCGTTTTATAGTATCCTCACATTCAATACTTCATTTCACGATGACAGCAAAACGGTTACAGTGACGACGGTGTTCGTCCATCTTGGATTTTCGCTCTCGGACTTTTCATTATCACGAAGAACGAAATCTTCGTAGCACTCGATATTGTGTTTCGTAAATTAGAAATACATAAATATACAGCCATAAGTGAAACAAGCGAAATATCGATTGCAAAGTAATTTCGAAAACGCAACGAAGATCTCTCTCTCTCTCTTTCTCTCTCTCTTTTTTTTACGGTACGAGAAATCCGCGAAAATTGCACTCTCGTTCCTCCGGCGGTCTATGATCATCGCGCTTATTATGCATGACCAATGACAAACCAGAGCTCCGAGCCACATTTTATATCTCTCTGCGATTAAGATGCAGCAGAAACGAAGTACTCGAGCAACGTACGTGGCTCGCAGGGACACTTCAACAGGCTGCCAGTAAGAGTATCGGCGGATATTCAGTAGCACAACTTCCTTTGATACCACTGCCGATTTGCTCTCGATCGATCCCGTTTAATCCTCGAACCCCCGTTCTTCCTTAAACTCATAACTTCCTTAAGCTTCCTTAAACCTTCTCTCCTCTCTCAACCAACCGACCTGCCCATAATTTGACTGTCAGCGAAAACCTCACATTTGGCCCTTAACACCTTGGCATATCAACCTATCTCTAGCCCTAATCATGCAAGAATACTTAGCAGCGTATCGTAACTAATCTTGTCCAGTGATATTAATAGCAGTCGTATCTTTGTTCTTGTTTGTTCCCGGTCCCGCTCGCTCGGCTATACGTTTGGCTCTGGTTCGTCATTGTTCTGTGTGTACCTACCCGCTACCTTCACGAACACGGACTTGCGCTGGGGGTCCATCCACACACGTGGCTCTCCGTGTGCCTCCTACACCACAAATATTGGTTCGTAATGGAAATATTTCTTTTTAATTGGGTGTCGATGCATATGTAACGGACTATGGTACTTGATTTCATTCTCTCTCTCTCTCTCTCTTTCTTTTTTTTATCTCTTTGCATACTTCACGTTTTCTCCCTCTTTTACGCTCGTTCATATCTGCATTTACGTATATGTCTATATCTCTATTTTACATCTATGTTTCTATCTATTCTTGTATGCATCTATCTTTATTTTTTCGTTTCTTCATGTACGCACATTTAAAATCTACTTTTCATCGTATAATTTATCGACTTGTGCGCCGCCTCCACTTTTTTTCTATCTGCTATATTTATCAACTCACACATGTAACTTCTCCCTGTCTCTCGCTTTACTTGCCTACTGCTTTATAAAAACGCTCAACCGTATCGCCGCTGCCTCTCTCTTTCTCTTACGTTCGCATTTCTTACATCTTCGACGATGGTATTTCCATCCGAACGGAAAAAAAAAAAATTAATTCTCACGATCCAAATCTAAAAAAAAATCGATATGTGTCTTTGCGATCGCGCGGATCTCAGGTCCGCCCTCGGCGATCCTCGCGATGCGACTGTCGCACCCGTTACACGGTAGCCTGCTGCCACCAGGAATCTGCTACACGTGCGACGTGTGCGGCAAGACTCTCTCCACGAAGCTCACCTTAAAGCGGCACAAAGAGCAGCAGCACTTTCAGCCCCTGAACAGCGCGGTCTGCGCGCTGTGCCACAAGGTGTTCAGGACGCTCAACAGCCTGAACAACCACAAGAGCATCTACCACCGTAGACAGAAATAGAAGTGATTGCGCACGCGCGTGTCTTACGTGCCAAGGGACACTACGAAACGAGCTTAATAGACGCTAAAAAAGGTTCCGCGCTGTTGCAACGGCCATGCGATCGACCAGGTCGTCGACAGCGTGGACATCCAGAGAGAATCGCGTCGTTCTCTTCTCGAATTCTTGCTGTCTAGCCAAAAAGAAAGGATAAAAAAAAGGAAAAAGAAAAACGACGTCGTATGTTCGGAAAGACGAGTGATTTCAGCCCGTTATTCGATTCATTGATCCACAATTATCCGCGCGTATTTAACGCTGGATGCGTACAGCCGTCTGATTTTGCTTGTTTAGTCTACCCAGACACAGAATCCTTTCAGAGTATTTATATTGTCGTCGTCCATGTTTTCTCGGAATTGATGTATTGCGCCATGATATTTTTTCGGCTATCGATTGTCAGAATATCGGAACCAAGAAAGCTGCGGTACATAATCATCAAAGTAATTCGTGGCAATTTGCCAATTCAGGCTTTAAGGGGTTAATACGAAGGCCATGTAGTATAAAGCCGATGCGAGATGAGAATCAGACGGACACTTTTAGCGATAAATATACGATGAAAATTGATACGGACCTTTGACCGGTAACGGACCGCCGACGTTTTGTACGAGACTTGAAACACAATTGTTATGTTATTATCGCCTGTCGATTGTACATCGGTCATAATGGGTTTGACATTTGGGACCATGGGATGCGAGTCTGTGGATTCTTTTAGCCACTCGATCATTCGAGGAAGATGCGATTATCGGAAACAACTCGGTCATTCTTCGACAGACAATAGGAATTGCGTCGAATGTCGCCATTGTGTTCACGATGTTTGTGCGTGTGTCCTTAAAAATCTTCCTCGTGCGTCTCAGCCGCTCGGCAACAATTTTTGTAAAAAGTAGGGAACGTCGGTTCGCGAGAAATCAGTGCTTCCAGATGCGAGTGTACGTGGCGAATATCGTTATTATAGCGCGAACTGGAAAATCGGTAGAGAATTCTGGGTGGCGCCGTTATTTTATATATATATAGTCCCATTTTTTTATTTCATAATTGGATATTATGACGAGACGGTGATATTAACGTTGATGTCGTGCTCCCGAACTTTCAAGGAAGTTTTAGGATCTAATTAGTTGACAAAGTTGTGATGAAAAAGAATGAGACTGAACGGGAGTGCAATCAAGATGATTGAAATTGGGGTAGGTCTCCCGAGTTGATTTTCGAGTTGATTCTAATCGACGCGTAATCCTCGAGGCGTGTGTTGTTAGCAAATCGTTTATTCGCATCTATCGCACGTAATTCACGAAAGCGATTACTTAGATTTTGCACGTAAGATTCGCACACACACAGACACACACACACACACACGTACACATAGACACATACACACACACACTGGCGTTATGGTTTACGGGACCCAGTGCCAATGGATTAAACTAGAGAAAAGTAATCTTAATTTTATAATTACTTGTACTTATTTTTCTAGCGTACGCTTTTCGTATGTTCTCCCCTTATTTTTTTTTCAAATTTCTGTTAATACCGCAGGAATATATGAATGATCGGTCTCGCACGACAGGTCGTACAATAGACTGGATATACGCGAATACCGATTTTAATATTATTTCGGAGATTGACGTCGGTGTATAATCTCGTTGAGTACAATTTCCGACGCTACAGATACAGCGTTTATCGTGACTTGCATCAATTAACGTGATTCCTTTCGCGAATAAAACACGAAGCTCGTTCAGATGCATCTGTAACACAGAGATTTGAACTCGCCGTGATTATAGCTGCTTCAATCTCGGAATCGTTAGTTTGGGGTTTAATTGTAGACGCACTTTGGCTGAAGCTTCGGCATTGTTTCGCGATCGCAACGGGATGAGGTGAACCGTTGTCGAAACCGTGTCAAGAGCGCTTATTGGCTATGAAACGCGAATTAATTTAAGCTTTATTAGTTAGATCGATATAACGCGAAAATGGGATATACTATTTGAAGAAGGCTTTTAGTGTCGAAGACACAATCGTCCAGCTAAGTATAGGTAGAAGCGTCCAAAAATAAATTTCGATAAGACTGCAAGCGAGCCCCGGGATAGGCGCAGCATTCGAGAGTTTAATCGTTTCGATATTAAATATTGCCCGATTTACATGGTTCCGATGGTTTGAAGAGAACGCGATATGGTTTACGGGGGCAGAAGAGGGTAATCGAATTAGCCTAGGTCTGCGAGAAATATTCTTATATCGTAATTTTTCGTCGTCGCTTGAATCGGGAAAAGTGAGATGCAATGGTTTAATATATATATATATATACATATATACACATATATTTTACCCTAATATATTCATTCCATATTAAATGCTTTAGCGGGCTATCCTATATAGACTTACATTCGTTTTTACGATACCTAACGAATTTTACATAAAGTACCTTACTTTGTTTTATTACTATTAATTATTATTATTATTATTATTACTCATATTGTATATTGCAATTATTATCATTACTATATCGATTATTAGTATTGCTGTTAATATTGTTATTAATATTATTATTGGTATTACTACTATTATTCTTGCTCTTATTGTACCGTTGTGTTACGGCTGTTTCCGTTTCGCGGCATACTTGATGGGAGCTCCCGCTTTATAATATATTCCATGGACACAGATTACTCCACTTTCGTGGTATCCGGCCGGAATATCTCATTCTACACGTTCCTTCTCGTCCAGTTCGCGTTCTATGCTTCGGAGCGTCCTTCGTCGACCGAATCTCTCGAATAGTCGCGACGCGTTTTTCTCTCATGGGTTTTTAATGGTAATGCGACTTCGTCAGTTCGAGAGCAAGCTGACGAGAAGACGATGAAGGATACGCGTGCTGTTAATGCCAAAATAATACGAAGGTCTAGAAAACGTCCGAAATGTGTCCGAAGATTTGAAACATTTTGGACGTGTTTTGGACGCTTGCGTTATGACCGGTAGATGACTCGCATTCTAAGTGACTCACAAATAGGCAGCCGTATACATACACATACTTGTCACCGCATGTAACTGTGAACGTTATATTTTAATAGAACCTCGACGATTCACGCTTGGTAAAGAAAAAGCCTATATGATGACTGGGACATCACCGTTTCGTGTCACGCAAACAGCTGTCGCGATAGATCGCTAACAGGTAGAGTTCAGACTCACGAATGCACGCGCATCGGCCTAAAGCACGATCGTTGTGTGTGGTTCAGGGTTAGATAACGAGAGATAATTTTCTACTTTTCTTGAGAGGACGGAGTCTGCGCTATTGAGCGCGAACGCGAGTTGGGACACGATGAGAGATGTCGAGAGCACAATTGCGAGCGAATATGAGTCCACCATAATGCTGGCGTGCGGGGCTAGGGAGACACGATTGGCGATCGCAATTACGTCGATACCGATTACAGTATACGGAGCCACTTCGGCGAGATTGTGTGCTACGAGGCCGGTACTGCGTTGGAATACGGAGTGTTTCGTGACGGTCGTTGAAATGGGTCGAGTTGCATTTAAGACTTTCTTGAACCGGTGTACAGCTAAAGCGAAGTTGACTTACAACAGCGAGGCGTGACTGGCGCCCGTGTTATTTCCGTTAATGAAATAGGTTTCCTGATACGCATTCGAAATACAGACGGAAGTCGGGGATAGAGCTGAAAATCGATAGGGCCGAATCACGTTGGCGGAAGTGTAACTGCGGAGTGTATCGGACGCGGGACCCGCGGGAGACGCCAGCGAAGCTACAATAAATTTAGATCGCAACTAGAGGAAGCGACTGGAGAGTGCATTAAGGCTGAACCAGCGATCGCGATAGGACCGAGGGGCCTGTGTGACAGCGCGAATCGAGATGCGCCAGCCGAGTGACGGATGCTGCAAGATCACAATAAGACTCGAGTACGACTTGAGCAGAAAGGTCCAATTCGCGTGATCGAGTCGAAGACTTGGGCCTTACCGCGTTTCCGTAACTCGAGCGTACCTTTAGCCGCCGTAAAGTAAATACTTTCTTACTTTGTACCGTTTCTTCTACCGAGGCTGATTTTCGTCGCGGTACGATTGGAAGGAGAAATCATAGTTTTTTCTATCGTTACGCACACACATCACGTCCTCCACCGATTTGTCGATTCACCCGGCCGATTTGTGCGCCCCGCAGACCTTTCGAGTCTCCTCGCCGATCGCACAACGAATCGTAACTCGACAATGGATCGACCGGAAAATACGTCGCGCGGCGCGTGCAGATGGGTGCGCGCGGCCGCACAAATATATTTTTTTCTGAAAGTGCACAAATCCCAATACACGCGCGAATTCGACTCGCGGGTGACGAACTGATGTTCGCGCGTGCACGAACTCGCATATCGGTGTGTTCACACCTCGGCTCGTATAGGCGATCTCTGACGCAGGTGTACATGCACGTTGAATGCATTTATAGATAGGCTATGATAATTTATGTTAAACTATATTTTATGAAATGCATCTCGTTGCGTCGCACGTATTTTCCGCCTCTCGCATCATAATCTGGATTAATAAGTATGTACCTTTTGGAACGCATTCAAACGAACGTATTTTGGGATAGATTAGTCAATTGTTACGTGGTAAATGTCGGTATACGAGCGCGAGAAGTACTGACTTGTCGATTAAACTCTTTCCGCGAGTCGGATAAAATGAAATACGAAAATGATCGATTGTGCGTTTCTTGGATTAATCGTAGGTCTTTCGACCGGTATTAACGACGGATGGATTGCGCGGTTCGAAAGAAGACTGGGATTCTTTTATACTCGGGGCAATAAATATCGTGTACATATATCGCGAGAGCTTTAGGAGCGTTTTGCAGCCGGTTACATTTCGACGGGCGTGCGAAATTACGTGTGACGCTGAGTGCATTAGCGCAGGTAATTTAAATAAGGAGAGAAGATTGCGCTGAGAGGTAAAACAAAAGCAAAAAGATTGTTAAATCGAGGGAACGGAGAGGATGAGGAAGAAGAATGAAGCTTTAAATTACGAGAATAACGAACACAATTTTATAGTGGTCAGGACAAGAAAGGACTGATATTGATAATATTTAAATTAGTAGAGTTATTCGAAGAAACGAATTTGTGACTACTGTAAAAATGGCCAAATATAATTGCGAATATATATCTATATATAAATATATATATACACATATATATTTATATGCGTGTGCGTGACGTGCTTGTGTATGTTCGTGCATTACTTTGCGCGTACAAATGTACACGCGTACGCATGTGTGTGCGCGCACACGCATATACATATATTTGTCCTCCGATCAGCGGTCGGTGCGATATTATGCGAATAATAAATTATTAATGAAATTAATGTAAATTTGACTGAATATTTAACTACAATTTATATATTAATAGAGATTTATTTGAGCGTCTTCTTTGTTTATTGTTCGTTTAATTCTTCGCTTTTATGTTATACTCCTGTAACACGCGATATCGTGCAGCCAACAGATTAGCGCCGGTTTACGCGTTATATCGAAGACTCGTTAGTTTGGTAATGGTAACAGCCGTTGGGACGTCATTCTTCATTATCGCGTACGGTCGTGCGTCGCTTTCAAGTAAAGCAGGCGGGGGATGTAACACACATGTACTGTAACTCGTAAAGATCTCCTATTGTGCATTGTCGAAGTAAAGGCTTGCAAAAGGATGTTGTGCAATTGACGAAAAATATTGCGATCGGAAGTAGGGACGTATACGAAAAAAATGCCGATCATTAGTGATAACGTAAGCTTAATTGGTCTTCCACGTAAGATTGCCAAAACTATTATAGACGCGCGGACTGACGTTTCTACACGAAAAGAAAGATGTATCAACAGCACTAAGTCTAATTGGAAATAATTTTGTTAATTCGAAAACGTTATTAATGAAACAAATACGTATGATTTTATTTTATTAAAATTGTTATTGAATTAACAAGATTATTTCCAATTAGACTTAATGCTGTTGATACAACATCATTTTTTTCTGTGTATATACTTGCATTGTAGAATTATTTTACGAATGCTCGTAATATTCTGAAGCTTCTAGTTTTTAGCTAACACTCTGTTAGTTTTTTTTACGGTAAGATGGATTTTATTCGATCAGCTTGAAAGCGACGCGCGACGGAGCGTGAGATCGAGGCCTCGTGGGGCGTTTGAGACGAGCGAGAACACACTCTTCTGATTCTGATATGATTAGGCGCTGCTGGAAACGTCCGATTTGAGGAACTACCAGGCTTCCGAGCACGGGAAAGACTGAAAATATTTGTTGATTCGCACGTGTCGCGGCGGGCCGCGCAGCTTCGCGAGATCCTTTTATCGCGTTGGAAATGTAGGGAGACGCGCGAGTCACATATAACCGACTGACCTGATTCGCCCGAGAGAGAGAATCACGACGTGTTCCATTATATATATATTTACTGTATATATATATGTGTAGTTTCTTTCGCTGCTATCTGCGACACGATTGGATCGACGACTGATTTGGACTGATCCGTTTCTCACATCGCGATTTTTTTTCGTTTTAATTAATTAGGCGACGTGTGCTAATATATATATGTATATATATATATATATATATATATATATATATATATATATATATATATATATATATATGTATATGTATACATTGGACTGATACGTGAAAATTGTTTGACTGATGTTACCAAATCGTTGCTTAAAAGTACCTAAATGTTAAGTTAAAGAATTTATAAATTTATGAGAGGAGAGAGAACGCGCGCGCGCAAATATACGTTAGGAGAGGAGGAGATCGGCAGAGATCACCGCGCTGCAGATTCGCGGAAGTCGGATAAGCCAAGCGAAAGAGAGGAAAACGCTTCCTTACGTTTTCTCCTTTCTTTTCATATTTTTATTCTTCTTCTTTTTGCTGAAGGAGGAGCGCGCCCACGCGCCGGTAGATGTAGCAATCGGTATAATGTTAAGATCGACTGTGTAGTACAACAATTGAGACGCTCGTGGAAATGGGCTTACTCTCATTTTCGACGCACATACCCAGTTTTTTATCTCCGCTTTTTTTTCTCTCTCTCTTCATGGTTTCTTTTTTTTTGTAGACGAGTGTGCACAGAGATCATGTGGCTGCTCGTCGAAGCACATATATGGTTTACTTCCCCACAAAACCTCCGTGGTTTGCCCATAGAGAACTTCTTCGTTACTTCCATAGAGCTAAATGATAAGCGCGATAGGACACCTTACCGAAAGCAGCTGTTAAAAAGGAAAGGGGAAAAAACACAAAAAAAGAAAGAAAAATAGAAAAACGAGGGTTTTTTTCGCGTGACAGCTTCCTAACGATACAGTAAGTCTTTAATTTTCCGTTAGTTGCGTTATGATAGGATTATACATTACGATATCTACATGGATGTCGAACAGATAGCTTTCCCGAGTAATATTCGTATGCAACCGCTGGCTATAAACGCATAAGAGCGATGCAGAGAGAGAATTACATGGAATATAAACTCTCCGAGTATAAAGCCTTACGACAATGTCAAAGCGCTTGTGTAATCAACATATCGGCTTATCCCGAAAAACTTTGGAAAAGTCTCCACCATCTTGGAAAGATAATTCCGTTTTGGTACAAAACGTTTCGCGAGACTATGTCGCATTTGCGCGTAAAGCAACGCTGTCAGAAAAAAAGAGCGAGTGACGATATATTATTAGAATAATATATGAAATGATGTCAAGTATACGCAATGTCAGGTAACTTAACGTTTATATTACTCGCAAATGCGAATTAGGCTTTGAACGAAAACCCGTGCGTTATATACCGTGATAATTCTGTTACGTTATTTTTCACAATGTCTTGGTTATAATATATATATTTATTAACTATATATAATCGCATCGTCGATGTCATCGTGACCGTCGTCATTGCCGTGTCGCTATTATTACCGTTATTATCATTATTACTATTATATAACGCGATTATATTATTTTATCATTATTTTTTTATTATTGTATCACCAGCACACACATCAACCGTCTCATTGTCATCATAGCTATTAATATTATTTTCACCAGCATCAGCATTATCATTTGACGTCATAATCGTTCTTATTATCGCTATCGCTATCTCTATTGCTACGATCACTATTATTGTTATTATTATCAATTCCCGTATTCTCGTTGTCACCAACGAGTTTTATCGTAACTAGTTTCATTACTGAGTTTCGCGTGCTGTCATTACCGCTGCCGTTATCACTATGATCACTATTACACATTATCGCTGTCACTCTGCTGCTACTGCTACTGTTATTACTATTTTGGATCAGTACAGTTATTACAAACACTCATTATTACGATTACGATTGATTATTACTACGATTATGATTATTATTGCCACGCATTATTATTATTTCTAAGCAATATCAAATGCATTTTAATATATTTTCATTTTTATATACAATAAGAAATGTACTATATATTTGGTTTAATAACTCGTTTGTGTTGTCACTTGTTTTTTTAGTCCACCTATCACATCCTCGACGGAAAGAGTAGATTAGAGAAAAGTTTATGTTACGCTCATGTTTGTGTTAAAACTGCACCAGTTTTTTTTACCGAAATTGCGTGTAAGAAAATTATGTCCCCGGAATGTTAATGTCGAGAAATTCATTCTTTTTCTTTCAGCCGGAAGGTAAGTGACATAAATGCGTTGCGATTTGGCGTATCCATTCCCTGTTATTCCGAGCGTTGTTCGGTTAACGTATATTCATAACAGGCATCATCGATACACTATTAAACAGCTACGATGTTCTCAGATATCGCAGTGCTCGAATTTACGTATTTTTATTTCGGGCGTTGCAATGTTTCTCGCAAATGACTGGAGTCCAGCTGATACTGTCGACATTAATCTGAAACGCGATTTCTCAAAACCACGACCAAACAGTCGATTCCCGTGTATCAATAAAGAATCGATGTTTTACCCTATAATCCTGTATGCGACAACTAGTCGTCATATTCGGTAAATCTCGCATTCGCGGTGATCGGTAAAGGTTGCAACACAAATAAATATAAGACAAGATATGAGAAATAAAAATATATACAATAAAATATAACGTGCCTACGAGAAACAATCAGTAATGTTATTATTAACCCTTTGTACTTGGAAGTCGAATTATGCTCGTCATCATATTTCATTCCAGCAACTCGAATGTCGACATACATGTCGAATGTGACATATGTCCGACATGGATATTTCTGAGAGTTATTGTATTTCGGATTATAACGTATGTATATTTTATGACTCTATCTCAATAATAATGTTATTCTCAAATAATAACAAGATGTAATTTGGAAAATTTCTTAGATTACTTATAAAAATTAATAAATAATTATAATGACAATCACTCTCCTTATCACGTTAACTCTTTGCGGTCCGATGTCGAATCAAACTCGATATTGAACTTTGTTCTGGCCAATCCTATGTCGAGGCTAACTTGGCATGTGCTAGCGATTTCATAAATATTAATAAATGAAAACTATAAAAGTATTATTAAAAATTAAATATTATTAAATTATATAATACATATTATAATAATATTATTAAATTATATATTATACATATTATATAATATATTATTTTTATTTATTATTATTTAAATATTATTATTTAATTACCGAATTGTTGGAACGAAATATTTAATTTATTGCAAAGGGTTAATATCCATCAGAAAGCATAACACAACGCATTCGCGGTGTTGTGATTGATCGGAAAATGATATACATATGTTGAGCATAAATGATTACGTGTTTCTAATATGAATTGCATATTTCTATTATTTCACTTTCCTCATATCTTACTCTTATACTTTTGTATTTCGGCCTCGTAAGCCGCTCGCGAGCAGACGCGATGGAGATTCCATCCGATTTTTAATTACATTGACTTTAACATGAGAATTTACAAGTTATCCATAACCGATCGCGTTGATGATCAGAACGCGCTGCCGTGAGGAGTACGAAGTAAGAACGACTCGATTCATCGATCAGGAAGCACCCGACACTGATTTCCGTCTCTCGAACGAAATGTCTTTTCCCCGCCACGAGTATCTTCGGAGAAAGAGAGAGAAAGAGAGAGAGAGAGAGAAAAAAGAAAAAACGCATTAAGCGGGAAGTTTCTGTCGCGTGTCGAGTGCAAACGTAAGACGGTGAGTACGAAGGAGGAAGTGCATATCGCGGAAAATCGGAAAAACGAAGAGACCGAAACCGGGGACTGCCCTCCCGAGACTACCCCGTTCACGCGATCACACGAGTACGAGGGGGATCGATTTCGTAAAAGTCACGCATACTTAATTACGTTTACGTTTATGTTCACGTTTATTTGTTTAGTTTATTTCGAGTTGCATGCTTTAAATGTCATCCAGAATGCTCAGTGTACCTGTACTCTCTCGTCGTCTCGTTTCTCATGTCTGTTAGGCTTCGTGTACACACACATCTGAGATCCGTCGAACAATGTACATGCATATTCATAATACGAGTCGGCAAACGGCTTGTATACACATCCCACTTCTCGACGGAGGACATATGCGAATGTGCGGTTCCATAGGCATTCCCACTCCGTCTAACAAATATCCTTTTCGTCTCGTCCCATCCCCTGCCTTCCCCTTTCAAATTTTTATTGTCATTGTTTATTTCTCTAAGTGATGTTATTTAAGCTCTTTTAAAGTGAGAATTATATTTTCAGCAAAGCAATACGTTGCTAGGATCTTGAATAATTAATGGCAAATTATTCTGTGGTAATTATGGATTAAATTAATAAGAAAGAGAACACGAAGCATTGAGGATGCCACGTAATATGCGCTGAGAAAAAAATTTGTTGAAAAACACAAAATGTGTTTCATTCAACTAGAATATTTAGTCCGATATGTTCAACTAAACATTAGTTGGTTTAACTGAACATTAGTTGAATTAACTAATTCTTGATTAAAAAATTTTGATGGTTGACATGAATGAACTATACCATTTTTAATGCAACTTAATAATTGTTGAATCAACCATTGGATCAACAACAATACAAATTTAATTCGTTCAACCAATTTTTTATCTCAGTGTGTGTAAGACAACGTATACCGACATGAGACCGTACTAGTTTCATGTAACAACGCAATAAAATTTATAATAGCATCAAAACACGATGCATTCGCGTTCGCCGTAATATTTAACGAATGATCGTCTGAAATTATTTTCAGCACATATCGAGAAATATGTGTAGCGCGTACGAACATCCACGATCGCAATAACGCAACTCTCTCAAGCCATCAGAGCGCAATGATTTGTATAATGTCGCGTGTTAATGACAATAGAGTCGAATCCCTCATATGAAAGAGAAATTAAACGCACAAATTCTATAAAATAGCGCCATCCGCTTTCTTTTCCACGCAATTCCCTCCCGCGAACGTACATGCACACATTCACATATAGTATACACGTGCGCGAAACGCTTCGGCGTGCGTCCGCCCCGTGCGTGTGATCATGCGTGTATTTGCGTGTGCGTATGCGAATGATTACGTGCATGTGCGCGCGCCTCTTGTCCCGTTCCCTCTTTCCGCATTAGCAGTGGCCGGAGTTCCGAAGAAGGCCGGGGAGAGGAAAGTCGCCGTTAAAGAAAGTTCTTACTTCGCTCCCCACGAAGAGAAACAGCGCGCCGTCGATTCCTCCACATCTCTTCGGTCCCCCCCTCCCTCCTCCTTTTTGTTTCCAAGGACGTGCCGTAACGCGCATAATTGCCTTTCTAAAGGACGCGAGTCTCGTTTTTAATGGATTGATTAATGCGCGGGGCGTGATCCAGTAGAGAAGGATAGAAGAAGAAGAGGACGAAGACGAAGAGACGAGGCAGAGATCGCGGCAGCAAAGAAAAGGGTTGATTTCCTCACAGTCACGCGCTGATCGTCGGATTTGCGAAATTAATTTATTAAAAATTCCTCTCCAATGATCTTTATGGCTAAGTTGAAAATGAATTTCGAATCCGTACACGTCGTTCGTTCAAATTCTTTACAAGCGCGACGTAAGAGGATTAAAATCGCCGCGAGGATATTCGCCGCTCTTGGCAACGATTTATCGCGAGAAAAAAAAGAACGGGATAAAGTGAAATTTTGTAGAGAAATATTAATGACGTATACGATTATTTAAACGTGGGGTACTCGCAATAGTTTCACGATTTAATAAAAATTTATGATACTTGTCACGTTTATGTACTTGCTACGAGATATATTGATCGTCACACAACGAACGGATGACCGTAAACTGTTCCGATCGGTATCTAAGGATACGAGCTTTAAATAGATACCGCGCTTACCGTTTTCGAGCTGCAAAAGGAACCGCACGATCAACGCGAGATCGAGATCACGTAGGCGCAGTCGAGAGAATACAAGCACGACACTTGCCAAAAGGAGCGTTCGAGCGAGATTCGCGTTCGCGGCCGTTTTTATCTTCTTGGCGGTCGTGGTATAGGGTTTAAGTGTGTTGTGGGGGTGTGCAGCTGCATGAGAGGTGCGTTGTTGTGTTTCAGTGCTCACCTCTATGACGGGGCTGACCTTGAACTCTCTGAACACCCAGTCAGCGAAGAAGTTGTTCACCTGCCAACTGTGCGGCAAGGTACTATGCAGCAAAGCATCCCTGAAACGCCACGTTGCCGACAAACACGCCGAACGACAGGAGGAGTACAGATGCGTCATCTGCGAGCGGGTATACTGCTCGCGTAATTCCCTGATGACCCATATATATACCTATCATAAGAGCAGGCCCGGCGACATTGACATTAAGTTCTTTTGAAGGTTTAGATAAGGTAGGGACCACGCTAAACACACCTATGGCGCACAGCATTTCGAAGATCTTTAACATAGTCTCTCAAAACTCACCCCTATACTTAACAAACATAAGTACACATTTCCCTCCTCTCTCTCTCTTTCTCTTTCTCTCTGTTCCTCACTTGCTCTTTTATTATTTTTCTCTTTATCTACTTCTTATTCTTTTTCCTTCTTATATGTATATATTCGCAAATACATATCGAATTGCGCGCGCTTGCTTCCCCGATTGCGCCTTTTCTCTGAGATTCATTTCGTACTCCCAATTTTTTTTCCGCGTTCATTCGCGCATTGCCAAAAGATGCATCGTCTTCTCTCCGACTCGATCGGGCGACCCGACGTCGTTGTCCCGACGCGCACGGAAAGCTTGCGCTTCCTTTTCCTCCTTCTCGTTCCGCACCGGCACTCCGCGAATGGTGCATGCCACGGCGAGAAACCGGTCTCGACTTGCACGCGGGACCTTCTTTCTCTTCTTGTTCGCTTTACGGTTCGAGTCTCGCGCACCGTCGTGTCCGCATCCCGGCACGCGTAACTGCTTTCTTTCTTCTTATCCCGTCGTCCTTCGCGCCCCTTCGGTACCGTACGCGCCGCTGATCGAGTTCTTCCGGTATTCGCCGGTCCGTTATACCTGCTGTCAGTGACTCGAATCCCCGATGCATCAGTAAAGCAGCATGCCGCATAGCTACACCGACGCATTGATAGCAATATGGATGAGTTTTTTTTTTCAAAAGTCTACTAAAGAGACAGAAGAAGCCTAAAAAGTCTTGCTAAAGACGTTTCAAATTTTCGGGGTTTTACATCTCTCTTGGGCATTTCGCATTCTTTGGGAAACATATGTGTCACTAACGTTATTTACATATATAAAACAAAGACCTCGGCGCTTCAACTGCGACGTTACACATAGCAAACAAAAGTAACTGAATGCTATTGTTGTTTTCATATTGCTCGCGCAAATATTGCTGCCATTATACTGTTATAATCATCATGGGGTGAAGCGATCGGCGGAGTTATTACCTTCTATTTCAGCCTATTACGTGTAACGTCACGCAATTGGATTGTCGAAGACTTCATCGTAAAAATTCTTTCATCTGCGTAGATTTTCTCTTAGTATATATCTATAACATTATAAAGAAGAATCATTGCGCTAAGACATTACCGAAGTCATTACACAATACTTGAAAACTGCTACACTTTTAGTGATTTGCAGATTATTGACAATTCTATTAAATCCTATTATCTCCTTGGAATAATATGTTAGCTAGCTTTCTGATGCGGAGAGTCATGGGAATAGGTAGATGGACACGGTGAATTTAGAAACTTTTGGACGCTAACACATTAAGAACGATCTATCATTTTCGATAGGAACCTATTACGAAGACCCCTAACTGATCTACGTCTTTCTTATTCTTTTCTGTTTGTATGACGTCCGCCACATTTCGTGCCTCCTCACAATTTCTTTTCTTTCAGTCAAACTACCGACCTGCTCATCCACTTATTTGTTGCTTGCTTGTTTGCATGTCCACCTGATTGTCCGCCTGCTGTCTGCTTGCTTGTAGCTTTGGCTACGTGTTTGTCTTGATTCGCTTTTCTTGATTATTTTTCTACGTTGATACCATTGAATCCTCGTCGCGTCGAATCGGAAAAGAGTATGCAATACGTCGGTGGGAAAGATATGAGAATTGGATTATTTAAAATGCAATCGCGGCGATTTAATGCAATCGCCACGATTGGCAGAAATTGCACGTTTCGCGAGAGCGTATGAAATCTAATCGTCATTGTACATTCGTCAATGGATTCTTGCAAGACGAACGTTATACGCTAAAAATACGATATAATCTTTAAGTTTATTAAATACTTATATTTATTTGATATACTGTTTTATTGTTTTCATTGAATGATAGTTTTTTTCTGATTATTAGCATTTTTGTTAGCTTTTCCGTTATTATCTTTTACGGATTCGGGAACCGCTTTTACGAATTCGGGATTGTGAAATCGCCCCTTTTTAGGCAAACGTCGAGTAACCAGAATTATCGTGGGTTTCTTAACGCAAAGGATATTATACTTGTGCGATAGCGAAATCTCGAGACTACTCACGTTTCAATCTCTGACCACTTAACTTGTCTTTCGAGATTTGTAATCGATTTTCGATTAATGACACGACTAACGATTAAAGTAGCGTGTGCTCATTTTTAGCACGTGCATAATACATCGCACTACACAAACTCGTTGTTAGCAACTTCTATCAGCGATTTGGTTCTAATACGCTAAAGCATACTAATCGCTAGCTCGATGCACGCGGTAATAATATATAGACCTCTTTCTTTGTCCCTTTTCTCATTTCCTCTTCCTCGATCGGAATCTTGGTGTCTCGTATCCCATTCCGAATATTCGATAAATCTCACAAGAGCAGAATGAGAAGGATTACTATCTAACAAATTTATCCATCTAATTTATCTATACGGAGCTTTGCGATTTGCACACAACTCCGCATCATTCTGAATTCTTTTCTTTTCAAACGCAATCAAACTTCGATAAGTCAGAGTTGGTAATTCCAAGTACAATTTTTTTTACACTAATTTACATAATATATATTACTATATACATATGTGATTCCTACTACATTATGTAAATTATCGTTTAGTGTATATTTTTCGTTATTCACATTATGCGATATTCGTTTCTAAATTTTTTTAATGCTGTTTCCAAATTAATTTAAAAACAACGAACTGTTTCATATTTCGCAATTAAACGAGCAAATATAGCGACATTTTCAAGACGAAACTAACTCAGCTTTCACGAGACGTGGAAGTACCAGCTCTGAGCTTCTAACGATCGATGCATCTTATCCAAGTGTCATCCGACCGTCACAATCGTATCGCATTCTTACTATGTCTAAGATGAAGCGATTAACAGAGGAGTCGAAACCGATAGAATCTCGACGACCTTGATCTTACGTGCTGTACACGCGAGAGAAAGAGTGCATCTTAAATCGACCGTCGCGTTCGCAACGAAACGTATAAAGATCTCTGTTTCCCGTGTCTACAGCATCGAGAAATCAACTCTCGTTGAAATTACGGTTTCGACGTGTGTATCGAATTCCGACGGTGGATAGCTCTCCCGAAGGGCGATCTTATACAGATCTGGATGCGTTTCAGGTACGGGCAACGGGATGCATCCGGCACCGACGACGCCTCCCACTGTCATGTACCGAATGCCACCACCCACGGCGGGTGGCATAAACGAGCCTCAGGAATGCCCGTACTGCCGTCGCACGTTTTCATGCTACTACTCCCTCAAACGCCACTTCCAGGACAAACACGAGCAATCGGACACGCTATACGTCTGCGAGTTCTGCAACCGTACGTATCGTACGAAGAACTCGCTGACGACGCACAAGAGTCTGCAGCACCGCGGTACCAGCGGCGTGCTGAGGCGGCTCCTAAAGGCCACGGCCATGAAGAACGTCTTCGGTAGCATGCAACACCAGATGCAGATGCAGCAGCAACCGCAATGAAAACGTCGGAAAAATCAAAGTCACCCTATGCTGGATCGTCCACGCCGTCGTCGTCGTCGTCG
>NJRL01000220.1:314525-327476 GCA_003063815.1 Aphaenogaster rudis
CGTCGTCGTCGTCGTCGCCGCCGCCGCCGTCGTCGCCATCGTCATTACGTTGGGATCGTCGTCGTTTCTCGCGCGAATAGCTCGATCGACGTCATCGGGCACGCAAGCCGAGAATCAAGGCCAAATTGTCGAGAGAACACGGAAGTACTACTTTGCGTACCCCGGGACGCACCCGTACTCAATTTGAGCTACGCTCAAATCGGTTAGCTCGAAACCGTGGTTTATCAAATCGCGCCTCGCACAAAAGTCGATTAGCACAGGCCACAGATCATCTCTAAGCAATTTCTCTATCTACGTTACTGGTAGACCAGAATAGGGCGGGTGATCGCTGATTACATTTAACCGAGATGATCGATGTGATTTATATATTACGAGTTAGTTGGATCGAAGTGAATTAGCAGCAACCTGGATTAACGAGATCTTATTTCTCTGTCTACGTTATATTTAGGTTCGTAATCCGGAAGAAGAGACTGCAAATCGCTAAATCGAGATTTAGTAAACCCAGGAGCAATTTAGCTCTTGTTAAATTGCAACGAAGTTCCCGTAATTTCAACGATTAATTTACTCTTATTTACTCGCATTCGCAGAGCACGTAATACCTATCGTGATCAGTTATCGTAAGACGTTAAACGGGAAACGGATTAAAGAGAAGGGAGGAAAGCAGAGAGTACATGGAATCCCCGAATCGCGGATGAGTCAGCCTGATACAAATTTCGGCATTTTCTCCCAGTTTTCCCCCTCGGTTTTCGGTCGTCCGCCGAAAACAAGCGCGACTCTTCCTAGTTTAGACTCGCCAACGTAGCGTTGTAATTTTTCTTCGTCAAGACTGCAATGAATCCAAAGAAGGGCAATTTGACTGAGAAGCTTGTAATTCGACTGAAACGTGAAGAAAGGAGGGGAGGCTCGAACGTTAAGATTAGTGCGCGAAGCAAAGACACATTCCAATGTCAGTGATCAGGATGCTGGTGACGCTGAGTTGACTAAACGGTCGACTGCCCGGCAATATTTCGAGCGGAGAAATCTACGCGTGGGACGCGTTTTCGAAGACGACATTATCCCACCGCGAGTTTTTTTTTTTAAGCTAACGTTGTCCAAAGAGCACCCAAGCGGAAAGATCAGGGGAGGACGTAATTAGGACGGAACGTTTGGGGAGGGAACAGTCTTCCGGGGATCATTTCCGAGATTGAATTAATTGCGAATGGGGAATTCTTCTGTATCGGGCGCTCTCGAGACGCACGCCTAACGGTTTTCACGGTAAACGGAAATGCGCCTAACCGCCAGAACGACCGTCGCGTCGTCGCGTTTCGCGATCTCGAATAGTTCGCGAACGATCGGGCTGGACGCGTTGAGCCCGTCAGGCATAGAACGGACAGTTTGACGGGATGCGGAGCGGCGTTCGAAAATCGTCAAATTGCGGACGAACGGGCGAGAAATCGAGGGGACGATCGTGAGGATCGTGAACTGGCGAGGATCGGGAATCTGGCGTCGAAAATCCCGATTCTGCGTGCGCGTTACGTACGCGAATGCACTTTCATGCGGCCGAACCGCGGACGCGCCGAGGTCGTTTATGCGTATATATATATAGCGATTCCGAATGAGGGGGGAGGGCTGGGGGATGAAGCGAACCGACGACGTTAGGCCTAAAGGCGAAGCGAAGCGCCAGGATGCATCGACGCGTCCGAAACGCGCGGAAGTGACGCCGATCGGCGAAAAGTGATCGCGGCAGCGGTGGCAATCGAGGTCGAGACGTGCTGCTAATCGATATGGCACTCGTCGATTAGCATAGAAGGGAGGGGGCGGACGGGGTCGGTTTTACGAGACGAGAAAAGAAAGAAAGGCAGGAGAGCGTGTATAGAGACGCGGAGGTGGTAGAGATATATCATGGGTTCTTAACGTGTATATGTAGATTCGTCGTATGCGCTAAATACAAACTATATTTTTAACTCTTTAAAAGTAATATTTTGAGCTGTAAATATATTATATTCGTACGATACATCGATAAACGATGATATTCTCCTGTTCAGATTTTATAAAAATCGGCATAGTCCTACGTAGGTATCTCACGGATGGGCGGAGCAGTGCTGCGGAGCTTACAGCCCGCTTCCCAATTAACTTTTGCATTTTTAGCGAGCATTTAAAACTATCTCTGCAACGCGCGTCCTTTACTTTTTTTAATCAGCCAGGTTAATTAAGCCAAGGAAAGCGTTCCGTTTACATTCCGTTTGTTTTCCGTTACGTCGCGAAGCGTTTTCCGCAAATCGGACTCCAAAACGATCGAAATGGCCTCGGTTCACGAGAGACTATGGAGCACTGCTCTGCTCCTCGAACTTTAATATATCCACATTAACAAATGTACAAGCAAGAGGAAACCCTAAAAGTTGTTCATCGTAACATATTCAGGTTTAAAACTCAGCGTAGAGAACGAGAAAATGTTGATGTTTTATCTGTAAGGCGAAAAAGGAAATGCCATAATAATTAACGAGCAAGTACAAATTATCGTGAAAAATATAAATTATGTCTACGTCTAACTCTTAGGATGCGTAGTATCGGAAAGGGAATATTTAACAGAAGCGCGCGGAATAAAAGGAAAACGGAAACGGCGGGAAAAGAGGACACAGCATGCCTCGAATGTCATTCGTGGCCGGGCGAAAAGATTAAAGGGGTGGGGGAGGGAGGGGGGAGTGAAGAAAGAAGAAAATGCGCGGGGGAAAAAGAAAAGGGTAAGCACGAGTTTCCAAACATATCTTCGAAGTGTGAAGTATACTGTGAAAAATATACGATTTTAGATATTTAGCTATCTCTACCGAGAGATTTTATAATTATTACGTATACATTCTTAAATCGGTGGACCGATTCTCGATCGGTGACGTTTGGCCAGGGCATAATGTGGAGGGCACGATATCGATTGAACGAAGTGCGGGATCCGCGAGATTTTTACGTTCTTGTGTCCTTCTTCTCCTCTTTTCCTAAAAGAAGAAAAAAAAGTCACTTTTTTGAGCTAAGGATGCGCGATTGGTTAGTGAAGGAAAGAAAATTTATCCTAGTCATTCCGGAAATTTTTGTGATTCTGTGATATCGGGGATCGTGGCATCAAAACGATTCGACGAAGGGCGAAAAGAGGGAGACTTAAAAAAGAAAAAGTGTCCGTTCCACATTATGATCGCCGGACGTACTTTTAAAAATTCTTCTAGCGACGAGGGAAAGGAAATTGATAATTGATTATTAAATAATATCGGGAAATTTCTGTGATGTTCTTCGGTTGGTATACTAGCGCGACTGCGAAAGTTATGTGAATGGAAAAAAAAGTATACGGAATTTATGTCGATGTTCGGTGTTGTACGGTGTATTGTAAGAGGCGAGACTGTATCGGGAAAAATTTCATCATATTGCTTCGAAATTTTCGAGATGGGGTGGGGGTAAGAACGGGGTGTCGGGCAACCGCTGATCGATTTATCGACCCGAAGGAGAAATGTCGGGAAATGTTTCTTCGCGGGAAATAATTGTATTTAAAATCCGATTTTATTTATTAATTGATCGGTGAAATGTGTGCAAAGGGCTCGACCAAAGCTCGATTCGATCGGCAATTCCGATCTTGTTTCATATTCGGTGTCCGAAATTTCCTAGATACGCGTACGGGTCGAGGAATATATTTTTCTCTCCAATACAGCGCATATCGCGGCGCGATAAGTGCATCCAGAACGACGCACGAACGATCAACTGTTGCCACTCATCGCCTGATAGACTTAGTCTAGTGTAAACGTCTAGTAAAGTCCGCATACGCGTGTTGGGTGGATAAGTATGCGCGCACGAAGTGTACATGTGGGCGCGCTTATGTGCTCGCTTGCATACACGTCCGCATGCACACGAGGCGCGTAACTGCTGCAGGGTAAACGACCCATTACACGCCGACGCGAACGCGAAAGAAAAAAAAGAGAGGAAAACAGAGAATGACTATAGATTATTTATCGGAATGTGCCAAGGTCCCGCGAACCGTTTACACGGACGAAATTTTAAGTACATAAGGTACGCGCCCCGTCTCTCCCGTCGAGGAGGAATATTATCAATATTAATCGTTTTAGGATATGTCTGAGGTACGATTTAAAAAGAAAATGGAAAATTATCGTGGCAACCTTTTGGGATTTTTAAATGTGTATGGAACTTTTCGTCTTATATGGTTTATCGTAAGAGGGAAATGCCCCGAAACCGAGGAAAGGAGCGACGCGGCGAAAATATTTTCGATTCTATCTAAACGTTATCTTGCGCTCGCATCCTGTGTATAACTCGTGCGTGTACGAATATTCGTGCTAGAAAGACGTGCATTTCTGAACGCCGATCGACCATAACTTACATACGCGCTGACCGTGTAACTCGGCAGGATTTATTATCGCGGCGGTAGGGTGCGATGCGTGTGTTGCTTCGAGGACCGCGCAGTTGCTGTTCACTTAAAATTACGCGTTTTCGCGCGACTCGCCTCTCGACCTGGCGACAAAATGGTGCAATCTCATCGTCAGCAGGCTAAACGCCATATATCGTAACCATTGAAAGCAGGACCGTTCTTCCGGTGCGTTCACACACCCTGGTGTTCGCCATGTACCCGCATATTGTTAACAGCTTCCTTTTGACCCGTTGAAATACCACTTCTAAGTTAGTCACCCATTCTTCGACGAACGGGTTCTTCGGCGTAATTCGAATCGATATAACTGAAGAGGTCAAGTTTACTTTCTGGCGCTGTGACGAATACTTTGATACGCGAATTTACTTTTTGAGAAGGCTGATTTTTGTAACGTTTAATCGTCGATTTATTTAAAGACTCAAATTTATTTCTATTAGTTTCCTCGTTCTTAATTCCTATTTTTAGAGGAACCGACTGATTAGATTTCTTCCTGTTTTTTTTTTTTGATTGGTTTAAAGTTTTCTTTCATCATGTGATATTATATTACCAAAGAGCATCGAGAAAACTTTGCAAGACTTTCTCCGACACGCGTGGTATTTACCTTGGCAAATATAGAATCGCGAATGCCGCATTTATGGTCGATAAGGCGTTTCCATCGAGATTCGCGGCCGATTATTTTCGTTTAATTCCTTTGTTTATTTTATTATGAATGGAAACGCAACTTTTTGGTTTGTGTTAACTGGAAAGCCGATACTAAATTGATAATAGCGATTCGTAGAATTCTAGCATGGGGAATATCACGAGAGTCCGGGAAAGTTATAAATCGATTGTTTAGGAACACTCTTCGGTTTTAACGAAAAGAGAAAAGAAATTTTATTTCCAAAAGGGGGATCAAACGGAACTATGAAAGGAAAACAAAGAGAAGTAAGAGAAGCACATCAATGCTAATCAATAAAACGAAATAGCGATGTAATTATATGAAATTAAAGAAGAAAAAAAGAACATCGTGCATAGGAGAAAGACTACTTAGATTTATTTTTATTATGTCTTCAAAAAGACTTTAAATAAAATATTTAAATTGTGCCATAATTAATATTAACAAAAATCTTAAGTATAAATTTATTGTTACGAAAGTTTTTAAATTTATCGGAAGAAATGAAAATTACAAAAAAAAAAGACGAAAAGAAATAGTGAAACGCTAAGAAAAAGAAAATATCATTACTGTCTATGGGTAACTAATAGTGCGATAGTTCTTAGAGAAGAAACGTCGTGTCAGTTTAATGACGATTGTCGTATCAACAAGAGAAACTAGGATTAATAACGGTTGGTTATTTACGCTCAATATAACTAAGAACTTATATAGTATGGATCTTTTCTACTTGTACCAAAAATTTTATTGCTGTCGACTTTGTTTTCTTTTTTATGTACATAGGGCATTACCTCATGTCGTTCTTATTGAAGATGCAATGCGAGATTATAATTAAGGGATTGACTAAATCCGTTTGAATGCAAACGATTGACTGCGGCGACGGTTGCTTCACCAGTCAGATATTCAAAAGAAACATATATAGGTCGCATCAATGGCGATCAAATTTGTTACATACGATATATACCGTACACATATACATATATCATACATTTTGTCATGTATGACAAAATCATTATGTCGCTGTATCAACATGCATTATGTCGGCGTAATGCGTGATGTGCGCGATGCGACATTAAGCTTGGCGAATATCTGGCGAGTGCAGCACACCGTCTGCAGTCAATTCACAATCCAATCCAATTATTCGGGCCAATGGGAACTTAGCGAGATTTCAAATGTCGTATGTCGTCTGTCGTTCAGTGAGCGAAACGACGTCGGAGAATTCGATGTATCCTTGAATGTACATACGTGTACTTCTCTAGAGAGTGAATGAGCGAGCGAGAGAAAAGGTGAGAAAGAGAGAGATGAGCCCACGTGAATACATCTCCAACGTCTAATTGAAGTGTATATGTGTATGTATATGTATGTGTGTACGTATACGTATATGTATACGATATATCTGTGTATATATTAGATTAAGGAAGCACACCGAGCGTGTACGAGCTGTTGCGAGTAATCGAATCATAAGTCGCACGAGCGTAAACGAATGAGGTATGCGCTATTTTCTTAATGTATCATACAACGTAATAGGCACGAAGAAGGGCTTGTAACAGCTGTGGATTCGTTTCTATCCATTTGTGCGGGAAGTGGAGGAAAGTTTGAAGGAATTTTCTTCTGAGAAAAGAGGGGGGAGAGAAAGAGCAAAAGCGAGCTGGAACGGAGTTCTTGCGACGCTTGGAAAGAGACTTCGCATCCACAGCAGTTACGTTTCTCTTCGCCCCACGCATTGTACGTCCGTTATTTCTGATACTATTATGGATATCATTGTACGTATATTAAACATATCTTCCGCGAGTCTACCCATATATAGAGAGAGAAAGAAGGAGATACTTGTGTGTATTCTAATTTATCGCCGGAGAGTTTTATATATTATGCTTTATGTATCATTATGATTATCTCATTGTCACCGTCATCGTCATTGTCGCCGCCGCCGCCATAATCTTCACCAACGTCATCCTCATTGGCAATAGCATCGTTATTCTCATCATTATAATAATTTTATTATTATCTTTATTAATTATGACTATAAATATCATTAATAGGAGAGAATGTGAGAGAGAGAGAGAGAGAGAGAGAGAGAAGGAGGAGGAGGAGCAGATAGAAAAAGGGGGGTGAAGGAGGGATGATAGAAAAAGAAGAGGAGGAAAGGACGAGAGAGTGAGAGTGTGAGTGAGTGAGTGAGTGAGTGAGTGAGTGAGTGAGTGAGCGAATGAGTGAGTGAGTGAAAGAGGGAGAGAGGGAGGGGGAGGAGAGAGAGTGAGAGTGAGAGAGCAATATATTGGTTTCTATTACTATTATTATTGATATAATTATACTGCTGCTGTTATTATTGTTATTAGTACTGCTATATTACTATTATTTTCAATATTGTCAATAATTTTTGTTATATTAATACGTTTATTATAAGAATATCGTTTAATTAAATTTTGTTCATATAAAATGTGTACGATATTGAGGACTGGTCGACGGTACGTTATGTTGCACTATGTACGCATAAATATTGTATAGACACCTTTGTTAGAGTATCTAATTTCTCAGATCCTTATTTTTATTTCGTATTCTATATATATTACGACGTTTTACAAAACCGATTGTTTAAATGTGTTAGGGGATCTTATTGACTTATTATTATTATTATTATTATTATCACAGTTATATTATTATTATATTATTGCTGCTATTATAGTAATTACAATTATTATGACTATTGCTGTTATTATGAGTACTACATTGCTATTGTCGCCATTCACCACTGCAATTATCTTTTACAGCTAATATCGCTACTGCTACGTAATCGATATAGTTATTATAAAGAGTAATATTTATTCGGAAATTCGTTGTGACGTATGTATTTCGTCCGCAAATCTGAGGTGAGAAGGAGAGAGATACATAGTCACGACGTGTATAGACTGCGACTCGCGAATCGCAAAAGACGTCCGCTCGTGTCGCAAAATATTCGTCGACGCGCACGCGACAAGGTATCGATCCCTTTTTATCGCTACATTGTAAGCTTAATTTTAGTTGCATCATCGTCACAGAGATCATAAGCTGTCGAAATGTAGAACGGGTCGTAGAACGCAAAAGGATCCACGTGTTGCAAGAGCAGATCATAGCGTTTTTCGTTTATCGATATTCTTTTTCCTTTCGTAAAATTAAATTCTCGTGTCCATATCTAAAGGAGGTTGAAGAGCACCAATGGAAATACGAGATTATCGCGCGCGCGATGGAAGTAGTTCTAGCGTGGAGTCTGCTTCTTACATTCCGTTTCTTCACCACACTCGAATCTTGACATAACGTCCAAAGTCAAACAAATAGACAATTATGCTATTTCGAATCTATTAAATTAAAAAGCAAGGAAATCGCAAGGCTTGACGCAAAATTCGAATGTATAGTTTTTTCTTTTCATTATGATTAAAAATGAGTAAAAAGATATCTTTTGTAAAAAAAAAACAAATATTAACATCGGATATTATTTCAAACTAATTGAAATAAAAGTTTTAACAACTTGTAAAATTTCATACGTGTGTGACAATCAATATTAAATTTTTTAATATATAATATTTATTTCCCGTGAGCTATTAAGCTTTTAATTTTATTATCGCTGCAAGCTGTAATGACGTTTATTTTCCAGAATTATCTCAAAGCACATTATATCGAGATTCGAGTGCACCTACGCTTTTTACATCCCGTCGTATCAATGTCAACCTACTCATTAAAGTCGAGCGATTTAATTGTAATAGAAAACGACACCGTCAACATGAGTCCGTATTAAGTTTTTACGCAACGGATCAACGCTTCTCGACAAGAATTCCCGCACAATTTCGCGACGTTGTGGAATCTTCGGTGGACAATCACGGCCCGACTATAATTATAATGTAAACAAAGTGCAACACGCTGCCTTGCTGAACAGTACAAGTACAAAACGAAATACAAATACATAAAGAAAAAGAAGAAAAAAAAGAAAAAAAATCGCGTCTTCGATTTAATGGACGGGAACGATTACCGGTAGTTAAGGGATATCAAAACGAAGATAAAAAACGACGACAAATTGTTAAGCCGTTAAGTGATGGAAGAGAACAAAAAAAAAAGTAAATAAATAAATAAAAAGAAAGAGGCTCCGTTATGCATGTGACAACGGCCCGGATCCGTCGATCGTACTATGCATGCACGAAGGCTAAATCAACGACGGTGAAAATGCGTTTGTTCACAGATACCTCAGTTGCCGTGGCCTCAGACCCTTTCGAGTTTTACAATCACTTTTCGCTACAATACGTGTCTTGTCCGTCTGTCTGTCGCACTTATGATTTAGAGAGAGAGAGAGAAAGAGAGAGAGAGGGGTGTAGCGTGGTAGTACCTTGCACTTGTGTAAACTCATGGATCATGTATATAGATAATAATTGTGTACAGTCGTCGCGAAAATTGTGTAACGCGCGTCTACTTGACTGGCTTGCGACATTTTGTGTGTCTGGCGAGAACCTAGCGAAAATTATATATACCGATACAAATCCTTGCTTCGAGTCTGCGCCCGTCAGTACAGAACGAACGATCGCTTCGACTGTCATTCACAAGCGTTTTTTTTTTAACGATGTATGCAGATCAAATTTGAGCAGGTGATCGATTTGATCGGTTCGGAAAGTGTGGGAGATACAAGAATAATGTGATTGCACTGTGACCCAGAATCGGAATAGCACCCTCCCACATTTGAGCGGCGAGGGCAGGGCGGATTTTTGTGTCTCCTACGTCTTTTCCTACAATATAATTTAATCGGTCACGGGACACACAACGGATACACGTGTATATATTTATCTCGTGAATTACATGCATCTCTTCTTCTTCCCTCGCTGATCGTTCTTCCGTCACGTGTCTCCGAGCCGAAGAGATCCGTCGTGATCGTCACACACAGCCGACCTCCGCGTAACGACTTCCGTAATTAGTGTATATACGGGGCTCTCCCGTCGAGCGGTTGATTCCACAGGCGGGCTTGTACCTCCGTCTACATTCGCGATATAATCGATTCCACGATCGAGGAGGAACAACGTTCACTCCGACCTATCAAGCCTATCCGATAAAGAGCCTAATTACGTTTTACGCCTCCGCGAAATCATAATCTCCGGATTAGCTCCGGGAAAGGGATCCACGCACAAATGCGAAGCTTCCTCGGCCCCGCCGGGCCCGGAAGCGAGACGACACTGCCAAAAAATCTATTACGTACAGCTCGTTAGGGGACCGTCAAATTCCACCGCCCGTCCTCCCACCCATGAGGATCATCCTGAATTTGTCTGAATAATGGATGTATAATCTTCCGCGTCTGAGGCTCGGCAATAAGATATACTTCTCATCATAAGCTACAATAGTTGTTGTTGTACTTATTTCTCCTCTATTTTGTCACCAGTCTCTGGATGTTAATGCGGCTACAAGCAACACGTGCATCGTTCGTATGCGACGGACTCCCATGAGAATGCACGGAGAACGAGTGATAGAACGACGCATGTGAGCGCGAAACTCGCCGTATTATTATTATTATATTATATTATATTATTATTATATTTTACAGAGTGCGGATATTAGATATAAAGATATGTATAGATAGACCGTACACAGACAGAGACGTACACACAATGCGAGCGCGCAAGCACGCGCTGTACACGCGCACACATGTACACATATTGTTCCGTTATCGCCGTTATACCATCCGTGTAACATAACATTGCAAATAAACTTGCAGTTTATTAACCGATCAAACCTGTGATTCTTTCCAGCGAGCGATCCTGTTCTATACAATTACCGGAAATAAACGTTTTCGTGCTTGCATATATACAGGGTGTCCCATTTTAACTTAGACACCAAAATATCTCGAAAACAATGGATTTTAGAAAAAAATGTTTCAGACAAAAGTTGTAGGGTTTAAAAAGACGCATTTAATGGCAGTATTAGTTTGACCATAAGTGGTGTTGCCAAAGTCAGGTCAACTTAATTTTTTTTAATGAAATCACATAATTTTTTTTTATATAATAGAATTCCTCCAGTTATTTGGCATATAAAAGTATTAAGATAAAGTTATCAAAAATTAATAGTTTACGAGATATTTTATATTTTATTCTGGCATATTTTGACATGAAATATAAAATATCTCGTAAACTATTCATTTTTTGACTGTACCTTGATACCTTTATGCATAGAATAGTGGGATAATAGATGTGAGGAAAACACATGGTTGCTTTTAAAAAAATTATGCAATTACATATTTTTTTATATTTTACAAGATATTTTATATTTCATGTCAAAATATGTCAGAATAAAATATAAAATATCTTGTAAACTATTGATTTTTTGATAGCTTTACTTTAATACTTTTATATACCAAATAACTGGAAGAATTCTATTATATAAAAAAACATGTGATTCCATTTAAAAAATTAAGTTGACCTTAACCTGACTTTGGCAACACCATTTATGGTCAAACTAATACTGCCATTAAATACGTCTTTTTAAATTCTACAACTTTTGTCTGAAACATTTTTTTCTAAAATCCATTGTTCTCGAAATATTTTGGTGTCTAAGTTAAAATGAGATACCCTGTATGTATGTATCTAATTTCAATAGGTACATCTCGTATCTATTCTTTCGTCTATCCAAGGAGGACCAAAACGAGAAAAAGAGGATTGACACTTGAAGGTAAAATCGCTATACACAGTAGAAAATATTTTGTAATTGTGTTAAAACTGGTCCTTGTTAAAATTTTTGTGTTGAATTTTTAACATATCCGAGTGTTAATTTAACATAATGTGGTTATGTTATTTGAAAAAATATTTGGTATTAAATTGATATTCAAAATTTCTTAGTGTTAAAATAACACAATTTAAGAGTAAGTGAACAAATAACATAAAAATAATGTAGTTTTAAATAATTAATTCTCAGATAAATAAATAAAATGTACGTGTTAATTTAACATATTATACATGTTATTTTTACTGAAGAAATATGCTTCCACAATTTGTTTCCAATTTGTCAGTGTTACATTTTTTGTGTTAATTTTTTCGTAATATTTATGTTACTTTCTAATATATTTATCTTGTGTTAAGTTAACACAAAAATTTGGGTGGACCGTTTAGAACACGTGAAGTATGTTAAATTTAACATAAATTTTCCAAACTGTGTACTTTGTATATAGGGAAACCCGGGGCATAACGAGAACGCTAAGGCTTATACAAGTTTACAACGTATTAAAAATAAGTAAATGAACTTTGTTTGGCACTAAAATATTTTTTGAAATATCCACTATAAGGAAAATACAAGTTTTACTACAAAAGAATAGTTTGAAATGATGAAATTATTGTTTTTCGAAAACGTGAGTTAACCTTATACTATGGATTTTATGCGGGGCATAATGGGATACCTTATAAAACTTGTTTATTTCTCAAATATTAATGTCTAAAACTTCTTAGAAATGATTTTTCACAACACGCAATATATGTAAAAATGTAATTATTACACTTTCAATTAATAATAATTATTTATTAATAATTATTACACTTTTCTTATTATAATATACCTACATTTTTCTCATTAAAATATAAATAAATATTATTACAATATAGGTAAATGAAAATCAAAATGTGGTGTAATAATTTTTGGTACAATATATATTGCACAACATATATATACTGATATATCATATGAAAAGAAAAAATAAAACATTTGTCCCGTTATACCCTGAAATGTATAAGTTTACTTTAGGTAATATAAATCATCACAGATAATGGATATTTGCACAGACACAGACACTTTACTAAATTGACAAGAAAAGATCATTTAATAACGTAAATATACTTACGGTAATGAAAAAATAGAATTTTATCTTTGCTTACCATATGTAAATGTCTCAAAGAAACTGTAACTCAGTCGCGGAGAG
>NJRL01000221.1:0-31581 GCA_003063815.1 Aphaenogaster rudis
ATTGTGCCGCAAATCACAACTCTGTAACTCAAAGCGTACTCAAGAAAATAAAAAAAAACAAAATTTTTGACAGCCCCGCACTTTTCGAATTTTGAGTTTTTCTTTATTGTGCCGTATTGTGCTATGTTTGTGCTGACTTGTGCCGCAAACGCAAGATCGATAACTTCAATAACAATTAAGGAAAGAAATAAAAACACAAAATTATACTAGTCCCGCATTTTTGTCGAATCGAATCCAATTTTTTTCGGTAGATAGATGATAATTTGTGCCACATTGTGCCACATTGAAAAAACTCTATATCTCCTTTTATTTAATAAATAAAAAATGTTGAACCTCAAATACAAAATTTAAAAAAATTTTTACAACGCATTTATCGAAGTTCTGCAAGCATGGTGTAATTGTGCTAAACGAGTACAACAGAAAAACGATCGGAAATGTATCGAAAGATGCAGGGGTTGAAAAAAAATTGACCCGAGGAGGTGGAGGTGAGAAAAAACTTTATTTTTGAATTTTCCAAAGTTGTGCCGGATTATGCTAGGCGAGTACAATAACTTTTCCTAATGACAAAATGTCCTCAGATCGATAAAAACCGCGTTTTGCATTATCCGGAACTTCCGGGAACTCTCCCGGAATTCTCCTTTTTAGTTTATAGACATTAGGAAAAGTTGTGCTCGTCCAGCACAATTCGGCACAATAGATAAAATTTTGAATATGCCAAATTTTTTCTCGCCCGCCACATTTTTCGCTGGATTTTTTATCAATCCTCTCGATTATTCGTACTTTTTTTGATTGCCACTTGTTTGTATCATCTAGCACAACTCAGCACAATTTATTGAATTTGATTTATCTACATGGTTCAAATGGTATGGCGTTATGAATTTTTCTATTCCTACAACCTAAGTTCCTAACAGTGGCTGTATTGTAAAATCCAGTGATCTGACAAAATTTTGTCATTAGGAAAAGTTGTTGTGCTCGACTAGCACAACTCGAAGAATTCCGTTTCCTGTCACGATTTAAAAGTTATAAGTGTTTGAAAATTGTAATTCCTAAAAACTGCTTTCTTTAGATGATTGTACTGCGGAAATTAGCGATTTGAGGACATTTTGTCATTAGGAAAAGTTATTGTACTCGTCTAGCACAATCCGGCACAACTTTGGAAAATTAAAAAATGTGAAGTTTTTTCTCACCCTCATCTCCTCGGGCCAATTTTTTTCCAACCTCTGCATCTTTCGATACATTTCCGACCGTTTTTCTGTTATTTAGCACAACTGCACCATGCTTGCAGAACTTCGATAAATGCGTTGTAAAAATAGTTTTTTGTTATTTTGTATTTGAGGTTCAACATTTTTATTTATTAAATAAAAGGAGATATAGAGTTTTTTCCAACGGCACAATGTGGCACAAATTATCATCTATCTACTGAAAAAAATTGGGTTTAATTCGACAAAAGTGCGGGGCTAGTATAAATTTTGTTTTTATTTTTTTTCTTAATTGTTATTGAAGTTATCGATCTCGCGTTTGCGGTACAAGTCAGCACAAACATAGCACAATACGGCACAATAAAGAAAAAATCAAAATTCGAAAAGTGCGGGGCTGTCAAAAATTTTGTTTTTTTTTATTTTCTTGAGTACGCTTTGAGTTACAGAGTTGTGATTTGCAGCACAATACGGCACAAACGTAGCACAATTCATAAAAATATAGAATTCGAAAAGTGCGGGGCTAACTTCACACACGTGAAATCTCCGTCATTTCGCGTTCTCACTAGTAAAAACCCGAAAAATATATATATACTTTTCGGGTTTTTACTAGTAAGAACGCGAAATGACGGATTTACGGTAACACATATCCATTTAGAAATTTGAAAATATTTTATTTAATATTATAGATCTCTCTATTAAATCTTGGTATTCTTAATGAAATTCCTGTGACAAATGTATTCATGAAAATTTTAAACATAAGGTTTGTTGTTTCGTTTGCCTTCAATAAAAGTTGAAACCAATTGCAAAGGGCATTAGTGCTCGTTTGCATATTACTGAGATGAGAAATTATGTTCGTGGAGTAGAAGGAGGTGAAGCAGCCGAGGAAGAACGAGGTAGATGTAAGATGAAGAGTAAGATGAGAAGCTCTCTCTCTTTCTCTCTCTCCTCCCCTCTTTCTTCCTCTCTCTTTCTCTTTCTCTATCGCCCGGTGTGAATGTCCTGTCTGGTAGTTAAGATGACCGGGGTACATAGCGAAATAGTGGGGAACAGGGGGAGTGTCCGGAGAGAAGTTTTATTGCGACAAGTGCGCTGCTCTCTTCTACGGACCCCATTACCGACCGACTTCCGGTCGGCATTGTGAATCGGCAGAGAACAATGACGTTGAAATGCAATTTACTCTCATTCTGCGCCAGTCGAAACTCGAGAGCGAGTCCCTTTTGCTGTCGTCCCAGATATCGCCGTCGCATTACAGACTTAAGAATTTTACGCGTTTAATATCCTCACTTTTAATTATTAGGGGATCATAAAACACGATTGTGTTTGATTTAGTATAGTCTTTAAGAGCTTGCACTTAACGCTCCCGGCTGGTTGCTATAGAAAAAAAGCTAATGTTATAATGATTGCCTTTCTAAAATCTTTGTACCTTTATTAAGCCAAAGGAACAGTTACGTTGCTATCATGGGAAGTTATATTGCAAAATGATAAATTAATCTTAGTGTGTAATTGTTTGACTGCGTTATTAATGATACTTTTTATGCTACTATTTAATGATACTATTTAACATGGAAACAGAATGTATTATAAATCAAAGTTTCGAGTAATTTCGAAATATGACGTATTCTTTTTGAGATTATGGGTGCGTTCCACTCGGCGTTCACAATGCTCGCGAGTATCATTTGTCCTTTTTTATCATTTGATAAACAACAAAGATGAAATGATTCCAAGAGCGTTGTGAGCGTAAAGTGGAACGCACCCTATGTATCGGATTAATCTTCATCAAAGTTTTTTCCAATCCACGAGTTACACAAAAAGTCGGCTGTAGCTATGCGTCGCGTTTTGTGGAATCGTCATCGCCTGCGATTGTCCGCGAGTCACAGAAAATGGATGCCGGTCGTCAACGGGCGTCAAACGACAGAGTCCTCGACGGGGATTTGATTGCGAACCGCAACTCGAGCGCGAAACACAAAAAAGGCTCGGTGGCTGAAAACAAACGACTCTCTTCCTGCCGGTCCCGGGAGAGTATTCGGATCCGCGCGATTGTTCGATTGCCGAGAGAGTGGCGCGCCCGCGTTCAATCTACACGTGTACAGCACGATACTGCATACAGCCGCCGCGGATTAACTCGATCGTGCCGATGCAACCGGTCCGCGGGGGGCATCTCGAATCACGAGCGTGCGCCCGTCCGCCCGATATCGACACGGTGATAACGGGTGGGAAGGGAGCGGGAACTCGCGCTACCCGCTATATAATCTCGCCGCCGACGTAACCGTATCTTAGCACGGCGCCCATTGTCTCTATCCACCGTGAAAGGAGGAGGCATTTAATTATTCCTACGGGGCGACCGTTAACGATCGGCGACCATCGACCTCCGCGACGGATCGCCGACGAGAAAAGAGCCGAGGAGAGAGACGTCGTTTATATTAGACTTAGCGAGTGGGACTTGAGGCTACGATTGCGCGCGGACTTGTGGTGCCACGTGCGTGCCGCCCGTTCCACGCACGTGTCTAACGTCGTGAATCTTTGCTCATTGGCAGCGTTATCGCGATACACCAATGCGATGGGGCGATTGAGTCGTTCCGCGGTTCGCCAAGGAAGCGTGAAATAGGCGCGATTAGCGAAACCACAGTCTCCCCCAACCAATTGCGATACGACAGTTTCTTCGATGCGTTTTATTATATGCATATATACGAGGAAAAGAGAAGAGATTTTAGGTTTTGTAGATTCTATCGTTACATATATATACTTTGGAGTGAATATTTCTTTAACCCTTTGGCTATATTACGTGTCATTATAATGGTTTCCCACTAACGTATTCTTTGGAACGAAACAACATTATAGTGACTTACCTCTGAACAGCCTTTTGGGATAAAACGCCACTATAATGGTTCGTTTCGGCATCTTGTCGCTATCAAGCAGGAATATTTTCAATTGTTTTGATTTGTATTTGCTTCTCAGAAGAAAGAACGTTCGTCTTTTTTAGTCAAATTCCGCGGCCGAGCTGTGCGTACTACAATTTAGCCGTAGTCAAAGGGTTAACGGAAATCTGTTGCGGTAAATTATTTAATAGTGTTCTATAATTATGGTTACACTTTGTGCGTCAAAATTATTTCTTTCGCCTCAAGTTACGAGTTAGTTGTTTATCCTACCGATTTAAGACTTAAGCGTTCGACGAGAGATTTCTACCGACCATTTCATCTTGATCTTTCGATCGACGCCGCTCCTCCAGGGCTAGTAATCGCGACGGCCGCACACGGAGCGGACAGCCTATGGCAATCATGGATCGGCAGCATCAGCAATTGCCGCGGCGGCAGCTATCGGCAGCGGCAACGACCACGCCGGAAAGCAGCAGCAGCAACAGCAACAACGGCAGTGGCTCGCATTGCCCATGCGAGATATCGATCGAACCTTCGCCTTTCACCGACCATTGTCCACGGCGCGGTGTGTCGGAGCCTGGAAATCTAACTGCCGATAATTGCCTTCGAACCCGTCAAGTCATACGGCGTAATAGCATAATAACCGGGGCTAAGCGATCAGATTAAGAGAATGAGTGCCCTCCGGGTCCGGCAGTCACGGTGCGCGCTCGGTAACCCTTCTTCATCCATATATCGCATCACCCTCTGTCCCTTTACCGCTCTACGATTTCACCTTCCCCATTATTGTTCCGATCGTTGCGTAGTTTGTACACCGAATATCTTGGTCACATTGCTGCTAAAATTAACCGAGGGGATCCTTCAAATTAGTCGGTGCTGTGCTACATCGACGATGCAGCGATGCAATTCGCATTCCATTTGCATTGGCTGGGTAATAGGATGTTTAAGTGCCACTTTAAGGGCTTCTCTCCGAGGAGCGGTTTGATCTTTGAATATGAATCATTTTAAGAGAGAGAGAGAGAGATACGGATAGGAGAGAGTTTCAAGGTGTAGCATGCGTCTCAAGATTATATATGTTCTATAGACCATTCTGACACGATAGATGTAATTTTGATTAGGAGTTGTCGAGTAGTCTGACCAAATAGATGGCTATGCGATGACTGTTCTTTTCTTGGACACTTGGATCGTTGAAGTCACCATCTCCCTGTCTTTCAATTGCGCATGCAAAAATTGTTTCGCGAGATCGCTCTCGCAAAGCACTAAACCTCTTCTCGGTACGAAGACGTAGAAAAGTGTCGAGTGTCGGACAAAGGACGTAAATTCGTGTCCGTAGGTTACCTCCAGGTGCTGCCGCCTACGTTTACGAGGTAAAATGCGCCCGACGACGCCTCGTAAACGTGCGCAAGGCGCATTATTACATTGTGACTAAGAAAGTCGGTCCGCGATGTCTACGACCGAGCCTCGGGCCCCGCCGATCGTAAATATCATTCGAGCTGTTCGCCTCCAGCGCCCAAAGGCGAGAATGGACATCCGTGATTGGTCAGCAAATGCGATATTAATCGTTTCTGATTCGCGTTTCTTATGGGTGGGCGAGCGAGGCCAGGATTTAGTCGCGATATCTGGAATTTGTTCAATTAAAACGGCTTCACGAACTCCGCGCGCTTCGACTTGTTTCTCCGCTGAGAGAACTTTCTATCGGGGAGTGCGACGGAGCACCATTGTTCGTAGAGCTGACGGTCCGTAACTCCAAAAGCAATAGAAAGCGCAATAATGGTATCTAAACATCGTTCCGACGACGGTAATGTCACGATTTAATGCTCGAGACGTAGAAACGAAAATTTTCATTCGTTAATTTTGGAATAAGAACTTTTTGAAAGATTTTTCGGACGCCTTTATCGTTGCTCGACCGATCGTAAATAGCGGCAGAGTTGACTTTTAGTGCCTAAAGGCGGTAACGAGCGCCTTATGATCGGCTAAGCGGCCGCCATTAGTTAGATCGATGGGCGAAAGTGTCAGAGTTTAGAATGTATAATGCCGTCTTTCTCGCAACCGACTGACTTATCACCACGGTTTATATACGGCTTCGCGGATGTAGTAACTCTCGGACAACTACGTGCTAATTCGCGGGAAAGAATTCAATTTCGCCGATTTTTAACCCCGAGACATTTATGCCGCCGCACTCGAATCACCGCGCAGAAACGGGGGGCGCGCGCGCGCGATAACGCCGCGGTGATCAAATAAGCGAATCGGAATCTGCACACCGATGTAATATCCCGATAGTATTTAATCGCGTTTAATCAATCGGCCGGGGTCGAATTCCACGGCTTTCGAATCGACTCGCGCTCGATCGAGGAGATTCCCGCGTATGATAATGATTTTGCGTATCACTCCAGATCACATGTTACGCGAATGAAAGAGTGTCGGAGAGCGTTAGGCGAGGATGGCCATAACGCATGTCGACGCGTGATATTTCTTACGAGACGCGTAGTGAGTTTTCTTGCTTGACAGACAGCCGGCCGATGTGTGTTCATATCGAGCGATACTCCGTGTTCGACACACGCCGGCCGTAATCCGCGTGTCATCGTACCTGTCGTACGTCATCGCATCGACCGTTTTGAGACAGGACAATGCGGGCGCTCGTAAATTTTATCAGTGAACACGCTCGATTATGGTAGCTCGTAGTGGAAGTAAGAGCTATAGACAGCCCTTTCGAATCGACGAGACGTCGGGTCGCTTGCCGACGCCAAGCTAATTTTCTTATAAGCAAGTTTGTCAGTTACATGGATATCGAGTTACAGTTATTATGAAATGTACAGCTTGAACTCTACTTAATGCATCAATGTCGCGCATTTCATTTGATCTTATTGCGGTGAGTAATTACGCGAAAGAGCGATCTTAAGGCGAGAGTTGTTTGAACTCCCATTCCGCTCGTGAATAAACTCGTAGAACTACTTTTACCTTAATTTATGGAAATTATAAATAATGAGACCAATAAAAATAATTGAGAGTTGTATTTACGATGGGTGTTAGAGATTGATTCGATTAATAACGCTTTATTGCGCGCGAGACCGTTCAAACGTTAGTGCAGACTTAATCGTTTCGGAGTATTGGTGACGTTTAGTATTTGTATGCGCACTCCTGATCGAGGCTCGTAGCAATTGAGGTATAAATCTCGTCTTGCTAGGCAAACGAACTCGCGCAACGGCGATTGGAGCCTTCCAAGGTTCAAGGTCCCTCTCAGCCTCCACGACTCGCTCGCTCGCTTCTATCCTCGCTCTTTTTCCCCTCTTCTCTACTTTTCTCTTTCTTTCTCTCTCCCGCGGTTTTAATCTCTTCTGCCTCGAAGGGTACAGTTGTACACGAATTTTTGTAATAAGAAGTACATTGCCGAGTATCCATTTTCTCTGAGCATCGCGGCAATCGCGATTTCCACCACGGAATGCTTCCGTGCTGCGACTTGCCGCATGGATGAATTATGTATATATATATATGTATATGCATGCATACATTGACTGTTAATCTCCGGAACGGCGAAATTGTGCAATCCGATGATAAAGCGTAATCTCGAAAAGTGGAAGAGACACGTGGCGCACGAGTATATCATGTTAGAAGTGTTATACATTATGAAAGCAATTGCAGATTTTTCTTCATCGCGAAACGGACGAGATACGCTCAGCTTTCGTCATCGTCTAATGATTTCTTATATTCTCAATAAATTATAGCCTGTCGTGCTCGTGCCGACTGCTCTTCAATGCTGATCTTATAAAATGAAAAATACCTGACCCTGCTTCTAGATCGATCGACTTTCAATTCTAATTAATGCGCCTACTTGCAAATGCTAAAACTGCCGCACTTATTACTGCGTACTTTTAAGGATTATAGCATTTTTCTTAAGCTATGAATAATTAATAGCGATATGCAAATATTAACTATGTATATTGTACCTACGCTTCTATCCTATACCTTTGTGGAACTCTCAGCCAAACCGGGAGGCTGCGGGCATGGTAGAAGATAGGTAGGATGGCTGTTGGCGGTTGTAAAGGAGTAGGACGGGACCGAGGGGACAGAGGTAGTACTGATAATTAATAACCCACTTCTTCGGCGAGGTTGCTCAGCCTTTGTGCTTCGTGGACTTGCTTCGTGGACTTGCTCGCTTGCTCGCTCGCAAACCTCGTTCTTTCTCTCTCTCTCTCTCTCTCTCTCTCTCTCTCTCTCTCTCTCTCTCTCTCTCTCTCTCTCTCTCTCTCTTCCTTTAAGCGAGCCATGCATACCGTCAGTTCTAACCCAACCTGCAACCGGGAGCAGGAGTGGTCCGGACGACGATTCATTAGCCGAGCAAAACACTAATTGGTTCGCTTCCCCGAACCTTTCTTACCGCTGCAAGAACTTCGGCACAGATATGACTGCAACTTTTCGGAATATCCTTCGTAACCCACTATTACATGCACGAGCTTGACGTTGCGTTTGAAGGTATAAAGAGATTTCGCGTTTTGCGAGGGTTTCTTCAGATAGGAATTACGCCAATCTAGAAATGGTCTAGAAGTGCGTATACTCGTCGCTACATGGGAAAAATTATGTGTTGTTATTTAATATATTGTTTCATATTCCTCTTCGATTTCTTCTTATTCGTAAAGAGCTCCAGAAATAAAAATATCGATTAAAATAATTTTATATGATCCAGATTGAACTCTATAAAATATATATGATTAGTAATGTTTCAATATGTTAGAAATAACTTTGATATCTCGTGAGCTCGGGGTTATATTATTTTAAAAATAGTTTCATTAAAATTATTACGCTTTTCCCAGAAAAGATCAATAGATGTCAGATAACGTATATTTAAATGATATGTAGATTATATATCTTCTCGCAGGGATGACTGGTTCGCACAGTCACTTGGGTTTAGCGAACCCACAGACCCGAACTTAATACTCACATTTACATATTACATACACATACATCACACATTTTTGCAATTGATAGTTCTATAAATATTTGAGGACAATGGAAGTCAGGGAATACAATACAATATAATCTAAAAATGAAAATAATAATAATAAGAAGAATAAAACTCATATGTGTTTGATACAGACGGAGTAAAATCTTCTTTTTTCAGAAGCAATAAAAATAAATTTTTTTTTAAATTCATATTCCTTAAAAAGCAATATAGGTATTCGAATGGATGATTCCAAAACGATTCTCGGTCCATTAACAATTTATGATCTTTCTCTGTTGCTCGTCCTCATATTCGCGTGGTTTATCGTGTTATTGCCCCTGGCTCTTCAATCGAATCCAAGCGGAACTTGCGGGGCGCGTTCGAGAGTCCTTGAGAGGAATCGGCACGCACGTGTCCGCACAGTAGCAGCCTTGCATCGCGATGCTTCTTCATGCTGATGGCGGTGGCGGTGGCGGCGGCGACGGCTGTAGGATGTCAGTATAGAGGTCGTGAGGAAGAGTGGAAGGAGGATACGAGCGGAGGCAGTCGTGGCGGCCGGCGGTCTCCGAAGACCGCCCACTAAATCACCGAACCGAATTCCATTTGGCTTTCGGGCTTCTCTCCACAGAGTCAACAACGTATTTACCCGTCGATTTGGATCTTTTGCGGTCGGACGCGCCTCCCCTCTCTCCTCCGTTCTCCTCGGGGCCTTCCTTGCTCTACACGCTGCCCCCCTCGTGTGTTCCCATCGGGGCCCTTTCTCATTTTTTTCCTCATCGTTCGCCTCTGTCCGTGCGCCGTATGCGGTCGGCCGGCGTGCTGCACGTTCCACGGATGTCTCCAGCTCCGGATTATGAATATTGATAATACCGCCGGTCGAGAAGAGACCGACGACCGTTCCAATGTAAATATCTCGGCGACCTTACGGGCCCTCGCCACCCGCACGTTCAGTTTCTCCGTCCTCGCGAGCGCGTGATATTCCGTTCGCTCTCCTTTCCTCGGCGATTTTTTTTTTTCGTCGACGCTGCGCGACCTCGTGCACTTTACCGAGCTCGATCCTTTTACGCTACCGACGACCAGTTCCGCTAGGGAATACTTCTGTTAGAACGGACAAACCTGTCTCACGATTTAATTTTGTTGTTTTAAAAGCACGACGTGTTCGTATACTATCAGAACCGATGGTCGTTCGACGGATGCACGAATCTAATTCGTTCTTACGGAATTCACTGCGTCACTCGAGATAATTCCCTCTCGGTCTGGCACGCTACCACGCTGAGTGACAAATGGATCGGACGAATGATTATGACGGTTAAATATGAGGGAAGACGCCGTATGTGTTGTTGCATACTCGATTTACAAACACGGAACATTGTCCACGCTTTTTAAATAAATGCGACGTCGTTTAGTTTGACGTTTAATGACCCTTTATTGAGTTATTACGTACAAGTATACCAGGCCATTTTTTCACTTTAATTCTATTTCTAATCGCCCTCTTCTTTCATAAGCGAGCTACGAGCGAAACAATGATACGCAGAAGTTTGTGAGCTGGAGGGTTACGCCAAATATTGCAGCAGACGCCCCACGCGTCTTAATAATCATATAATACCCGAGTAAAGGCGAGCTCACGCCTCCCCATCGCGCGTCTTCACCTCTGAGAAGCTTTGCCAGATCGCCGGAATCCGAAGAGTTCTCTATTCGGAGCCTGCTCGGAGGCATCTGCTCGCTTTCTGCGACCCCTCGCGACTACCACCGTTCATTTTACGAGGCTCCACTCGAGGCGAGCCGTCAAACCCGCGTAATATCGGGTAATCCTCAGCAAGGTGGCTGAGGGAGCAGGACAAGGGCAGAAAAGGGGTGGCACGCGTTACTCACGAAAAGGGAGATTCTAGAAGAAGGAGCGAGAGATGTGGCGGAAGACGTTCGCGGGAGCGAAAGGAAGGGCAGGTGGCGGCGGTGGAGGATGACAGCGGAGGCAGGGAGGAATCCCCAAGTACTTGATATGCGGCGGGCGACAGAAGGGCCGCTTGCGGTCTTAAGCCTGCAATTCCGAGCAGAAATATGCCACCTCCGCCTTAAAGCTCCTCTTTAACGGTCGAACTACGCCGAAATTAAGCGGAAGGAAGAAGGTCTCCTCCCGAGCTTTCGGAGCTCCCTTCCTCGACCGCGCAACTTGGTGGTAGCTAGATATTGCTCAATAGGGTTATGAGAGTCGCGATTTTAACCACGCGATGCAACAACTATAAAGATCCTTCGCTAAGCGTTCATATTGACAATAAATTCTCTCCGGGCGGTGCACTGGATTCTGTTCTTACCACTGCGGCAATAAAGGGTAGCTCATGAGACGCATCATAATTTAAGGGATTCCGCTATGATGTATTTCCTCATCGCTTCCGCATTGTGTTTTCGCGGAACTTCCCTTTTTAGAGTACTTTTCCGAATAGTTAATAGTTTTCTTAATTAAATATGCCGAATTATATATAGTAGCAATCGCTCTCGTTAGTTAAACGTAAACGTCGAGAGATAATGAAATCAGCGTAGTGGAGATCGTAATAAACGATAATATATATTGATATTCTAGCTTTAGTGTGTGTTTTATTTTATTAAATGAAAAGAGCAATGGCCTCATTTATCTTATTTATTTGGAACGAGAAACTTTGTATAATATTAGTATGATGCTGTCGTCGGTGACTTTAGTTCTTCATAACTTTATTACATTTAAAAGATATGATGATTGACTGGATGGAACTTTTATAATATGATTTATACTCTTATAATATATCTAAAATTCTTATGCTCATGCATTTCCTTGTAATAATGAAATACAAAGAAATGACAATATATTGCAAGAAGAAGAAAACATGTTAATGAAACGTATAAAAGACGCGCGTCAAATTATTTGGACGTTAGAGTATTTCAAACTTAAACGAGGTGATTTTTATTTAGACAACGTTAACTCGTCCCTGTCTTCCGCTGACTTGGTCCGGAAAAGAGAATAGCGTCTCTCTTTGTTGCGAGCAGTTCGACTCTCCGTCTTGTCCACGACTCTGTTCTAGACAGATGTACGCGTGTAGGAGTCACGTCATTACGCGGTGAAGAGCGACAGGATGACACACGCGGAACCCATAAAGCTGATGCGCGATGTCGCACGGGAGAGGGGAACTCCCGATGGAATTTTAATGAGCGGCATTTCGTCGGTACTGTCGGATTTTCGGAGTGACACGTTAATGTCTTCCAAATGTACGTAACGCACCTTCGTGAGACGCTGCGAACACGCCGTCCCGAAACTCGCACAGTGAGACCTTTACGAAGTGCCGTCGCGCACGCACGACTTCGAGATACCCTTTCTTTTTGAGTGTCTAGTACCGGGTCTAGATTAAAGGAAAATATTTCCAACTCGTGTAGGGCGAGAACGAATCGAGTTTAGTGGTAGGTTGCGAGCTAGATAGCGAGGTGGAAGATAATAAAATTAAATTACAGGCCAGCGAGTACGACCAAGGGCGTACGTTTACGTGCGAACGCATATAGGCATGAAAATTTTGTGAAGAAGAATTATTTTTGTGGCAGTCTCTTACATCGAATATTTTGTATCCGTTTAAAATATCACGGTCGTCGGAATAATACCGCGTAGCGCAGCAGGGGTATTAGTTAATTCGGCGTGTTAATACATCATGCGAAATAATGTTTCATTAAAAAGTTTCTCTCTCGGTACTCAAAACTTTGCCATTAAACGAACTTAGTCCAAACTTTTTACGCAGTCTGTAGATGTTTAAACTGTCGGAAGGTACTTCTACATTGTGCACATTCTCAAAGTGCGTTAAATATAAAATTCGTGCGTGACTGCGATGTTTTACGATATTATAAAAAGGTGTAAGCATTACAAAATATTAGACAATTTATACATTCTGTATGAATCCTGTATTTCTATTTTTTTCATGCGATATATACGGATTTATCACGAAGAAAGACAAAAACAAAAATTGATAAATGCATTATAAAAGGAAATTATGCAAAGAGGTTTTAAGTTATTGTATAATTGATTTTCTTGTTATAAATAGCGCTATCAAAAATTTAATTTCCTCTTCACCCTCTCGACACATGTCCTGGAGAGTCTACGAAGACAAACCGAATGTTGTCATTAAACATATTACGCATATTACATTACACCTATTTCACATGCCTCGGCCACGCCCGCCTTTTAACGGGTAATTATTTTTCCATTTCCTGTTCGCGTGCGCGTGTCAGCTTCCGAGGCTACACAGCATCTGACTCGAATTCACGAGGGTTCCAACGATCTCGCTTATTGAATTTTGCGGCTAGGCCGTAGACTAGATCTCGATACTTGAGAACGAGTCCGCTGCTCGAAGCACGAACGAAACAACGAGCCTGGAATACGCGAACCGCGATGTGAACCCGACACATTTGTCACCACGGAGAGACGTTGTGGCGAGCTGATATAAATAGGCACAGCGGTGACAAACGACCGGTTCTTACGGCAAAATAAGCAAATACGGCACTGACGATAGGGTACGGGGTGCAGTGTGATGTTATAGGTGCCCTTACCACCAGTAAGTTCGGGTCACCGTCTCGATCCACCTTGGCCGCCACCTTCGCCGGACATGACGAGGCTTGTACGTAAGTAAACGCATATCTGTGCGCGGCAACTCGAGCGAGGAACTCGTCCTGAAAGGATGTCGGTTAAGGCTCGCGAGACATATTTTTACCCATCGTAAGAGCTTGAGAGAGAGTAGGAGAGCGAGAAAGGCAACGAACTAGAGAGAAGAGAGAGAGAGAGAGAGAGAGAGAGAGAGAGAATGTGTGTGCAACGGGCTGGTCTCAACAACGAGCCACGAGATATATCTGTGCAGACGCGTCTATATTTACGTGGTGGGCTATCGAGACGAGAGAGAGAGAAAGAGAGAAAGGTAGCGCCGTGCATCATCGTCGAATGAAAAATCTGGCGTTTCCTGATGAGAAACGATATTTATAGGGCCCGCGCGCGGTGGGTTGTACGTGTCCGAAGTCATGAGCCCGACGTTGATAGTGATCCTATTATGGGTGGATCGACTCATCCGGTTGGCGTGCCAATGGCTGATGCTATCCTTTTGGAAGAGATTTTACGTACTTGGACCTATAATCAGATATACATATATGTACGAGTCCGCGCGGATGAATCGCCGTGGCGAGTGGTAGGTAAGACTCCGTGTGTGTGCAGTCGCTTATGTTATTTTCCTAGTCTGATTTATGTTGCCCGGCGCGGAGGGAGCGGGATAGCTCCGGCGTGAAACGCTTAAGAGATTGACTCGGTAGGAGAACGGACGTCGCTCCCGATCGTATTGCGCGTACGTACATGCTCGGCCGGCCGGGCGGCCGATTAATTGCTAGGCGTATCGCTTTCAGAGTGCGCTCTCGCAAGCACTCGGGGCGTAAACGATTACTTATGATGCGAAAAAGGAAGAGGTGTCCGTGTCGCCGTGGATGCAAATGCAGAAGTGGACGATAGAGAGTATCGATCCTATCGGGGCCGCCGTGCTCGTCGCCGCGTCGCGTCGCGCCGGAGTCATCGGAAAAGTCCTTACCGCCGCGCCGCGCCGGTCGACCGCTTGGAATGTAACCAAGTCCGCGAGCAAATAAATGGTACGGGCAATGCGGTCGGCGCAAATGAAGCCGGCGAAATTTAATTCTACCGTCCGCGCGGAGGAGAGATCCACCGTCGTGCACTATTGTTGAATCGCTGCCAGCGCGTAGATCAGAGGAATGCGACGTCCTGCTCGCCTCGCCTCGCCGTGACCTACATGCATGCCGATTTTATTGACGCATTTCGAATACGGGATGCTCCTCCCAAAGAAGCTCGCGAGTGCACAATCGCGTTTCCGCGACCGTAAATTTCAAATTTATCATTACACTTCCTAATGAGGGTCGATGCAGTCGGTGAAGCTGAATGCGAACGTTTCCAGTTACTAGCGCATGTTAAAATCGATGCCATTCATCTCGAAAAACCTGCACTTGGTTGCCAACGATTTTTTGAAACGGTGCCCAACTCTTGTCTGGAAAAGCGTTCGCTTAAAACTTTTCTGCGAGTGAATATGAATGTGCTCAAGGGAGAGCGTGAGCAAATGTGATAAGTTTTGTCTTTTTACGTTATATAACTGGAAGTTATCAAATATAATGTATCCCAGCAGTTATATGTGTGTATATCAACAGACATTGTAACATTTTGCGTTTATTAGAATGACAAGAAATTAAATTTACAATTGAATTATTAATCAAACACTGATGATTCGATAGACTTGTTGTTAAACTGTTACAGCATCTCATTACTCTTGAACGCCGTCTGTTACGATTCATAATAACGACTCGTTTTCGCTAACAATTTCCTTGAAGACGCGCTTAACTATAAATACACGCAATTTTCCTCTTGGTGGCGAACCGTTTCCCTGGTCCTCCCCAATTAAATCCATCACGTCGGAAGACCGAGGCAAGCTGTGCCGTGCCGTCGGGTTCATCCGGGGAAATCGGGTGTAAGAAAAAATGGAGCGAGAAGAGAGAGAGGCGAAGAGGTGTCGGCGAAAACGGAAGTGAAACGTTACATCTGGCTTAACGGACATAGACGTGCGACGGCGTTCTATATTTACCGGATTCCTGTCGTCGCACGATTCCTATACCGCGGCGATAAGCGCTTATCCTCAACGACAGATTTACTCTCGCGAAGGGTATTTCCTGATTCCACAACGGGCACGAGAGTCTTCCCTTCCCTTTGCGACTGCAGATCCAGGGGGAAGATTGCAGGGGGATGTTTCACGGAGAAATCTTAATTGGACAGTTCATTGGAGTAGCCCGAGTTAAAGACGTTTGCGTGATAGAGAATACCCGCGGTAGGATTAATCGACTCGCCGCTATTACCAAGAGCAATAGGGGAAGAAGATATATACGAACACTACGTATAAGTTTTGTGTGGCTAGAATCGTATTTCATGATAATGATATTTATAGATTTTTATCTATATAGATATGAAAATCCACAATTTCTTCTAAAGAAGATTTCTTATTTAACGCGAATGATATTTAATATTTTCAATTTTATATATATATATATACATATATATTATGTATATATATATCGGCAGATTATTGGAATTAACAATGCAACTTATATCTTTAGTTCGTTACTGAAACTCATTTACCGAAAGGTAATTGGCAATTTGTGATTTCCCTAATGACATTACATAAGTTTTATGCGGCCAGAATCGAATTTCATGATAATGATATTTATAGATTTCTATCTATACAGACACGAAAGTCCATAATTTCTTTTATAAAGAAGATTTTTTTATTTAACGAGTAATATATTAAATACTTCCAACCATTGGCAGATTATTGGAATTAACAATGCAACTTATATCTTTAGTTCGTTACTGAAATACATTCACCGAAAGATAATTGGCAATTTGTGATTTCCCTAATGAGATATTACATAAGTTTTGTGCGGTTACAATCGAATTTCATGATAATGATATTTATAGATTTCTATCTATACAGACACGAAAATCCATAATTTATTTTATAAAGAAAATTTTTTTATTTAACGAGTAATATTTAATACTTCCAACCACACATTGGCAGATTATTGGAATCAATGCAACTCATATCTTTAGTTCGTTAGCGAGACACAGATATGTGTCGAAAGATAATTGGCAATTTGCGATTTTCCTAATGAGATGAGTAGGTACCGTTCGCTACCGTTCGATCCATTTCAATCGTTCCGCCTGTAAGCGCATTCGATTTCGCTTTACGCTGCGGTGCCGCGGGGTGGTTTTCGAATCTCATGATTAGCCAGGAGTGCATAGAGCCGAAGCGAGGCTTAGCGCGTACACGCTGCGTGTGCGATCTCTACGAGATATCTTCTCTAGCAGGCAGGGGTCCTTCGCGCGGCACGTGGATACGTTTTGTTTTGGTACAAATAGGAACACGGCGCCTTGGCACCCGGAGCGGATTGGCTTGTCAAGTTGCCAGGCCCTCGCGAATACGGGATGCCCCCGGGTTTAGTCAGCGGCATTCCTGGAAGCCGGGCTTGCGCGTACCCGATGAATTATTGCGCCGATTTAGAAAGGCCTCTGGTCATGAATTGCCGGAATAGTGACGCGCCGCCACTTCCTCAGGCACCTTCATCGCGCCGATGGACACGCTCGTGCGGTTTGCCCTGCCGCGATGTGTGGATACTTCGCACTGTGAAACTCGCTCGGAAAGCAATCCCGTATACGAAGGCACACGCGAGGGAGTACCTCGCTCCCGGGACAAGCCTTATCCAATTGTATCTCGATCGCTACTGAAAAGTCGTGCGACGCTATCGACGTATAAATCGCTTTAGGAGAGTTCTTGTTGCACGTACGACTTACGAAACAATAACGCCAGTATGAAGACATCTATCGGCTCTCGTGGAATCCTAGGTACTCGGGAACGAAGATACTGGTGGATATATACGTGTGTATACGCGTGTAACGCGTAAACCGAGAGAAATGATTGTAGATAAGGGATTGTGAATACGGTTTCGTAATGAGCAATCGTAAGCTTAAGATCTCTGAATATACGATATCTCGATTCGATGAATCATCGCGATGATTTCGAAATGTCCGGAGCATGTACTAGCTAAGGTATAGCTTCTTTAATATCGCCATCGGGTGCTGAGCGCATGAATATCTTTTGTGAAGTCAATCGAAACTTGTCACGTACCGAAAGGGCAAGTATTGCGCGTGTCTTTTGATCCTTATCGTACGTACGATGTGATAGAATAATAAAGTAAAGTTATGACACACATGAGATAGTGGGTGTCGCTGCTGCGCACTGTTGTTACGAACGAGATCAAGTTAATGGGTTAGCGATTATAATTTTGTAACCAAGGTAAGTTATAATCGACACAACTGGCCAAATTTATTAAAAATCTTTTACAACGATTTGACCATGGGTTTTGGTCCTTATCGAGTAGAATGATGTTTCGATCATGGGTTTTAGTCATTAATGCTAACAAGCATCTATAAGATCCCCCCTTCCCCGAAAAATAATTTTGTAAGTTACAGATAAAGGTCGTAATAAACATAAATACAATTTATTCAGACTTATTCGGGATACTCAGAGAAACGGACATTCCGGAAATTAATCGTCTGTTATAAATTACGAATTAATTAGCGGAGATATGATTTGAGGATGCGTTAAGTAATTTCGGAATGTAAATCGATGCACGCGTCCTTCGCCGATTCGCGGAGTTAGCATGCATATCGCGATGGTGTTAGGAGCGAGCGCCTTCGGAAAGTTCGACTAACGTTGATCTACGTGCTGGAAAGATAATGCATAATACATCTCTGAGATGGCGGAGAACGACCGCGCGGTGGTTGGCGTCGGGTCCGAGGGGGTGTAGTCGGTGCAGTCATAAATTTGCAATAATGCAAATGCCTCGTAGCTTCCGTGCGCGCGGGCTTACGCTCGGTAGCCTACTTTACGGCACCGGCGCAGTGGTAAACGCAGTGGTCTCGTAGTGGAGAATGCAACGAGATGAGCGCCCCGAGGAATATCTCCGAGGGAGAGAGAAAGAGAGATGGGTCGACGCGTCGCTATTATCGGCCGCGCGCGGTTGTCGTCCGTAATTCTGTCCGCTGGAAGTTACCCGCGTAACCTTTTCCGCATTATTACGACACCACGGGACGATTATCCGCTAAAATGTTACTTCGTAAACGATATTTTTACGGTAATTGGTGACATTTGCGACGTGCTTTACGAACGACCGATTCGTGGTACTTTTATTGTCCGCTTGGCATTTTCCGTGGATAATAAAGCAAGTACGTGGGTAACCGTGCAGTTTGGCATTTTTGAAATATGTGGATCAAATCGAGTTACGAAGTTTCGAAAAAATCGGAATACCTTTGGGGTTATTTATCATTTCTCCGAAACAGTCGAACTCTTTCTCTGCTGTTGCTTGTTTTCACAGTTTTATACATAATGCAATTATTTTCGCTGTACAATTGGGCAATGAATGTTCCATTCTCGTCAACGTTGCGTCATGTTTCCAAAATATCCAGAATTGATATTCGACGGTCGTTTTACGATCGGTCGTATGGACGTCTTTACGATCTAGACCGCGTACGTTCCATCTCGCTCCTTTTCAAGTCGTAGGCCTAGCGAGACGGATATATAGCTGTGACATGCGTCACGTGCGTAGTCGCAGGCGCGGACCACGTGCCATTAGCTGCGTAAGAGTCGAGAAGTGGAAGAAGCGGGGGTGGAAAGTGGCCTTCTTCCTACGTTATGCGCCCGACTTTTCTTGCTGACCCACACCGAGTCTCTCGGAATCGCGGTTTAATGGCAGCGAAGATCACAATGATGCTGAAGGGAGAGATGCGCCGAAAGTTTCATGGGGGTTCCACGGGGGATGACTCATGACAGTGTCCCCGCGTGAGTCGAGATTTATGCGCGCCTTTTTCGCGAGTAAACGAATTTCCCTTACTTCCCCTTTGCGTCGGCTCTTCGACGAACCTCCTTTTCTTTCGGGCGGAAGAAGAGGAGGCGTAGGCGTAGCAGGGAAGAGATGACATTTTAATGTTAACGAAGGGCCACGACTTCGGTATTTCCCCCTATGACAGTGCAACGTTAAGGATACTTGCGAGGGATTACGAATTACGATTGATAATGCAGTTTTGGCGGGGAGAATTGATGTTTCTCGGTAGATCGAGTCTTTCCGGAGCGGTATAAGAAGGAACGATGCGTGAGGGGTAGAATTCCGATGGGATAAGTGGATGAACTGGTTATTGAAATTAGGTCGGGATATAACGAAGTCCTGCGGCATTGGGAAGCAAATATTTTAGTAGGTATTTGAAATATGTATTTTATATTCCTCCGCTTTCAACAACCTTCACGTTCGATTCAACGTTTCCGTAACGGAGTTATCTCGTCCAGCGAATTTCGTTTCTACTTCGAAGAGCCGCGATTCCTAATCAACGCAAAAGGAAGTTTATCTTACCATAAAGTACGACGTTAAAAGGAGAATAAGAGCCTTTCGCGGGACCTGGTTCTCTCGTTCGATAGTCCCTTAAAGAAAAACAGACCACGGCCAGATGCCGTTAAATTGGCACTCGAAGTCGTCCCAGGGCGTCCGTGGACCGGAAACAACCGAATTGGGGGACAAATTTAATTTGGCCAAGGCGCGAAACGCGCGTTGCTAACAAAGCAGTCGAAGACGGTTTCCTCCTTTGCCTTTTTTATTATGGTTTAAGAATATTACGACAGTTTCAATTTATTCATTTATTTTTTTTACATTTTTACAATTGTTAGTTACTACACGTACATTTACAATCTGTATTTCAATTTTTAGACATTGTGAGTTTTTTCTTGCCTCTTTCGAATTCACATTAGAAGGATATGAGACTTGCTTTCACATTACACTCGGAGAGGAAGAGTTAATATCGAGTCGCCCGAGGAAGACTTGGTAATTCTCCTCTTACACATAATTAATCCACGCCTCCGCAACAAATCGCGGCTCTCTCGCGCAGGCATTCTCCGCTATTTATAGAGCGATCTATTTGCGCCCGCGGAGCGTACATCCCGACAGTCATACCTCGTGACGTCGGTCGCCGCGTTCCGGATCGAAAACCTGCGAGAACAACGTGGTGAAGGAAGTAGGAGGAGGAAGATGAGGCGCAAGACCGCGAGGTAAAGGCCGCTAACGAGGCCTCCGGGCGATTAACATCGGCATTTTAACTACGCGGGGCCCCCGTTGATTCAACGGGGCCCGTACAACTCCTACGCGTAATCGTGCCGGCAAATAACGAAGGCCGGGAGGCCCCTGCCCTGCAGTGCCGTACACAAAATCCTTTTGCTGAGGGCGCACGTTGTTAGATCGGTATCGCGCCGGCACGTGGAACACGCCGCGCCAGAAAAGGAAGGAGATTTGGGCCCGGCCCCGCGGTAAGATCCCGGCAAGATCGATCGGTTCCGAACGCGGCACGGTATCTTCCCGAAATTGAATATCTTTGTTCGCTTTAACGCGCCGCTTGTTACGCTTCCACCGCCGTTAATGTTACGTCGGTGGACGTTGGCGTGCGATTAAGTCGTATTTCATGCCGGCGTAAAATCGGCCGATCGACAGATTTGCCCGTGGCTGCGTTAGGCGATCACGTTAAATATAGGTTGCGTTGTTAGTCCGTTAGTAATTAAAAGCGAAGTACTTTATAAAGTTGTTTCGGAGTTTACGATGGTGTAACAGGGGACATTATTTATTGACAATTTTTGTAACCGAATTAATAGCCTTACGGTGTCCAGATTTATGTCTCGTTATGTAATCGGAGTCAATCTCAACATTTCGGATTTCCGCAGTCGCGGTAAAAGGCGTATCTGTTTTTTTTTTCAATCGGTTATGATGGCTACGTCTTCATAAATATTAGCCGAAAAAATAACGTTTCTTTTCCCGTTGTGGATTCGCGCGGGTTCATAGAGAATCAATAAAATATCGGACAAGCTTGCTTTTACATATGGCACGTCGCATACGCCGTTTCGCAGCTGATAGAATAACAGAAACGCGTGTTTGCTTTCGCAACACGAGTTTCCACGCCCGTTCGTGATTTCGTCTGTAATCAGCGCGCAAATATGCTCGCAAGAAGCTCTAGACAATTTCTTACTAACGATGCGTGTCTGTTAATCTAATGCCCGATTGAGCACTCCAGGATGCAGGATATGCATTCCCACACGTAAACATGAAATCTATAACGGAGGCATATCTGAGATTATAATGAGCTCTGTGCGTTATAATATTTTTTTGGTATTTTAAAACTGTAGGTATTATGTGAGGTTTTTAATAGATGCATATAGCCAAAATGTGTGTAAAAAAAATTCTATATTACAAAATATTTTTTCTTAAGAAGATCAGAATTATTATGGAGATATTAAACATAATACCAAGTACAGACAAATTGATGGCAAGACAATATTCTTCCTGCCCTCTATTCCGAATCTTATAATATCAGTATACGATATGTATCGATAGCTTCGTCTACCGTTGGATGATGAAACTTTCACATTTCGCTTTAACGAGCCGGCCGGCGTTTCTTGCAAGCGATCATTAATTTGATCAATGATCCATTACGCGGAGCACGCGCGTTCCCTGCCCCGCATTATATCGCTCAATTCTTCCTAACGTTCGACGGCTGACCCGAATATCTCCCGCATTCTCTTCCGAGCGAGTCCCGAGCGAGTCCTCGCAGAGGCGAGATACGACGCGACACATCGCGTTACCTCGCCAGGCGGAATTGCCGGAGGTTTATCGTTTCCTGCCGCAATTGTCACGCGGACCATTGCCGAGTGTCTCGCGAGGATTAACGATACTTTTATTGGTCTTGTTACTCGTTAATTGCGCTAGTTCGCCCACACCGTGACGAAGCGGAAGCCTCTTCTCTCCTCGACGTCGATTCGTACATTATCGTCGCTACCGCATCGTGTTGAACGCATTTTTACCACTCGCTGTCATTACCGATTACCTACTCGAGACTCGGCATTTTATGCAGCGGATCTCGCGAGATGCACCCTGGAGATGCCACGAGCGTATCTACGAGTACATGTAGACGCGCAACGCTGCAGATGCGCTTTAAACCGGTTTCCGGAGCAGCAGTGGAGCAGCTTTGTTTACGGGGCCCACCGGGGCCGTTTGTCGTGGCGCTACCGCGGTTGAATTTATATAAATGGGCCCGGGCTTCGCTCCTCTCTCCCGGGCTCTCTGTCCCTCTCACCCTCTCTTTTCGTCTCTCTTTCTCGATCTTTCTCCCTGTGCACGTTCTCGCGCCGCTACCACCGCCGCGCCGCTTGTCTAAGCACCCGCCGGCCCAGAGGCTTTAATCAAGGATAACAGCTGTAACGGCGTAATCAGCGACGATCGCGGGGTGCTACAAGCAGAACTATTAATATCCATTTGGAAGTCGGTCTCTCTCCACTCCGTCCTCTCCGCTTCGTTCTGCGTCGCGCCGTTTGTTCCTCTCGCGCGCGTGTCTCTGTCACGCTTGAACAGCACAGGCAGTAAAATTGGACGCGAGGGGTGCCTGAGCGAACGAGGGTGACTGGACGAGGCGAGCAAAGGGAGGGAATGGACGGAATACCCGCACTCGTCGAACGCTGTGCCAAGCGCTGTGCGTCGACAGCGAGAAAAGGGGTTGCGAATCGATCCGAAAATACCGAACCGGAAATTGCTGCGCAGCCTGCGCGACGCGTGCCTGCCTTCGAGCCGATCGGGAGATCGTCGCCTATTTCGGAATTCCAGTTCCGTGTGTCGTTGGTATTTCGCATTGATTGCGCGCTGGTCTTTGAAAATGTTTGTCTCGCGTATACACGCGATGCCACTTGATTCAACTCTCGTGGTCTCGAGCTGTTTGTCATCGTCTTTATACCAAATTGGTCTGTTGAATTATGTTTATTGCATCTATTCCGTTGTGAAGTATCACGTAATTTCCGCGCGGAATGTGGATATTTAGTCGAAAAGAATACAAACTGTGTACCAAAGTCGGGAGACTGAAACTCCGAGATTAGAATGCCGCTTAATGATGAAAGCACATGGCGTTCTTTTGTTCTTTCGCTTCGAGTCTTAATTAAAGGGATCCGCAGGAAGCTCATTTTCCAGCTAGTTTTCATGCACAAAGGATTGCATAGCAGTCGACGATTCTTCCCTTTTTTTCCCCCCATTTTGCGGTCGTCGCTAGCACCGAAATAACGCGAAGCACTGTCGCGAGTTAGCGCGTAATTTTTCGTTCCGCCGCTTAGTCGTGCACCGTGCACCGTGCACCGTTCTCCCTCTTTTTCTCGTGTTCGTCTCGTGAAATTCTAGCAGCTTGTTATAACGAACTTTCGAAACTAGCTGAGATTTGCATGGCATTACTACGGTTGCTCCCGCTCGCTCGCGCATGCACGCTCGGCAATATCGTCGTCGTAGCATTTTAAGGGGGCTTTGCGCGAGAGAGACTGCCGACCCCGTAATTTACATTAACTAGGCGCTCAAGAATGACAAAACTGACTGCGACGTAAACTTATAATTCTCCTGTGCGGTTTCCCGCCGACTCCGTCCCTACTTTAGCGTCTTTATATGTCTCGTGTAAATATATTGCCGCGGCTCATTCGCTAGTCTTCATTAAGGGTTTTCTTGGTATTTGCTCTCATTTTGGTGCCGCTTCCTTAAATGCTTTGTACAGAGCATCTTAGATTTATGGAAAAATATTTTAGATACGTGAGTTTTGTGAATTTTATATTACTTTTTCCATGGCTGACATTATTTATAATAATATATATATAATTATTATTATATTATTATATAATTTTCAAATTTTCATTGTTTGTATATTTCAATAATTTCCTGATAAGCGAAGGTTGAAAGTACAATCAATCAATTTAAAAACTGTAAGTTTTGCTTTTTGTAATAACATTCTTGAAGCTGAATCTGTAGAAGAGCTGTTCTGCTTTCAGTACAATATGGAGTCTCCAAATTGAATCTAAATTTATTTAATAACGCAAAAGTATTTATAACATCTATTTTTGAAACATCCTGTATATTTTGCTGGAATCATAAATGAAGGTTTTCCAGGTTCCGTATAAACCCATATAAATTACAAACTTCATTGAACTATATGTCCAATTCTGTAAATACGTTTTACATAATAAACATGTAGATACATGTGTATTCGAATATAGGTATATAACGCGATGAGCTGGTAACGAATGGCGCGGAAGGCTGATCCGAGCGTGCGTAATGAGCTAGAATTTCTATTAATATCGCAAACCCCGAGCGCAGTTTCTCCGTTCCGACGTGAAACTCGCGCGAAGGTCTCGCCAAAATCGAGACTCGGCGAGTTTATTGGATTTTCGGCAGGAAAATAGCTTGAGCGTGTGGGGAAAAAAACGTACGTTGCGGCAAAGAAGCCCAGTGGAAGAGTGCCCCTCAATTATAGATAATTAAATTAATTGGGCCACGAGACAATCAGGCCAATTACCGATACCAATCAACGATCGCGCCGCGCCGCGCCACTGCGTATTGCCGATGCGGCTGCACCCACGGGACTTTTTTACTCGGATGACAAACCCCATTAATTACAGGGCCACGGAGCCGACCCTTCGAAATTAGCACCCTCCGAGCGGAGCTGCCAATTTCAGGTGGGTTTTAACACGACCATGCTGTTTTCACGTGTCTTTTCACGGGTCTCTTTCTCTGTCTCTCTCATTCTCTTTCTCCCGGATGGACGAGGCTGTTCACTCTGTTTGTTCGTTATGTTTCGTATTATGGAATCGTTGTATTCTGAATATTAATCGCAACAACTTTATAAATTACAAATGCGAAATGATGGAAAATTGTTCGGGACTGGCTAGTCGCGACCCCGTGAGAAATCCACTCGACCATTTCTGCCTCGTCTATTACATCTGTTTACAAACTCGTATACGCCGTCGCTGGTAAACACGTAGGTAGGATTTAATGTTAATCCGTGAAAATCCGTAATTGCACGTTACTGGGGCTAACGCCGGCGTTTCGCAAGCCGCGGTTGCGCCAATCGCCCGATCGCGTCTTACGATCGTAGGTCTTATATCGATATCTTGCGATTAAATGATTGCCGAGATTGATATCTCAATTGGCGGGTAACGATTTCCACGTTACTAAACGAGCGGGTGTTTCCGCGCTGAGAAATGCCTACTTTCTCGCTGGTGCGGGGATTTCACTTGTCAGCGACTGCTTTAATCACACAGAAAGTAAGGTTCAAATTGATAGGTACAAAGGATGTTGAAACGCGCTAATTGCATAGTAACACGGTAGCGCATGAATTTTGCGCGAACGAGGCGGTAAAATACGCGGATGACTGGACTGGAATATTATTATGATCCAGCTTTAACGTTGAAAGAGATATCACTCTGCGATAAAAAGAAAAAAAACCAGCGATATTGGATTTTAATTTAAGGTCAGGATAATATAACGCTTTTAATTACACTCGGCTATGCAATTAACTAATCTATCGTAAATACGTGTATGTATATGCAGATATTGTTACTTCTACGGCTCTCGCAATTTCACGATAACGTTCGATCGCAAACGATTCAATGAGTAAAAGCATTTAAACCGTACGGATGCTGTTTATAGAAGTTCGTAATTATTAGTAGTGATTACAATGTGTAAAATACATCCCGAATGATGATCACACATATTTAATCAGACTGCAAGCTTGCAGCTTTCCGTTCTCTCGAACCATTAGCGAAAAAGCTCGTTTGCACGACGATTGAATAATCATTCGGCATAAATGGTAGTTATTAATATTTTTCGTGTCTATTACTTTAAAACAATCAACACAAATTTCGATATAATTTTATACAGCTTTCTTTATAATGTTTAAGAGATGCGGTCTTTCAAATCTTTAAATACAACATTTATAAAGAGCTGCAAAAATGAACTTTTATAAAGATTTTCTTCACGTTATTTTGCAGGAAACGTGCCTTGTGTAAATTACTGCGAATTGAATGCTAAACTTGAATGCAGACATATATCGAATAATATCTTCGTCTTGCTATTAGCACCAATCTCATCCGCAAATTAGCATCTGGTGTCGTAATCCTAATGGCCGTTCATCCCAGCTGCTCCGTTGTTCAAACAGTTCTTGTAACAGTACGCGGCATGCAGATAGTTTCCCTTAGTCAAACGTGCAGGTCGCCGTTATACGGAAACACGCGAAGATGATTAAAGCTAAGCAGTCATTACGCGCACCGCGTGATTAGCCAAGTCCGTTTCGATTCCCCGCGCCGAAAATCCGCACCCTTGCGAGCGGGTAACAGAAAATTATCACTACCGCGTATCGTTCTCAAAGGGGCTCCGCATCGGTACCCTTTTTCCCCCGACCGCATTACTTATTCGCGGTGCACAAGGGGATTCCTCGCGGTATTCGTTACTAATGGGCGTTCTATTTAGCGGCGCCCTCAGCTCTCTAGAGACGTGTCACGCGTCACTGGGTTCCCCGCGCATCTCCCGTCGCACAACGCTCGATACTGACAACGCCGTCCGGACGTCAAAGATATCCCCAGAAGTCAGGGAATCGCACGTGTGCGTCTCGATTTACGTGCCCTTGTCGTGCGCGTCCTCGCGTACGTGGAACGCGCGCGAGGGTAGCCCGATGCGCGCGAGCGTGTGAGTCTCCATGTGGTGACACTTTTGCCAAGAGGGAGAAGAACGCGCCGACGCGCGTGCCCCTCGATCAACGTCAATCAGCCGTTAAACAATGACGCGCCGTGCAAAGAGGATTTTATTGTATTGCGGAGAAAGCAAAGTTGGAGGCACAATGCGGCCCCTTCGTTCTTCGGGGTTCAGCGCCGAACACTAGGATCTGTGCGAATTTGTTCCTTTCTCTCCGGGCTTCCTCCTTTTTTTCTCTTTGTATATACGAGTTTTGTTGCACATATGAGTATGAAGGATGCGCTTTTCGAGAACGTTTTCATCCCAACGGCGATGGTTGCACACGCGATTGTATACATGACGGCTCCCTCGAAACGTAAACGATCTCGAGGAGCTTGACGCTGGGAGAGTGAGAATTAGTCTGCGACGAGACGTATCGCCGTGGGTCACGGTAGGAATTTTAAAAACATTAACTCGATCCAACGTTAAGGGTGAGTGAAATATTACGGGGAAGGGTTGGCCGAGGTGTACACGTGAAAGAGGGGTGGAGCGGGATGAGATACACGAATGCTGGAGCTGAAAGAGGGAGGACGGCTTGTTGCGAAATGGATCTTGATAGTGCGACAGCATGGTCGTGTACGTGCGGTGCAACGCTATGATACAGCGGAGCTATTATGATGCAGAGAGTACACTGCAGAATTTACTACGTTGCTCATTAGCATAATCATGGCAGCATCAACATGTGTGTTGTTGTAAAAACATTAAAATACATTTTGGAAAACAGATGTCAACAGCTGGGCTCGCGCTTGCATTACGCAAGCATCTGTTTCGTCCGTGAGGAACCGCGCTGCGACCAAGTAGGAAGAGTAATGGCCAGAGAGCGGCGGGTTACGCGAAAACAAATTGCGGCCGTAATTATCTCGGGTTAGAGAAAGTATTTAATTGGACGCGACGTATCTCTGCGCGAGGAAAGGATCGGAGGGGACTGGCTCGTCTTCACGATCTTATCGCGCCTCAGGCTGAACGCACGATAAACTAGCCAGCTGTCTTTCGTACATTATGCGGTTCTGCGTCGCGAAGCCATTTGTAAGTGACACGCGGAGAAGCGTAGCGTCTCTCGCGTATCCCGATGTGAGTCACGAAAATCGCGTGGGTTTACGAACGGGTATCCCGTTCCGCCGTTTATCTGCTGTCTTCGGAATCAGGTCGGCAATAGGGAGAGCGGATACATATGTACGTACGTCGGCGTCGGCGATACAATTGCAACGGTTCGCTCTTTCTCTTTCGTGTGCAAGGATATTAAACTGCCAATCATTACACGAAAATCAGCTTATTTCATGCAGCTAAATTCAAATGAATAAGAGAAAAGTGTTTTGGAAAAAAGAACAAATTAATTTTTTATTTAAGCTTTATTTATTAGTTCACATGAATTTTTATTACACACAGATTTAATACGTATGATTAATTTACCGGATAATTCAACGTGAAACTCATGCCGAGAGATTGTCCGATCCGTCGTATCGTGTTTTGGTCATTTTGAGATACAAGCTGAAAACAAAACGCAACGTTTGGGGAATTTTTTATTTAAGTTTTATTTATTAGTTTTTATACATAAATTCGTATAACACAAAAATTTAATACGCATGATTTTTATTGATTTATCGAATAATCCTACGTGAAACTCACTAAGAGATTGTCCGACTCATCATATTGTAAGCATCTTGTCAGGATAGGCAGTATTCGGGAAAGAGTTTTGCTGCACACACTCACAAAGCCAATTAAACAAAGTCACTTTACTTCTAATAATTCACTAAAAACAGAATGAATACGACACGCTCGTCTTTACAAAGTTAGTAAGGCACGCTCGCCTTTAACCAAGTGGTAAGGCACGCTCGCCTATGTAAAGTTAGTAAGGCACTCCCGCCTTAAACAAATTAACAAGGCACTTCCGCTTATAACAAATTAATAAGGCACTTTTGCCTCTACACGAATTAAGGCACTCCCACCTCTAACAAAAAGTAAGGCACTCTCGCCTTTACACGAACAAATATGCGTTCTTCGGAGCTTTTGACGGAGCTCTTCGTACTTCTCTATCAAAGTACAGTTTAAACGGTTCTCTTTCCAATTTGTCGAGTCGCCACAGTTCTCTCGCTTTTCTTCAATTTTGCCGAGGCACCTGCTATTCGCGCCCTTATACCTTTATTAGGCTCATTAGCCTTTACATAATATCGCTATAATCCTTTAATCTGTTCGGTCGGTAAGATAGACGGAATCTTACAATATTGTACAAATTAAAATCGAGAAGGGTCTAAACAGTCATAGTTAGATCTTATTGTTAGTGTTAAATAATATTTTATGTGTGAATATTCTAGTTTAAACAAACTGCGCGTCGATTAATGTCGGTCTTGAAACACAGAATTTTAAATTGAACCAGAATAGTAATATCACAATATTAAATGGCTCATCAATTTAATAATAATGATGCTAACAAGCATCTATAAGATTTTCCCCTCCCATCCCATCCCGAAAACTGTAAAGAATTTGTTGCGAAAAATATTACCTCAGCCAGGATTTGGACCTGGAATTAGTCGACGCGCAGTTTGAACTAGAATATTCACACATAAAATCAAGCGACGCGACGCCAAGTACATAAAAAGGACGACGAGCCGCGTGACCGCTTGATATATATGCGTCACTGCGCAAATGTCGTGACGCTACCAATAGCTTATCCGGAATAAAACACCAAAACACCAATAAAAACACCAATATTCGCAATATTTACCATTGTTATCTTTCTTGATCTGCTAATTGCGAATGTGCATTAGCCCTTTGACCACCAATGCTTGTACTTGCGCGTTGTCCTCTTCTGCTACTGATTGTTGTACGCTTACATCTGTGTTATTTCTTTGCATACGTTAATAAGTCCTTGAATATTTATCGGTACCATGACAAAGCAAGTGGATTCTTAATTCATCTAATCTTCTTTAAATATATTTCTTTAAATATATTTATTTTTATATTGCAAAGAATGCATCTCACATGACGCATTGTTACGTCAAATTTAAAATATCGTGATAACCAGGTACGTTGAATTTCTTCTCGTATTTCTTGTATTGTTTGTAAATGGAAACGTATTAGGTGATACTGCAAATCTGAAGGAGATGCTCGACTACTGCAGGATTATCTATAAAGGTTGCATGTTGCATAGGGGAATTCTTCTGGTGTGAAATATCGCCATATCAAATTATCTAGGCACCTCGATACTTATAACAAGTCTACGGTAAAAATGTCTAGTACACAATTTCGTGACCCATATAACACATTTATAATTATTTTAGTATTGTTATATAATTATTACAGTATTGTGTATATATCGTTGTATTAATATAATTTTAATATGTATTGATTTCACATTAACTTAATTAAGTATTTAAGAACAATATAATAACATCCAATACTTTTTATATACTTGGCGTAAATTTTTTTCTTTTTTTAAAAAGGTTTTTTTAGGGTATTATTATGCACTAAGATCTAGCTACGACCGTTTAGGCCCTTCTCGATTTTAATTTGTATTATACATTACGCGGTCTTATTATTGTTTACAATATTGTGTTTTGGCCATTTTGAGAAGTAAGATGAAAACAAATGGCGATGTTTTCCGGGGAAGCTGTACGTTGTACTCTGACTTTCCCATTTCTACCTTTTCGAGTTTAACTTGTCTCAACGAGTCTGAGACTCGTTGGCGGGAAATCGGCGTCGGAGCGGGAACATCGCGTGTAACAGCGGAGACGATGTTTATCCGAGCGTCCATTGTTGCGGCTACTACAGGGGTAAGCTCCGCAGATAATATACGAAGCGATGAGCGAAGAAAATTGGAGAAACGTCGGAGGCCGGCACGCCCCGTGGAGCAAGCTGGAAAGAATGAAGATAGTTCCTGCCGAAATCGATTTCATATAGAGGAATGCCGTCCGATGAAATAATGCTGTGTGTGCGTTATATACGTGCTCTCAGCCGTGGCATTTTCCAATGGAGTCTGCAATAAATACGTCTCCGTGCCGCTGGCATTGTACGGCGATATAGATACGCGAGATTCGATGTATTATGCATCCGCGCTCGTTGAAACGCCCGCATTTCTCACGCGCGCGGAACACCGTAATCTTCCTCGTCTTGTATTTACACGTGTCTTTCGTGGATTTACAGGATTTCGCAGACGCGGCGTTTCGCCGTTCGAGGCAAGGGTCGTGGAAGATTCGCGGCCTTTCTCGCGCGATCGAATGACGAGACGCGGTGCCGTAAATCACCGATAAGTGCCTTTCAACGCCTACCTTGCGAAATTATCTTGCGCGTTACGCACTCACGTATCCTATTACACTTTTTTACACCTTGTGCATATCTTTGCATAATTTTCATAAATATCCTT
>NJRL01000221.1:32586-119168 GCA_003063815.1 Aphaenogaster rudis
TCCAGTTAATTTCGGGATTTTTAATTATTTTTATTTTTATTTATGTATAATAAACACCCTGATTTTTAACTTTTAATTGCTCGTATCTTTGACCATTTCTTATTTTTATTAATCCTTTGCATAAATGGTTCTAATCTATCATCTTGCTGAAACCGTTATTCATCTCCGATCACTGAAATGCTAATCTGTAAAATGCCAATGATTTCGTCAGAATGTTTACACGGGGATCTTGAACGAACGTTTATCTCACCGCAAGAGACGCGTCTCGAGTGTGTGCAAAGTTTACGAAGGTGTAAACGCATTATAACGCGATCCATGCGAAAGCGGCGAATGCGAGCGTGCATTCCTGCGGTGTCGAGGGCGACGTACGGCCGCGGCCGGCGCGGCGTGTCCTTAAATATCGTATGTTAAACCGTAGGAAATGCAACATTACGGCGGCGTAAACATTCTCCGCTTAAACCGTCAGAAAAAAATATCGCCTCTCGCGCGTAACACGCGCGAATCGTGGAAAATTATCGCGCGCGATCGGCGCGTTTCGTGTTCGCGTTGCCTTCGGTATAAATTTAAATTCTTGCAACACGATATCCTTAAGCGGGAGCCTTCGATCGGGCGGATACACGCACAAGTACGGCGATTCCGGCGTCTGTCTAACGTGTCATTTGCACGTCGATACCCGGACCTTTCGCCCGTGCCGTGACCGGAACACGCGTGGCGTACACGCGCGCCGATCGAACGGTGGAAAATAATGACGAAGCCGGCTGCAGCGCGTGTTATTACTTGCACTTTCTGTCACGAAAGGACGTTCGCGCGCGAGCATCCGCGCACGCGACGCGACTGGCATGCGCCGCACAAAGGAAAAAGCGACCCTGAACCGAAGCCTGTTGAAAGAAAGAAATCGCAGCGCGCGCGCGCGTTCTGATGCTCCGCGCTTCTTAATGATGATTCAACATGCCAATAAGTCATTAATGCCGATGCGGCACCGACGATGCGCATGAACGACCGACTCGTACGGGTCGACGTCGTCGACGAGAGACGGACGCTCGAGAGCCGCGATCCGCGTGCGGCTTTATTATAATTTACGCCCTATCTCTCCACCTTCTCGCTCTAACGCACCGGCCGGATAGACCGCTCGCGTATATACCCACGCGAACATCCGACGAAGTGAAAAAAGATGAGAGGCTCTGTCCGCCCAGCGCCTCACCACGACAGGAACGAATCGGAGCGCTTATTTTCACAGGCGCATTCTCAATGAGGATTCGACATGCCGATGCGTCATTGACTGTCTCTCGAATGGCGAGCGATATGCGATACTCGGTCCGATATTTCACGCCGTCCCGTGGTAGGCGAGAACCTACACAATGCTTCGGTCCATGTGACTCGTTTCTCACAAAGTATAATAACTGTATGAAATTTCATTGTTTATATATCGTGTATTTAAATCAAGAAATTTAAAAAATAATAATTGCACTTTATCAAAATGTATGATTGCGAAAGGAATGCAAGGAAAGATCGTTCCCTGAATAAAAAAAGAAAGAGATAGATTCACGTGTCAATGGACCATCGATTATCGTGCGAATAACAAAGTCCGTTCAAGAGATTCACTTATATTATGTGGAGAGGAAATAGCCCTGCTCTCGAGCTATTTTTATAGCGCTTAGTCTTTCTGGCCGACAACATGCTGGAGCACTTGAAAAACACTTGTGTGCATTCCGTTACGTTTACGCAACGATCTCGCGAAGAGCGTCCCAAAGAAAGAGGAGGAAAGAGACGCGAAATCGCTCAACGAGGCCGCCCCTTCAGTGCCGGACAGTTTTAATTTCCGAGTAGGTATGCGCCGGAGCCATACGTCATTTCTTTTAAAGTTTGAGTGCGTTCCACGCTACAACAAGCACGACGAACTTTGTCAGAATTTTATCTTGACCTAATCCAATTGATACTTTTATTAGAAACTCGGGTTTATTTATATTTTTCATTTAAAGCAATAAATTAGTGATTATTATTTGATATTGCTGAAAATTCAAACAGAAAATGTTTTTCGAGCTGGAAAAAGAGAGAGAAAGAGGTGATAAACGATCAACTTGTTTACAAAGAGCGTGCATTTATCGAGTGAAAAATCGCGTTTGGTACGTTTGATACGTTAAAAAATAATCTTGCTTCATGTTACTGTAATACATATACGCAACATGTTTTCGTTATGTTAAAAAATATATTATGATGAAGAAATTCTATCTGGCAAGTTAAATAGTTTATGCAGTGTGTAGCTGACATTTTTTCGTAAAATTGTGTTTAAATAATTAATTTCAATGTCTATCATTTTTGCTGCGCGATTAGAAAGGACTCTTTAAACACTTCTTTCTTGCCTCTACATTCCCATTCCACATCACCGAGTGCCACCTTACCCGTTTAATTTCCGGCACATCGGGTCGCCAGCAGAGCGATGAAAGTTTCCCACAATTCAGCAATATATATATATATATATGTGTGTGTACATATAAAGCATTTATTGAATCAGATAAAGTTTAATTTACCGTACTAACACGTACAAATACGATGAAAACGCCGGTTTCGATAATCGAGATCCCCATTCGGCCATCGAATTTATTGTAACATTTTTGTTTCAATCCATTTGAATGTGCGTGCCCTCGCAGACATATGCGTCAGGCAAACTAACTTTTTATTTAATTAACGGAGCTTCTTCTTGTTAAAAAATTCAACTTTATATGTTATTGGTGATTTCACTGGTCAATTCCTTTTGTAAATAGTCCGTTAATCAAAAATGGCCGGTCGTTTCTAAATGAAGATACAAAATGTTTGATACAGGAAATTGTCCGAATAATTTTAAAGTTATGTCGCTACGAAACGCGGCATGTGGTAAGCGAATTATATCGGGACTACATAAATATCGCGAAAAGCTGTCGAACTCGGGAAAGCTTGGAAGAGATTCGTATAGGGAACCTGGCCCGAGAAAACGAGGAGAGAGAAGGAGAGAGAAAGCACGCGTGACTGGTATCGACATTTCAAAATTGCGACGCTCGACGTCCATTGTCACCTATTTCCGCCTCCTTCAACTTCCGCAAAAGTACGTACCTATTTTCGACGGGAGAAAATCGAGGAAGGCCGTCGCAGCCGGGATCGAGGAGGTGGAAGATAGAATATCTTGTCCCTGTCGAACGTCCGGAGACAAGCTGAAATTGAAGTAATATACAGCTCTTGCTCGCGCGCGCGAAGGTGCGCCTTTAATACCGGCCACGAAGGATGTTCCTACGCTGGCAAAAAATTATTGACAGTATGCCGATAAAATATGTTTGCAGAGTTATTACGGTGCAACGTTCTTTACAGCATCAGCAGTCTTGATATGAGATTTCACGTCGGAAGGTTTTTCGTGGAGATTTTAGGAATTATATCGCGTTTGCATTAATGTTTCCTCCGAGGGGTAAACCGCTGAGGGCATTGCGGTGTACAGATTTGGGGCATTAGTGGGCATTACTAGGGCACATTAGTGGGCATTATATAAAAAATTCACTAGTAATGCCCAAAAATTGTGTACTTTTAGTGTACTTTTGTGTACTTTTAGTGTACTTTGTGTACTTACAATAGTAATGCCCAATTTTGGGTATTACTAGGCATTGGTGTACACAATTTTGGTCAGCGGTTTACCCCTCAGTTTCCTCGTTATATTGAAGAAAATATGATTTGAGACAAAGTGGAAATAAATATGCTCAAATTTGTTAGGAAATAAAATATTTGGAGGCATCTTGAAAATATACCGCAGTAAATATAAGCAGGATAACAAAGTTTCGCAGAATAAAAAAATAAAAAACTCGATATGGTAGAATATTTTATTCACCAGGGCGAGGGATGGGATTCGCACGGATACAATAACGACAAACGAGTTTGACTCTGAGGTATACAAGAATATTTTATTCGTCGAAAGTAACAAATATACAATTCTCTCAAATAAATCGTCGATTTAAATCATGTCTGTCGTAATTAGCTCGTTTTACGCGATTACGCGCTGCTCCGTTTTGCGAGCAGCGCACACGACGCGCACCAAACGCTGTGGCGTATTCCTCGTGTACCGCGATCTGTATTGTCGACACGCATAAAAAAGATGTTCACGAAACTCTGATGTAACAATAACGGAAGTGTTACGCTTATGAAACCGAGGTAATTTTGGCACGATTCTCAGAAAAATAATATAAACCACTCGCTCGTGCTCGCGTGCATTCGTGTTAACAAATCGATAAGAAAATTACGTCGTCGCGTCGAAGTGTCGCGGATATTGCCGATCCGCTCGAACTTTACTTGGTGTCCTGTATATATATCTATATATATATAACATATATCTATATATATAAACATCCATCTCTAAAATGGATATATCCATCTGTATCTGCGCGCGTATTTTTTTAGTATATATGTACATGTATGTCCGTCTAAATGCACAGTCCCTAATTATTTCGTCACGATTATATGCGGTTTTCTTTTACGGATCACGTCGCTCTTGAACTCTCGGATGAGCATTCCTCTGCCCGTGATCCTCAACGCGGCCGTGGATCTCCTAGAGGATGATCCTTCAAAGCTTTTCACTAACTCTCACGTTTATTTACAAAGTACCGACGCGTTTGTCGCGCACAATTAAGGCAATGTTTCGATGAGTCCGTTCGGGGAACTCCGAGTTCTCCCGCTTCCTTCGTCTCGCTCTTTCTCTCGTATGCACTAACGCATGCACTCACTCCGGCGATCCGTTTCACTCGTCGATCGGTCTCGAGTTTATCGGTCGCCGTTCGATTACACACTGATTCACTGATCACTTCTCGCGGGTGGGCGTACAACGGTCTCGACTTTCACTCACCGCTGAAAACGCTTTTCAGGATCCGGTTTTCTGTTTGTTCAGAGCCACGGGCCGAGCTGCGCCTCCAGAATCGTGGCGGCGTCGGTCCTGCCCATTACTCTAAGGTGGTTCAGCAGATCCGTCACTGCCGTCGGTTCTCGGTGCCTCGCTTCCCACAGATCCAGAATGTGCTCGGTCGGGCTGGCCTTAGTCGCGAAGTAATTGATGTACCTGTTACACACGAACGAAGACACCGGCTGCGTGATTACCGAGGAAAGTGGTACAGGCGGTTATATTACCGGCGAAATAGAGCGCGTTTGGGGAAAGTTTATGTTAACGAGATGAGCGACACGAGAATATGAATAATATAAAACTTCGTTAGATAGACTTTATTGACGTAACGATTTTTTAAATTAGTCGTGCAAGCTGTGAAAAGATTAACACTGACGATTAATCATATTGACTCGCGTTAAAAGAAACCATTAATCTTATCGTTAAAGCAAATATTTGCTATTACTATATGTTGTTTGATTTGCGTTGAAGTGAATAAATGTATGAATCTCTTCGCGTTAGTGAATGTATTTCATGGCTCTGCGTAAATATAGTTGCGTATTTAAAGAAGCTTTACTCTGAATAACAAGCAAGATGGAAAGTTGTCGGCCGGGTTACTAACCTGTCGACTTGAAGCCTCTGCGCTAACATTCTCCAATCGTTGCCCAGAGCGTTCGGCGGGTCTAAGCATTGGCAGAGCTGCTTCCTCAAGGATCTCGTAAACCGGAACGGTCGCAGAGTGGTAGAGTCAGTCGTGGCGTTGTTAGCATGTCCGCTGCTAACCACGGTGACTTCCCTGAGTGGCCTCGTGACGCTACCCGAAGAGATCAACTGTTTCGCGCCGTCGTAAACGATTCTGAAGACCTGTCTCGTATCGGAGTTTCCTTGCGAGACTTGCAGCTTGTAGCTCCTCGTGGTGTTCGGGCCAAAGGCCGTGTCCAAGCCGAAGGTCACGTGCTTGGCGTTCTCCTGACAGTTCCAAACGTCCCGAAACGGGACTTCCTGACGTTCCATGGGCGACTTGCTCTGCCATTCGTTGCCGACTTCCTCGAGGCTGACGCAGAGGGACTCTCCGTTATTTTGGAACAGCAACGTGCGCGGCTTGTCCAATAGATAACCCCTGATTTGCGATTCCCGATCGACGATGGCCTTCATCGCTGCTTTTGTATCTTCCACGGCGTAAACTCGGACGCAGCACTGACCGGCCTGGCTAGCGAAGAGTGCCAATCGCAATCTCTTCGTGACGATCGAATTCTCGCAGCTCTGTCCGGCTAACACGTAACCGCGAAGTTGCTCGGTCACAATGAAAGCTTCCGCGTGATCTAGCTGCGTGAATAGCGGTGTGTTGATAGTCTCGTTGCCTAGAGTCAGTACTCTGCTCCACGTAATTGACTGGTGGTCTTTCGGCGCAATCGAAGACGAACCGTCGTCGACGTTAATACCGTCGCATGCCCAAACGCTCAGTTCCCAGGTTGCCGGGTGCAGCATAGCGCAGTGCTCAAATTGGAGGATTACAGGCTTGTTGAAGGTCGCGGATGACGGGCCGCAGGTCACCACTGCCGATAACTGGGTTATTCCGTCTATATAGGGAAAAAAACGGGATCGAGACTCGAATGGTGTGAGCGATATACGGTGGAAATAACAGCGGCATGAATGTGATATTATGAATTATCGAACTTAATGCCGTTATTGTGCGTTATCATTATCACCGATGTTGTTATTGCAATATCCGTCACAATAAACTCACTTGATTAATTGTGTTTAATATACTTAACATGTGTACGCGCGTATGATATTCCAATCAAGGGTAAAACGAAATTATCAAATATTATTAAATCTTTTCTTTTTCCTAGACAGTTTTATCCCCGTCGTTCCTAACACAAAAGAGCCGCTGTAGCGATGCCCTATATTGAACATCAAATCAAGCAGGATATAACTCGCGCGAAGCACGTGCGCGGAACGGCGTTGATATAAAAATAACATCGCGCTATCGCGAATGTCCCGAACGTACACCGCGAAGGTTCGCAGCTGCGATCGTAAAGCTCAGCATCCGCCTCCCGCGGCGCGTAACGCCATGAATAATTTGCACTCACCGGGTAATCGGGGCCTGTAACGATCCTCGTTGAGCACCGCCAGATAGAGCTCCTCCCGAAGCGGTTTGGGAACTGCTCCCTCGGGCACCGACATGGAGATCCCGGAGTCTGGGAGGACCAGCAGGGCGCCGCGCGTATTCACCGCCGCCCTGGCGACATTTCCGGCCTCCAGCTTCGGCAACCGCACGCTCTCCGAGGCGACGTTGTACGTGGAGTCCGAGGACGGGTAGGAGCTAGTAACGCTGTTCTCGCTGTCGGAATGGATCTGCTTGTCGCTGCATGATTCCTGGGTCGACGTGCTCGGCGTGGGCGACATCGGCGACGGTTGCGGCGCGATCGACAAGTGCGGCACGTCGTAGTGGTGTTCCGAAAGGGATCTCGACATCGACAGCTTCGGGTCGAAAGGATACTCGTAACAGGCCGGCACACTCGTCGCCGTCACGTCCGGCTGCAGACTCAGCTTCTTGTCCTGATCCGGGAAGAACTCCGGCTGGAATTCTGAAACGCACACGGCCGAGGCACGGCTCGTGGGTATCTCTGCGCGCTGCGGACAAACGCCGCCGAGATACTATTCCGATTCTACGTGTCGACTACGAAAGACTTGGCGTGTTTCGTTCATTGTCACGAAAGAGAAATGAGATATTGCAACATGTTGATAGGTTACTTGGGTCTATCAATTATCAATATTTCAACAATATTTTGCATTCGTCTACTTTGTGGTTTGGACGATTAGTTATTCATGTTTTCAGAAAATAAAATTAACGGTTACTTTTAGTAATCTCGAAATAGTATCTTGCCCATTTCCAATCGCGAGAGATTCAGAGACAATATCTCTCGGCACGATAATGAGCATGAAACACTACGGGAAATAATTTAACGAGCATAAATAACACAATACGAATATTTATTTTATTCGTGCGTTTAATTAAACGTAACGTAATACCTTTAATTAGTGTATATAAGAGAAAGTTTAATCTTCGGAAAAAACAAAGTTTTGCGTTTCACGTAATTAGACGTAGCGTGGCCGAAATGTATAATTTTCGTCTTTGATTTAATGCTACATTCGTGATTACCTCTGAAATGCTTACCATTACGAGCCATGGAGTACAAGGAGTGATCACGACCTTTTCGTCGCAGGAGTCTCGCCAGAAAGATCGCCAAGCCGCCAATTACCACGCAGGCGACCGTTAGACCGACATATAAGGCTACGTCCATCTGGCGATTCGCTATAATAGAATCACATATTGCGAATTTTTAATATCTCCCTATCTTCCATTATTTATCTTTTATAAGAAGAACGATCGCGTGAAAACTTCGCTCTCCCTAGCTGGATGGTATATCGGACGCTTATTATCGTAAACGATGTGAAAACAATTTTCATTATACCGTGTAACACGAGTGACAGCACCGCTTTCTTGTGACTCCTTAACGTCATAACTTTACTTTGTACGTGAGACTTCTTTTGTGACGACAAAAGGAACCTAAAAGCACTATAGAGCGTTAAATGCCCCGCTAAATATTACGAGCGTCGTAGAAAAGTTTTAAGGTTCCTCTCCATTTACACCGGCGACATGCTCGTTTCCTTCGCGCGCTCGTTTTCTTTAGCGCGTCAGTTTATCGTTTTACAGCTCCGCGTTTATTTCGTACGGCTATAAAGATTCCGATCATTATTATCGTTGCCATTAACATACGCAATAAAAGCGCCGCGACGCGAACACGCCTCAAGCGGAATAATAACTTTAGTGTCGTTGTGCTCGCGGTGGAAGGAACAGAGCCCGTCGACGAAAAGCGTGGCGTGGGAAGCGGAAGTTTAAAACGGTCGACCAAGATTGCACTGCAATGTAACGAGTATTTAGCGAGGGTATAGACAAAATTACGCGAAGGTACGAGTGTCGTCGAGGATCGCGCGCGAAGACGCGCTTACGCGGATATGAAATTCACCACCGGTGCTTTACGACCGTCGTCGCGTTCCGGATATATGGATAATGTAAGTATATGCACAACCGAAGGAAACGAAATTCTCGAAAATAAAACCGGGCGCGTAGTAAAACGCGCAGGAGCCCCGCCGCACAGTATCTGAATTATGGGCAATTTTTCCTTTTACCGAATTACTTGGCGTGGTTAAGCATTCACAAGGGCTCGCTCTCCATAAACGCGGTCCTACGGCAACGAGACACGGCGTAGAAAATGTCCCCGTGGTCGTAAAAATTTTCGAGAAATACCTCAGCCGCCTGCCGTGCGAAGAGTGCTTGACACTCTTAAGCTTCTTCCAATTTTAGAATGTCAAAGCCATACGAGGTCGTAACCCTGCTACGTGACTTTCGAGCCCGAAACTCCCTTTCGCGGGATCATGTGTGTCTCGTTGGCGCACGACGCGTTCCCGACACGTGCCTCGCACGTCAATATATACGACAGCGACGAAAATGCATACGAATTCGGAGGAGGGATTTCGAAAACGCAATAGTTCCACGTCGTTACCCGCAGGACGAGATCGGAAACGCGCACGATTTCCACCCTCCTCCTAAAGACAGCTTGAAAAGTGGCTTTCCGCAGAGGGGCGTCGGGATTTATTTTCTTCGAAGCTATTGATAACGCTTCATAAACCGGACCTAATGTGTCTGAAGCTATTTTTCATCTTTATTTCCGAGAGATCGGAAATATCGAGAGATTGCGTTGCGCAGATGCTTTCAAGTTCTGCCGTTGATAAATGTATTCATTCCCTTTATAACAATTGCATAATGTGTATGTGATTATTATTTTTTATATTAATAAAATTCTTATATATTTATATCATCATGAAAATAAAGTCCTATAATTCATATTCTCGCTGCATCGACACACTCGAGCATCGATCAATATGACCTGTCCACTATAAACGTTCCACCTCGATTGACGGCATCGCGTCTTAAATATTTAAACCAGGGACGTCCGAGATGACTCGGGGTTCTCGTAAGACGCCTGCCGGCGTAAGGCGGTAAATCGCATCACGTTTCTCCGGCAGCGTGCGCGCGCGGTATCTTCCATCTATATTTTATCGCCGCTTTCAGGAAAATCGAACTCACTTCTGGATTCAAGGGGGCTGTTTCGGGGCATCCAACCCCCTCGAGGAGAGATCCAGTCGTGTACACGCTCGGGTCTGCGCCACGGGATAATGGCACTTTATTTGCATGCGCGATCAATTTCCCCCTTCCGCGCGGCGAGGGCGTAACGGCTACCGATTACATAATTTTCTTCGATATTAAAGCCAGTCTCTCCGCCCCTCGGCGCAAAGGGGGGTAGAGAGGGTGCAGCCGTATCGCGTGCAACTTTGATGTGCTTCGGTCGATAGAATTGGCTACCTTAGGGTAACGCGAGCGAAGAGAGCGGGGAGGGCGTCTGTACGGACCAGTGGGCCACCCTTGGGGTACGAGCCACCTCATTGTTACGATTGTTTGGATCGCGCGATGAGGGGTCGCGATGATCATGCCGGGCCTTCGCGGGAGCGTCAATAATTAATCGGTCGAGTAATTAAAAGTAAATAGTACCGTTCGCGGGAGAGCCGTCCGCGCTCGTTATCGACGCAGAAAAACACATCCGCAAATACAGTCGCGTACGTAAAGCGAGCGATGTGGGCAGTCAATCAGCTCTCGTTTCATCCTCGGGAATTATTTTTAGCATAAGCGCGTAGATCGAAGAGCCTGATGCATGACGCGAGCGCCCCGACTCGCGTTATTATACCGGAGTAATGAATAATGCTAATGTTCACCGCGTCTGGATTCACGCTCTCTATTTTTGCCGCCTTTTTCGAGGCGCATAAAACATCTGATTTGAATGGTATCAGATCGTCGGGCATAGCGCCGCGTCGCCGAGAATATAAATGGCGTGCACCGGGCGTGAAGAATCCATCCAAGAATGTCGCACGACGAGTTAAGGACATTTGCTTCGCGGTCGAACGCCTCGGTCGCGCCCTGTATACGCGAGGGAACCTCCTACTCCACTCATCTCGTTTTATTTTTCGCGAACGTCTACAAATCCGGAACGAATCGGAGGAGGAGGACCGTGTACATCGCAGAGAGATCGTAGCTTATCTAATCGAGAAACTTTTCTCTTTGCGGCGCGGTCGGCTCGGGAATCGCACGGGAAACGACGCGAGGTAAAATCGTAAAAGGAAACGGATCGAGAGAGATTAAAAGAGCGGGAAAATGCTTTATTGCTTGCCCAACTCACCTTCCTCGGTTAAATGAGCGCCGCCCACCTTCGCGTTGCCGACTGTAAAAGGAAGCGCCGGTAAGTTGGATAATTAAAGGATTTCGATAGTACTGATAAAACTACTTTCACAAATGCCGTACGTCTGCTAGTTAACGCTATTTGTTTTATTCTAAGTGTACAATTCCGTTTTAGACTTCAATTCTACAAATATAAAAAATTGTGCGAAAATGACGTAGAACTGTAGAATGTAAAAATTTAAAACAACTATATATATATATATATATTGTCGCTCGTTTTAAAGAAAGAAATTACGGTCTTTCATTTTTGATCAAATCGCCGTTGTGTTAAATTCAATCTTAAAAGAGTTAAGCGAAGAGATGATATTTATTTCTACTTTACGCGAAATGAGAAATATATTACTTTTATAATTTAAAACTTGATACGGCACAATAATTCAGAACTTTATGCTACTTAAAAAGATTGCGACGGACGGAAGGAGCAATCAAGGTATAGAGAAGTTTGCCGGTGACTTACCGTTGCACATGCCGCCGGTGCAATTCGCCACGTTGATGTCCCTGCCCTGGCAGGATCGTCCACCGTGGCTGGGTGGCGGATCGTCGCACAATCTCCTCCTCGTGTGCGTACAGGCGCTCCCACACACCGACCATGCCGACCATCTGGACCATTGTCCGTCCACGGCTGGTAAAAAAAAAAAGCAAAATCGAGACCTCGTTTCGTTCAGAGTCGTTAAGACGAGTCCGATCGACGTGTAGCGATAATAAAAAAGTTCGACAGACAGGGCTCGTAACTCGCACGTATCCCCGTAGCCTCGTTGGTGGGAGACCATACTTGTCAATTCGGTTGCGTTTATTGCCGCTACACCGGCTCTTATAACGACATTTATTTCCCTTATATATAATTGACTCATATCGACACGTTTTTCTTTAAATCACCACGCGTGAAAGGAAAAAAAAATAATCAGGAAGGTGATTAACTAAAGACGCGTCAAACCCGTTTACATCCCTAATCTCTCGTTCCAAGCCGGCTGCTTTATTGGCACTTAAGCGCCATCGGATAAATAGCGCGGCGCACTTGCTGGCAGTTTACTACGTTTTATTAAAACGCCCTTATACGCGGCCGCGGCTACGGTCGTGTATGTGTCGCGGTTTAATTTTCGTTCCGGGCTGAGGGACATGATTCATGCACATGTGAAGGACTTACCCAGAGTGTTAGTGAATTCTTCCAAAGCCCCGGCTACTCCAAAGCGAGCGAGCGTTAAGGGGAATAAAAAGTGCGTGAGTGCATTGACCAACGTGAGTGCGAGCGGTTAACGTGTCTCTCGCGTGAAAACGCCGAAAGAATATCGGATCGATCAATGTCTTAACCGCCGATATATAAAGCGGACGCCGACTTTCCTCGGGCATTATCCCCGTGGGCTCGGTCATTTGCATGCAGTCTGCATATTCTTTGCGAGGATAGCCACAGGTGCCTTTAAGATGTCGCAAACGTTTTGAAAGGTGAATACGATTTAAAAGACTTCACGGTATATGCGAAGAGACTGTGTGGCACGTGCAATAGATACTCTCGACGAGGAAAGAGGACACAGACGGCGAGAGGGGATCAGGTCGTAAATCAAGCGAGAGTCTTCTCTCTTCGGCATCGGTAATATCGTCTTGCGATAGCAAAACCTACTCGTCTATCGTTTAAGCGACACTAACTTGAGAGAAAAAAGAGGAAGACATCATTTTCGCTTGCTTACAAGTTAAGTACCTTGAGCGACGTCGTCGTAGTGGGTTAGGATATAACAAAGGTATACGAAAGTAGGCAAGAAAATTCCTCGGTAGAGAGAAGTTTCTTCGTCGAAAATCTTATGCGCGCGCGTTTGCGGATAATGAATTCAAGAGACTCACCGGAGCAGCCCGAGTTGCAGTCCATCTTTTGCTGAGAGGGGCCGAGGCACGGCTGACCGCCGTTCATGGGCGCTGGATTCGTGCACGTTCTCGTCCTCTTCTGACCGCCTTTCGCGCATCGCGAGTGGCATTCCGACCAGGACGACCAAGAAGACCAGCCACCGTTAACTAATCGAAACCAGTAAAAGCAAAATTTTTTTAAATATAAAAAAAGAAACAGGTGCATGTAATGCTGAAAAACGTATAATACGTATAGCGAAAGCTACTTATATATAATTATAAAAAGGAACCTTTGATCGTGAACTTACCGTACACTGTTAAGCTAACTGGATCGCTCAGTCGTTTCGCCGCGATATTTTCGGCGACGCAGGTGTAGTTCGCCTGATGGCTAAGTTTTGCTTGACCAATAAGAAGATGACCCTCGCTGGACACCAAAAGTGTGTCTGACTCGGTGTCCACGGGGATATTATTTCTTAACCAGTAAACTCTAGGTGGTGGCACTCCCACCGGAGGCAGGCACCTAAGTTCGGTGCTCTGACCTGCTTCGACAGACACGGAGTACGGTGGCGATTCGAATTGCTTTTTCAAGTCTGAAAGAAATAATTGTACGTGCTCGTTTTGATAAAAGTCAAGAATAATAATAGGATAAAATTATAATTTCGGTGCGTTATGAAATTTGGAACATATTAATCTTCCATTTCGTTGAAAAATGATTAATTTAATTTTATATTCTTAATATCCTTTTTTATATCACGCCGTATCTTCTTAAGCTTACTCGGTGATCTATGCGTCGTGTTCTATCTCTCCGGGCGCATTTTTACATTTAGCTTTTGAGTTATGTAACTCTGAAATTGGCCAAGTGGTTCTCCCTTTAAATTGATTCTCTTGGAAACTCGGCGCTCATTGCATTGTCGTCAATTAAGGGACAGAATTAAATAACGAGTTCGCTGGCAGGAGAATCAAGATAATTAAAAGAGGACAAAGGCAAAGTGAGACGAAAAGTCGGCTGTCCCCAGAATTCTCGCGACGTTTATTTCCTCCCTGATTCATGTACCTCAACTACACCGAGAATAAGAACCGTCTGGCTTAAAAATAAGAGTATAATTTAACATTATAACTCGCTTTGAAAATGTTGTCACTCTGCGGTTGTCTACCAGTTTAAAAATTATACTAATGAGATAAGATATTTAGAATCACAGCATAGAAAATTGTATGTTAGTATGATTTTATTTGTATACTCACAAGCGACGTCGATTGTTGCCGGCTGGCTCTTGATCTGTCCTGATCCAGACCAAGCGATGCAGTCGCATTTGAATTCCTTGCCGAAGTACTCCTCGATGTGATCCCTCGTAACATTGAGCTCGCATTCGACGATCCTCGTGCCCGTGTGGGGATCCACGAAATCCTGCTGCTGAGAATCCTCCGCCCTCGCGTTATTACAACGGAAATAGATCTGCAGCGCGTGAGCGGCCTTGCAACGCAGAATGGCGTGCTTGTTCTTCACGACGAAAGAGTTTACGGGCTCCGTGAGGAAAACTGGTAGATGACCGCCGCCTTCAGAAATGAGCTCGGTATCGCTGGCTATCGTAGCCGAAGGCACGTCGTCATCCTCCAAGAGATAAGAATCCTCCTCTTCTGCGGCATCTTCGCCTTCTGACAAAAAAAGATAATTCAACTTTACAGAAATTGCTCTCTATTTTTTATAGACGTTCGCGCGTAACAACGCTAAGTATCTATCTGTATCATTATTATCTGCAATGAGAGAAATAACATCGATTTATTCTTATACAGTATACAAACGAATTTCGCGGAAAGTCGCACGATAATACGAACAATTAAGCGTGACACGTAATAGCCTATTATTACGTAATAAATCGGATCGATTGCGTATTATTATTGCCGTCATAATGCCCCGTAATCAGCAAAAATCTGGCGACGCGGCAGCGTAGAGTCGGCCGTCTACACTCCAAATACGCCGTAACCGTAACTCACGGTCCAGTTATTAATTCGATGATGATCGTTATTCACGTGGCGCGTTCTATCGGAGTCGTGAAAATTTTATATTTGCCTGTCAACAATGGTGTCCCTCCTGTAAATCCTGACTCCCGGCCATTAATGCAACGCCGCTTCGCGCAGGCCGAGCTACGAACGTCGGCTACGAACAATCGCGGTGCGCACTGCAGTAATGAATTTTCGGATTTACGCGGCGCACCGGTGCACAAGTCCGATGTATTTTCCGCCAACGAGTGGTTAGACCTTTATCCCCGTGCGACATTTGGCCGGGGGCCACAATTTCTATCGCGATAAACGTGCTACCCTATAGCGTCGCCTCTCTTTCTCTCTCTCTCTCTCCCTCTCTCTTGCAGTCTGTATGGAAAAGCTTAAAAAAGTGCGATGCGTCAGTAATAAACTCCGTCAGTATTCCATTTTTTATACGGTGCTCGATTTGTCAACGTGAAGTTCGATATCGATATTGCCGCCGCGACATAAATACGGGAATGAAGAAATCACGCAACGCGTTAACTAATGGGGCGCGAAACCCGTTCGCATATTGTCTGTATTGCAGTCGCTGGATGCTTGCAGCGGCAATACGGCGCCGATACGGGATAAACGCGTACGATGTATCACGGGATCAATGCAGATGCGTGCATCGTCTTACGATCGATCGCTTCGATACGATGAGATACGCGAGAGTAGCATTTATGAATAAAGTAACCAACGTTATCGTCAAAACTCGGAGAAAGCAATTACCAGTCATGTATCACTACACTGAGAAAAATGGTCTGATCACATGAACAAGACATATCTGATAGAAAGCATTCTGGTGAGACGAAACAGAATTTCTGGTTGTCGTGATTGGACAAAATTTTTTGTAACTAGAACGTTTAATAGACTTAACTACAAGGATTTGATTAGTATTTTCCAGTTGGATTAATAAAACTTCTAGTTACAAAGGAACGTGCAACCAGAATTCTGGTTAACGTTACCCGCAGCGCACTCTAGCAGTTTTATTATTGTGCGAGTTGGGCGAACATTAACAAGAAATTCTGGTATATTTAACAGGAAGAAATTAATCATGTGCATCTGGTAATTCCTAAAAGAATTCCGATTCGTTTATTTTCCAACAGACATACTGGTTGAATCTAACAGAATTCCAATTAATGCAATCAGATTTTTTTTTCGGTGTCAAAATTATTATTTATTTATAAATAGTTACCAATTGTGCATCACTAGTCAAAACTACTATTTGTGAATAAGTAACTCTTTCTCTCTGCTTTCTTCGAGTTTTGACGATAACGTTAGTTTAATTGTCCCAACATTTGTCGAGTCCATCGTATACGTTCGAAACGAATATCGCCGAGTTAACAAAAATCAAATAAATGCGTTAAAAAATATATAGCGCTGTTCTTGGGGAGGGGAGGGATTACGACGACGATGTTACAATGGGGTTGGCAATTGCCAAGGGTTTTGAATGGGGCGCAACGGCGGGCGGCGACGCCGGAGTCAGAGCCGGAATTCGGTAACGCGCGACGCACTTGTACGAGACGCAAGTAAAATAGGATTTTCATCGGTTTCCGATAATTCGAGCAGATCGAATGGCCGATAGGACCCATCGAAATCATTCTACCCGGTTTCTCCTGATGGCGAATTCATCCATATGAATTCTCGTTAGCCGTTTGGGCGCATGCGGCCAGTTCGTTAACCATTTTCGAACATGCGTATGCATTCGTCCGGGATTTTATTGTACAGCATGGTATTGCACATAGGGCGGATGTATGGAAGTATCACGCGAGTCGTATTGCCCGTCATATACGTCTTGTTTATTACGTAACATTGCATATGAGCCAAAGGGTTGGCATTTAATACCGGCGCGGAATAACTATCAGATCCCAATTGGAATTGTCGGTTCTATATTCCAGGTCTCTCGCTCTCCTAATTGCAGCTGCCTCGAGCGCGTTTACGGCCGCCCGTCTTGCGAATATCGGACGGACGCTGTATAATTTGTAGTCATGATCTATTTGTACGCCGTACGGCGGCTAGCGGCGTTCCGATAGCGGCCTTTCCAGCGCATTGGATACGTACAAAGGAAAAGAGTGCACGCGATAACAAGACGTGGATTTAATCGAGCGACGTCACGCGATGCGCGGAAGTGGAACGAGCTGGAATGGGATTTTCATTGGTTCCCGATAATTCGAACAGATTGGATCATCGATAGGAACGCGCTGAGCGATTCGATCTCTGCCTCTTTCGGCGCCGAAATCGAATACGACGTGCATCGTCGTTATTCAATCGATTCGCGTGTATTTTTAATAGTTTCCAGTGACACGGTTAGTTCCTTTACGTTGAAGCGGCTCGCCATATCCGAGGCCCCGAGGTCTTTAAACGCCGAAAACAGGAACGCCGAGAGGGAATGCAAGCACGAAACGGACGACTTAATTGAGCCGGGTCACGCGAGACCGTAATGCCGAGTCAGTGGCGGAAAAAAAGTTCTACCATCGGTTCTAGATAATTATTCCGAGCGGCCGCGTAGAATCTTGGGCACAATGAATATTCGATGACCGCGAGAGAGCGGAGAGCGTCGCGATCATTATTCATTTTACACGCGCGTAGCCGGGCAACGTGCGCGACTCGCCGGATTATGACGCGTGCATACATATTTCGAATTGGTTCCACAGTCCGAAAGCCACGTTTACTTCGATCCATCGAGATTAACAACGGCGGTATTGAAAAAAAAAATTGTTCGCTCGCGACAATCGGGGCGAGAAGAGCCTAATCGGGAGACGTCACGCGACACACGCGGCAATCGTGTCGGCCCGCCGATCGGAGAATTGTCATCGGTTTCCGATAATTCGGCGCGATCGAACGGGCGATAGGACCCGGATGGAAACGTTGTATCCGGTCTCATATCGTCGTCGAATCACCTGGTCGCGGCGCCAGCCAGCATGAGGCTCCCACCCTCGTTAGCCGCGGCGGACGAGCTAGTTAGTCGTGTCTCCGTTAGATACGCCTAGCAGGCAGGCAGACAACGACGGCTACGTACGTACACACATGCACACGGATGCGATGTGCATTCGCGTCCTCGAACCCCACGTGGCTACTATGCGGGTTGACCACGTATCGCACCGCGAGGAGACAGAGACACGAGCCACTGTGCATTCATGTACGGTTTCACGGTGCGTCCGCTCACCGGGGTGAGAGACCACACATGACGCCTCTTAATTAACAAAAGGTACCTGCAACAGTGGCATCGAGGGAGCACCGTCGAGAGGTCCTTGCTCGGTCGACGCCACGTTCGCAGAGGCGAAGCGCGAGGAGCGGCAGGTATACGCGGAGTGTATGGACAAGCGCAACGAGATGCCGCATACGAAACGAAGAGAGACGGATTAAGGAAGATACAAGGGGTTCCTTGTTTCTCACGTCACGTGCCTTGTTATTTTAGCCGGCGAACCTACCACCGCTACTGCCGCCGCCACCATCGTCGTTTCGTGGCCGCGGCAACATTGACCCAACGGCTTGTAACCTTACCTGTTTTTCGTGTGCGTGCGGAACTGTCGAATGATACGAATAAGAGAACAGCGAAATTCGAATCGGCACGCGAAAGTAATGAAGCTCTTTCAGTAAAATCCTATCGAATAAAGTGTCTCACTCTCTTTCCGAACACATGCGAAAGGTGCGAAGAGACGGGATCCCTCCGCGGTGACAATTTCTAAAATCGGATTAGCCCGAAGTCGCGTTACGGTATACGGGCCAGGTGTAGAGCAAATATTTTGAATGGCTTTCGAGAGAGTGCGAGCCGACAATAAGATCCAAAAGTTGTATTGAATTAACGTTTTCCACGATCTATCGTCGCGTACGGGACGAAGAGGCCGTTTCCGGTTCGAAAATGTTGGGATGTGCTATGTCGTCACGTCACAATGGAGGACGGCGCCTAGCCAGGTCGGGTCACTATTGTATTCCAGGCCGTTTCACAGATCACGACCTCCGGGCCTAAATAATGTGAGTCAAGTTCCGCCGCTCGTCGAGACTTTGTTGAACCGTCATTCAGACTAACGAGAGACACGACGACGAGTGGGTCGGTACGATTCTTTTATCGATCGGTATCGCACGAGGCCGCGTGCGCGCGTGGGACACGGTCCAACGCAGACAGAGATCGCTACGACTTAAAAGAGAAGTTGATGGAGATCGTGATTCCGATACTTTACTCCGGCAACGAGATCGGCGACGAGATGACACAGTGTGGGACAGATTAAAATATTCTGACTGATCCGAATGGGTCGATACATCTTAATCCCGGTTGGAGGGAGATTACTTATCGCGCGTATCACTTTGCACGTGTGTGAAAGTGGCACATGTTACAGATAGGATTTTCTAGAACAGCCTTATTTCGAGCTTGAACTTTATGCGCGCAGTGGTGTCGTTTGCGCGAGTTCAAGTTGATTCTCCCTCGATTCAATCGACACGAATTCTTTTTTCAAATTTTTCGCAAAAAGTTCACGAAATGCAGGAAGGCCGGGGATACAATTTTTAGCGAAAGAGTAATCGAATATAGCCCGAAGCGTAACGCACGCACGGCGTTGTGCGGCGTGTGCGTCGACGGCGGCTAAATGAATTAAAGAGCTCGAAAATGCATGAGCAGCGAGGGCGAGAGTGGCGCAAAGAGTGGAAAATGGAGGGTGATGATGCGTATTACACGACTCGATTGCGGCACCGCTACGTTAAGGCGCGTAATTAAGCGAATAACAGAATCAGATACGACTGTTCGCGTGTTACCCCCCGCGGCGGCTTCTTGGAGGGTGTATTGATAACAGCGAGAGGTCGAATCGCATGCGTCATGCCGATATACTTCTTCGATACTCTCTCACACGCATCCTTTTGTAGTTCCAGGCCATTAAAACTGAATGAAAATTCGCGCTCGGCGTAGCATTTATCGGACTCATCGCTAAAGTTACGATGTATCGAACGCGCGCCCCGTAACGATCTACAATTCTGCAACGAAATTGCATTGAAGTGATCCGTTCCGTTTTGTCCGAAATAAAAGCGCGATGAGACACAAAGGGCCGAAGTAAGATGAGTTTCATAAATCGGATCTGATATCGCCAAGGATTTTTATTTTTGTACAGTGCGAACTACAACTGTAATAACGCGCGAGCTTATTAAACATAAAAATCTACTTTAACATTTTACCACTTTGCTTAAATGAAGGTAGGAATTGCAATATATTAAACCAGAATGAAAATAAGTTTCGAAATTCTTATATTTCTCTTCAGCTTGCATCAGATCTTTTTACAATCATCGTTAATTTATAACTTTGTAATTAATTGAGGATAATCAAGAACCGTGCGCTACAATCTTATGAAAACGGCAGAATTTCATCGTGCGAGATCACGACTTCGAACAACATAAACTGATCGACCGATATTTCACGATAGCCGTTCCCTCGCATATTCGCCAAGTACCGCTCGGGCCCCTCCGTTCGCCGATATTCTCCCCGATTTCAACAATAATTGTGCTTGCGCAACTCCGGGCCTCCTTGGCCGGCACGGTGCGGCGGTCGCTCGTTTGATTTACGATAATTAAAGCTGACCTGACCTTTCGTCGCAGCGGAGAGGAACGCGCGACTCCTTGGTCGGCCGGGTACCGATGAGAGACTACGAGATATTAAAAAGACTCTCCCCCTTTCCGCGTCCTCATTCTCATTCCCGATCGCCATTCTTTTTTTCTCTCTCTCTCTCTCTCTCTCTCTCCCTCTCTCCCCTGCCTCATCGTAAGAAACGCTCTTTCCGAGTCTGGCGAGACGAGACAGTCTGGTGGAACCAACCGGGTAATTGCACGATCGAGCGAGCGCGGCTTTTGCATTTTTGCCCGTGGCGATTTGGCGAGACCAGATCTCGGGCTCCCACCACATACGACCGCGGCTACGTTCCCCGATCGCCGGGTTATATCGCGAACGGTAATCGCGATTTACTTATGATACTTATCAAAGCAGGAGGGTGATGGTTGTGCGACGGTCGGCGTGAGTAGCGGATCCCTTTCGAGCCTCCGCGATGCATTCGCGCGCCCGCGCGGGGCTTCTATTATCCTCTCCCGGCGTGTAAGCGCCGCGCTGTGATCGAGGATAACGAATCTGATCGTGAAAGCGATGATATAACGCCCGGCGATTTATAGCGTGATCATCTCGTGAGGTATGATTAGAAACGCCGTCTCCGTTGCTATTGCCGGTACACCGATTCGTCACGGTTCGCGTAATTGACTATACCGTGCGATTAAAGAAGCTCATTTCGAAGCGCGCGACGGGACAATTCTTTTCCGAGATATCTCGATCCGTTACAACGGCGAAGCTCGCCGGGGTTATTCTTATTATTGGGGGTCGTAAAAACGTCGATCACAAAATCAATTCTTCAGTTACGTTCTCTTCGAGACGCCCCTCATGCTTACGCGCATCGTACTTATTAAGCTCCGGTATAAATCACGAAGCGGCTTCGAGCGCGCACGAATTAACGATCAATTTCTCCGCATAATCCCGCGTCGCGGAACATAAATTTTCGGCCGAGGCACGCGCGACGCTATATCGGTTTCATAAATTCAATACCCGCGCACGGAGAGCTTTCACGGGCGAAAGCCCGAGTCGCCGGGCTTGCGGCGGGATTTGCGGGCGCGGGAAGGTGGTGTGGATCTGTCCGGTGAAACGTGTCGTAAAAAAATGCCGCTGTCTCGCGCGAGCCGGATACCTTCCCGACGTGAAATTCGGGCAGCGTCAGTCGCGAGATAACGAGCGTGGGTTGAAAAATTGAACGTCGCCGCCTCGCGAAGCGGTGGCTCGAGCAAGACCAGCGTGGTGTGCAACGGTGTGCGGCCAAAACGTGAGAACGCGGAGTCGCTGGAGCGGGACCTCCTCTCCGCGGGCGCACCGTTAATTATTAACGCGGCTAATATTTTTCTCGCCGCGCGGCGGCAGCGCCAGACCAGTCAAGACAGCGAAATTATGACGCGATATCACGTCGCGATAAATCGTCGGGGTAATTATTCACATGGGCGCGCGAGTGTGCGTGCGTGCGTGCATATAATACGTCGCGCTCTCGCCCGGCAAGTTGCACGTAGGAGAATGGCCGGCTTGAGCGGAGTGAGCGGATAGGCGCCGTTTGTTCGCCACTTTCTGCCCGACGACGACGTCGAGACAACGTCGACGATGATTCTTCACTAAGGTAGAGCTGTGTATAGAGTGACCGATGATCGCCGTGGAGCGCATTCGACGGACGCGATAGGCGCCACGAGCGTGTAACTCTCGTTGGAATTATTACGAGGTCAGAGGCCGTAATTGTTATTTATCAGCCGGCTGACGCGGCTAAGTATATCGCCATTATGGCTTGTTTCCCGCGTAACGATGATAATAATGAGAGCGGCAATTATCTCCGAGTTACACGCGATGACTTGGTGAATAGATCGCAATCTTTTTCATATGCTTGAAAGGTGCAGCGCGGTCGCGCCTGTGTCATTATGCGGGGTATTCCAGACCAATAGCGCTTCGTTATATCTTATTTAAGCAACGTAGCCTGCAATAAGGCCTTTGGTGCGACGGATAAATGTTAGCTTTCACGCAAGGAGCACGTTGATTTTAACCGCGTTACTATATCCGCATTGTCTCGTGAAAACGCGACGTGCTTGTTGAAGATAATTGTTACTTATCCGAGAGACATGCGTGAGAAATGAAAAGCACACTTTGCGAGCACGTGTACCGACGCACATGAGATATGATTTCTTGCATCGGTGACCGTGCGAAGAATACGGCGAGACGCCGCTTGCCGTAGCTTCCATCACGAAGATGCGCGCCAGAATGGGAATTATTTATCTGCCCCGTGCACCGCAAGAAAAATGAGCAAAGGAAGAAGATACGGCGCGCGCGCGTATGTGTGCACATGGCATCGTATACGCGCGCTATGCTGCGATTTCTATTGTACAGCACGTACCTAGGGGAATGGAAAACGAATGTTTTCAAGCCGGCGCCGTTTGTTCCCGTCGATGTGTGCGCGTGGGCAATACGCGCGTTTCATACGGGATAATAAGGAAAGTAGTCTCGCGTGCGTGTGTGTATGCGTCAAGATTACATGGTCAGATCTTAAAGGAGGATGGTTAGCAGGTCATAATTGTATCCTCGTTTCTTTGCCCTAGCGTTAAATCATACACATCCGTTTTTCGCGACTGTCCGATTACCGGGAAAACGGTTACACGCTGCACGAGCCAACAAAACGCTCGCGAAGATAAGCGACGTCGCGATTACTTTGCGGCAGCGGAATTCGGACAATGCGTGAAAAAGACACGTCGACGGAAGAATATGGAAGATGGATTACTGGATCGTGTTTGTTTCGGAACGACGTCGCGCGCGATACTTTTGTCCCGAGTTAACAGAGATTGATTGTCGCGCGCCCTTTTTACGTTAACGCGCGCACGTTGGACGCGCGAGGATCCGCGTCGCGGTAGATACAATTCGTCGTTAACGTGAACGACGATGACGATGATATGTCGGGGGCGCTAATTAGTTAGCCGCGGTGTCCCTCCGAGGGAGCAGAAGATTGAAGAAAGAACGGCGGACGGGGGTTTCCACGTAGTCCAGGAGGTCGCTTTAAAAGTAGCTCCGGGGGAGCGTAATCCATCATCGAAAACGGGCTGGGTGTAATGTAACCGGCCGGTTATACCGACGACTAATCAGTCAGGCTGCCTCGCCGTATAATTAGCAGTCTCTCGGTCTCTTTCTTGCGGCGGATATTCCCGCATATCCGTAACGTTCGCTCGTATATACTTCTAGCTCGACCTTCCTTCCGCGCCTGTAGCTCGTAAAAGGCGTGCCTCTGTTTCGGTTTCCCGCTCGCGATCGTTAGTGAAATACCCGCGTCACGGTGTATTAAGTCTCGTTCCGAGGTCCAGGTCATCGACGGATGATATTTTCAAGTAGCTAGTCACACCACCGTCTCGTTGTAAGTACGCCATAACCGAGGCGTGTCCGCGAATCCTTCTCGCGGATTTTATTAAAAATACGGCTCAAGACGCATTTATTGTCCGTCGTTTCGCGTAACTATCGGCCGCAAAATGAGAGAATATGCGTGAAACATCTTGACGAGTCCGAGCAAGCAAGCAAGAACCTCGGGCAAATTAATGCGATCAGCGATCGTTCCATCAACGATGTAACGACATAACGTAATTTACAGCATAACAGTAATTTCTCTCGTGCAAACGGGTGCCCGCAAAAGAACTTGCGTAAAGTGGTACTCGGACGTCGCGTTTGGCGCGAGTACCTCGAGTGAGGGTACTCAAGCCGCGCGGCTCTTCGAATCCACGAGGGATGAGAGGTCATTATAGGCTCGGCACGAGTTAAATGGCGAACTTAACGATCTTCTACGAGATCCTCTCTTCCTCAACTGTCTCGGCGCAGCCTCGCCGCCCGAAGCTTTACGACGTAGCGGCAACGTAGGAGCTTTTACTCCCGGCTCCGAGTTTTTATTTACCTTCGCCGGACGTGAAGGGACGAACCACTCCGGGTAGGAGCACGCAGAATAACAGGAACAGCGAGCAAGATTTCGGCCTCATCGCGTATCACGGATCACCGCGGTCCAGTCATCCGTTCATCTCTCACACGCGGCGTAAAGGAGGTGAAGACCGGTCGGAGTCACACTTAAATACCGTCACTCGACGTCACTTGACACGACACTGGCCACTCGTCGGCTTGATACGAGCCCGCACCTGTAACATAAATGGAGAGCAACGCTTTATTACAACAATTTCATCATCTCACTTCAGTTAACGCTGGAAAATAATCTGTTACGGACGCAAAGTATAATCGCGCGCGCCGTAAATCTTGGGTATTTGGTGTAAACAACGTAAATGAAATATACGCTGCATTTACTGATATTTCGAGAAAAAAGATAAAGCAACCTATCTCGCTCCTACGTATGCTGTATGAATGCTACTCTTTACATAAAATGGAAATTCTCTCTCGCACGCAACGGGGCAAAGAAGTATCGAGGTGAAACGGGTTTAACGTCGGTCGGGTCGCCGCCACGGCGTTGTGTTTCTACCGGAAAGCGTAAAAGACGGTTAGGAAAGTCAAGAGTGCCACTTACGACGTAGCCTGGCAGCCCTTGCCATTTAAATATTCCAACGTCGGCAGACACTTTCCCGCACGCGAAATTTCCTTCGCGGCGCCTTCATTTTCAGTCGTTGCTACTGTGAAAGGAACGTAAGAAAAGCCAAAGCGGAAAAAGGAGAGGGCGCAATTTTCCCCCGCGGTTCGATGGCTCCCTCGAACGCGAAACTGCTGTTTCTTCGGGGGAGAATTCCGGTCGATAACCGTCGGAATTAATTATTAAACGCGATTCGTCTACTGGAAGTACGGTTTCTTAGGATTGTCAGTATATACCGCCGGATTCGCGAAATTCGAAGGAACCTGATGACGTTTAAAGCCATGCCCGAGCCGATTTAGCGTAACGGAATTCAGAGTTTACTTTTAAATGAACTGCCTGAGAAACATATTGTATTATAAAGAAATTTTAGCAGCATATTTCATCACGCATGTTTCTATGTTAAATAACACCGCTATCCATGGGGCATTACTCTCCGAGTGTTACGCGAGAGTTATTCTCGTTTATCGATCGATACTTTAAACTCCCAGCGAGATGCTTAAAATTCACGCGATGTGTGCATATCATGCAACAAAATTCGCGCAGAAACGTATGATCGCGAACACGCTTAGCGTGCGTATATGCAAAGCTTGTTAGTACCAAGTTGTTACACGATCCCGCCGAGTCGGTTAGTTGAAACGCGACTAAGGGATCGTTTATCAATGTCGTTCGTCAAGGTCTTTCGCTAGATGTTCGATTACATCTGTAAGTGCTGTTGTACAGCAGCTTTCTCGTGAGCAAATGCAATGGAATAAAGCAGAATGGTGGTGAAATTTAGTATGTTACGAAGAAAAAGTACTAAGTCGTCGTTTTAAGTTCCGTGCTCACGATACAAGTTTTGCCCCGGAAATAATCGCGATAACAAAATTTAATCGTCATTCACAGCGATATTTTATGAAATATTTAAGTTGATAGGGTTATATTGTATTATTTTTAATATATATATAGCACGCGATCTCTATATATTTTTTTAGTGTGTGTACTGCAACTTTTTTATGCTGGGATTCATAATTCTTAAAGAATTCTTACTCAAGCGAATATCTTATTTTTTATTCATGCGAGATTAAATCTGCTCATCGGTTTTCGTGTTTTCCATCAACAGAATGGTTCTCGAAAATCGATTAAACCACAACGCAACACTGCTGCGAACCGTATACGCGGGTTATACAGGTCGAAAATGCTCTCGAAGATTCATGACGCGGAATAATCCGGCGAAGATCCATGCAACACGCGCATTATGTGGCCACGTATCGCGGTACCCTACACAAATTTCCCATCTCGGGCCCGTCCTAATCCTCCGGGACGAGAACTCAATTTATATAAACGCGCTCGGTATTATCCATTCAAAGGTTTAAAACACTCGACGGCGAATGGCATTGCGTCATGCGCGACACATGGCATTTTACACTGCAGTTGACACGAATCCGCTTGTCCTGAACTCCATTTGGTTGGAAAAGCCGACCAGAAAAGCCAACTGTCCCCTTTCTTCCTTTCATTGTATTTATTCAGGTAAATCATAGCGCCTTGTGGCGCAATATGGGCGCATCGTCGACGTTCACGACTGAAGCGAGCGAAGATGATACTCTTTTTCGTAGCAAGTAGAAAGCGAGCACGATACGAGAGCGGTTTGAGTCTTCGCGATGCATCTCGAGTATCGTATGACAACAGGTAGAGCGACTACCAGACTGGACCTAGCCAAAAGGATTCAGCTACCGGTTCTTGACGCGGTTCATCTTTCTCGATTCAGAAGGGTCAGGGATTGTACGCGTTTATTATACGGTCACACCTTTTGAGAAATTTTTGATGGAGGCAAACGGTGTTGTACGCTTGTGGGAAAAAGATGGGTCGGGTAGAATAGATGCAGTTATAAATTTTATTTAGAGAAGTCAGACGCTCCGGGGTAGTCTAATATTCGCTGGCGATAAACGAGGATAATCCCCTCGGATTAGGGACGTTCGTTGGATATAAATTCCAACGTCTTAATAATCGGTAATTTAATGAACGGATTTTTTGTTCAGCTGTACTAAGGTATTAGAGTACGTTTCATGCGAATTTTTAATCTCTATATCCATTACATGGGTGCGTATATTACTTCTCCTTCTTATCGTCCATTTGTTCTGTCTACATTCCACAGGACACGTAGCACGTCGATGCGCGTTGTAATTTAACGTAGTTTCCGCAGAACATCGTATACGTCACGAGCGTGCGAAACTAATCCGCGAAAACCGCGTGAACATTCCTCAAGGATGTACCGACAACCGCAAAGGATCCCCTTGGAACAGGCGTCGAGCTCCCAGGTACCATCCTCCTGTACCAGAACTCCGCCCCGAAGGCCGACTATTCCTTCTTCGGTTCATTTCTCTCCATTTTTCGTCTCCCCCCTCTCTCTCTCTCTTTCTCGCGCTTCTTGGTAACGTAATCCGAGAAGATTACGGAGCGAAATAAACATGTCAACCTCCCCCGCGGCGCGGCGACCGCGGGGATGTGGGTTCGCAGCGTCTTTATAGACCGCACGTAGAGGATATCGCCTTTCTTTTCCTTCGCCGCGCACTGCCTCTTCCTTGGTCTCTGCCCTGTGCTTACATACGTCGTCTTCCCTCCATGACGTTCGCTCGTTGGCGACGTAGATTCCTCTCGGATACCGGTCCTCCTTCTACTCGCCGGCTGTTATTTAGCCAACGGGCAGATGCGTCTAGTCAGGTTCACACGAACTCGATCGGTCACGCGTCCTATCGGCGCACGATCTGGATCCTCCTCAATCAAGGCTAGATCATTGCGGTTTTTTATTTCTATCAGATCGATCGTATCGGCCAGCGCGTTTTTTCCCCTCATGTAGATATAAATATCGTTCTTGTCTGGGAAAAAAAAGGGGGGGGGGAACGACGTCGAGAACAGGATGATTCACTCCGCGGGAGTGGAAACCTGCGATTTCGTGGAACCTGTACAAATACGTGACTACCTGCGGCAAGAGGATTCGATTTATAGTTGTACCCTTTGAGGCGCGCCATGTTTCAGCGGTTTAAAAGCGTTTGTATTGTCGGGAAAGATGTTTGCAGATGTTCGAAGACGTGTCGATGTGGTTATCGATTTCTAGTGGTTATTAATGGTCTATAACGGGATGGATCCCTACTTCCGCCGGTCCGTACGTCCAGGCGAGCGAAAACTTCTTTTCCGCGATATCAATATTCCGCCGACGTAGCCAGTGACCTCTTCACTTTTGCGATACGCTATCGGATTACGAAAGGAAATTATTTCTCCGCGCTTGTACACACGGCATTTCAATCGTAATGCACGGTGAGACCTTTTACTCAGGGGATCGTGGTGCACAACATAAATTATCTGTTCGTGAGTATCAAGGATACTATCTCGCGCCCAGCGTCGCTCCCCGCGTAGCGAAGTAAAACTCCGGCGCGGCGCGTGCTTCGACTTCCAACATAAAGTAAGCGTAATAACTCGAGAGATCAAAGGGAGTCGCGAGAAGAGTTTAAAAGAGTGCAACCCGTAAAATCAAGAGTCGCGGTACTCCACGGATTCCGCTTCTCACGCGAGGCAAAAGCGGGAATCGAGCGCGGTGAGCAACGATGTCGCGATTCCGGGCGTCCGTGGATACAACAGGATCTTTACAACTTCCACGACGGAGCGGATCAAAGGATCTGGTCGCGGCTAAAGAGTTTCCCGATTCACGCTCGGCAGTCCGCGGCTTTCAAGGGCATTTCGAAAATCGGGCACCGCCACGATGCCGGCTTCAGAGCGAAAGGGATGGAAAGCTCCGCGTCACGTCGCGTCGCGTCACGTCGTGCCGCGTCAGCCCAGCTCGCTCGACCAAACACCGAAATACACCTTCCCTTTGCTCTTTGATCGTTTCATCGCCCGCGCACAGAGCGGCGGCTATGTAACGCGGCTACGGCTCCTTTGCGCGCAGTCATCTCGCAAACAGGAACGCCAAGAAGGGCGGTGGAACCGGCTGAAAATATACCGCGGAGAGACGATCGCACGCGCGCGCACGTTTCCCCGGTCTCTCGATGGAGGATCAAACGTTCCTGCCCTGGCTTTTGGTCGGCGAGGCGAGCGCCGCGCCTGGAAGTTATTTCGACGTTTTTGCATGAATATAAAGTACAATGTGACTACGATCGCCCCGGGCGGGATCTCCTTCAGCTCCGGCGATGGAGCTATGCACACGATACGACGGAGCCGGGAGATACGGGAGGAAACGAGGACGACGCGCCGTTCACCTCGACCGCACATATATCGGCGGACGTAAACGAGAAGCTCTCGCGCGCGGCGAGCGTATGAGATTTTTCAGGCGTTCGGCGCCTTCGGGTATTACGACGTGTAAAGAACGACGGGGTCCCCCCCTCTCTCCGGCCTGTAAAGTTCCCTCGATTTTATCTGCGCCGATAAGAAATCCCGTGTGCAGTAAAAGTTCGTCGGAAACGGCGCGCGGTTATTTACGGCGGATGTTCCGTGAGGTTTTTCTCATCGCGCGTGACTTTTCCGCCTTCTCCTGCGTAACCTCTGCGGTAAGTTGAAGCACTGGCAGAAACTTCCGATGCTTTTGTCTAGAGAGCCTGAGCTATTAAAATTTCACACGCGTGGTAGCTACCGTTTAATCACATTTATTTCAGTATTTTTTAACCTCGTAATTTTATCATATCGATGGATAAAAGCGTTTCGCCATTGCAAATTTATTTGAATGAAATAAAGTCGCTCGTTTCCTTGTTATTTTTATTTTGCCTCTTTCCTTCATACATTAATACTTTAGATTACCCTCCATCGTTATCGATCAATCAAATAATCCTTTAAAGTTCTTAACGTCTCTGCCCATCTGCCGTTCAATCAGCATCTTATCTCACCGCTATTCGATTTGTATCAGCGTGTTCTCCGACCAGATTACGCCGTTACCGAACCAGTGGGCCCTTAAAGATCGATCGTCCCGATCGATCGGCCGGCGCGATCGGCCCGAAGACACGGTCGTTTCGCCACCGCCGAAATTCGTCGACGCGTGAATATATTTTTCGCACGCGGACACCGGGCTCTTGGCCCCTTTTGTGCGCCCGTCCGGAGCAGGTAGGCACTTCGTGTTCTCACGGAGGCCCCGAATGAATCGGCCGCCGCAGATGGGGCCTTGCGCGTGCCAGGTGGGCCCCTTTCGATGACGCGAGGTCCTCTCAAGCCAATGCAACAACGGTGTTCCCGGCGAGGGGAACCGATCGAAACCGCGATACATGGCGCTCTGCGTGGCGGCCCAGACTTCGTCGATCTTGACGGCGAGATAAGGCGGGACCATACTGAGTTTTTAATGGCCGTGGCACGGAAAGCGCGGGGTACCACGGGGACGACGGCCGCGTTCGTCGACTGGCTCACGCACTCCCAGCACGTACGTACGGACTTCCTGTCTTCCTCGACAGAGAGTTTGCGCGACGATCTCCTTGACCGAGCACGTGTAACGTATCATCGTACGGCGAGAACGGAAGTTCGGGAAACGAGCGCGTCGGGAGGGTGAGAAATACTCGACGAAGACGCCGGTGGCGGCGACGTGAAATGATAGACGTCTGCATAAAATCGTCGGACCCGACACGAACGTGACCAATGCGCACGAATGTGTAACCTTCCGCGAATAATATCGCGTGTGAATGGCGTATTAACCCGCCAGGAGTATCGGGCCGGCCGCCGGCTTCTACACGGATCCCGTGGAGATTCGAGAGTGTAGGTCTCGCGTAATAGTTTCACTCCAGAATATCCCGACGTGATATTTTTATTCATGTTGAGAGGGGGAGGAAATTTCAACGAACGCATTATAAAGCGCGCGCACACGACAATGAAGCTGAAATTGCATATTGAGAGGGAGCGGGAGGAGCGACATTAAGCTCTTGTATGAATTGGCTTCTAAAATTCGCTCAATTTCGATCAATACTTGTAATTACTGCTAAAAGTAACAGCACTCTAATTTTAATCGATTATTATTTAATTAGCTATTAAAACTGAAAAGTAGATGAAATTGTATTTGTGTACGCTTCATTCATGAAGCATTCACGCCATACAGCATTTATTTACCATAAGGATTTATCAAGCTCTCGCGTTCTGCGAGAAAGCGCTGTTATAATTTCAATTTGTTGCCCTCAGCTGTTGCATGGAAAATCCACGAGCATCTAGTAAGAAACGCGGACCGTCCCGGTGTATAATTATTTTCACTCTGTTACACGAAGAAAAGCGGAAGTTAAAAGCGCGGCTAGCGTCGATGCGGAACCGACACGGACGAGGAAGGCAATGTTGGCTGAGAGGTAAACTCCTGTCGGTGACGGGAACATTCAAAGAGGCGCGCGCGTGTCACGCTCGGTGTATTTACAGAAAGCGACTAATGTAGTAAAAGCAGAAATAAAGGGATCCATGGATATAACGTGCCGCCTCGCGCTCCGCTTCATTATTTTCGAGAACCCTTTTGTACACGGTTCCGTACCGTGACGATCATCACCGTGAGCGACAGTTAGCCGCTTAATAAAGTCTCCAATAAAGTCAAATAAGGTCCCTCATTTTCAATCGCCAAGCACCGACCGACGCGGTCGGTCGAGAGATGTTTAGTCAGCGGCCGGAGTCTGTTCTCTCGTAATCGTTTTGAAACCGCTCGATCTTCCGTATCGCGTTCCGAAGTTATTTATAACGGCGGAATCATGCGTCACCGCATTGCTCTAGATCGCATTTATCGATCCTCTGATCCTAGTCGCGCGTGAGTTTTTGCGATATGATGGAAACCGCGAAGCTTTTTATTCCCTCCTTCCGTATCTTTTTACATACCTACTATCGCGAAATTTATATGCGCGATAATATGTATATAATTAGTTAACATTCTCACACCGTAAATGATACGCGAAAATATTTCAACGAGCATGACTCCGCGAAATGGAACAAAGCGGTAATTATTAATACAGCGCCATTGATATAATTAATATATTTTACCGTCACAGTTTAAAGAGATAGCGCGGTATTATTAATTAATGACGTTCAGTGAACGCGTGCGCCGTGATACATCGAGCGTTTTCTATTCCGAGCGATTTACTCGTGCCACAAAGACCCGATCTTTACGACCGATCGTGAGGTCGTGAGTGTCACGACTGAAGATTCACAGTCAATAAATGCCGTATAAGTTGGAAGCGTAATGTTACCGATTTGTTGGAGATAATGCCGTGCTTTCAGCGTCGTTTCCCTCGTTATAATCGCGCAAATGTACTGATCTATCGCAAACGATAGATATGATCGTCCTACCGGAATACCGTTGAAGGGGCTGTAATTGAATCGACCGTTTTGCAAATCACCGTCGACAATCCAGCCAATCTAACGATGTAATAGCGCCGTTTTATCGGGAATCGACATTGCGCATGTATGTGGATATCTGGTAATCTCCAGACCTTCGGAGAACATCCCCCTGTGATGTATATATTTCGCGTATTTACGAGTAAATATGGGGTAGGTAGCGGCGCGAGTGCAATTTTAAAGCTTTGGAGTAAAAGATACAGGCATGTATCTTGCGTAAATCGCCGGCAACTTACTGCTGCCGTTAAGAGTCCTGCCGAAGAACGTGCTCCTGTATATGTAATTCTAGTAAGTGCCCTCGAGTACTTGTAAATCTTTATTCGACGGTGCATACGGGAGGATATTTTACGATTACGCGTGCTCTCGCGCACGCTCTTCGTAGATACCGGTCGCCCGGGAGCCGTTTATTGACATGTTCGACTGTATTTTATTTATGCGCAGCCTACCCCGCGCATATTACTTTATCCAATAAAACTGAAATGCATTTAGGATAATCCGTAAACGTATTTCGCGTATTTCGTTTCTCGGTGAAGTCTCACGCCGGAGGCATAAAGGAGGAATATAAACATAGCCCCGATGAAGCAACAAGTAATAGCGTATATCGCGAGTTAATACCGCCTCGTGTAATTTTTCCAACGACTTCATTCATTTAATGCGCAGACCTATAATATAGCGTACTTTAGCCTGCCAGACCAACAGCGGCTGCATGCGGTTGAAGATTATAGCCGTTTTGCGCAAATCCGGTAGTTGATATCGGAAAGTGATCATCGAGTCGCGCATCGTAACAACCGGTATTTTGGAACAAGCCGGACAGGGGAGGCTCGTCTCGTCGTGCACAAGTTTACGATACGCCGCGAGTTTTTAACAGGCTCCCGGAGACTTTCGGAGCGCGTCAATGCGGCCCAGCAGGAGTGCTGGGGTTAAATGTTAACGTCCATCTTTCGATTCGGTCCCTAGCGGGCTTTTGAAAATGTGCAGCCACCGGAATCAGTCGGGAATATTCGGGGTCCCTCGCGAGAGCGTATAATGAATTATCTTGATTAGTTATCTGAAACGTCACGACCGACCTCCAGCATTGAAACATCTTGATCATGAGAAGCGAAAAATGTATAAAATATTATTTTAAAAATGTAATACCTTAAATTGTGTTAGAAAGCTACTGTATTAATTTTCGTTACATTGAATCGATGTTAAAATTATTATGATCTCATTTTTCCGATGTTGTTACTCCATTTCGTAGTTTTGTGAAATAATTTGCATCATCTGCATGCGATAGCATTTTTACAAGCGAAATTTATATCATGTTCCTGCCCGCGTCTCGAGTGAAGGCGCTATTTTACATACGCTATCGGGACACATTTCCTGGGTCGATGCGGTGTACAAGAAAAATCCGCTACACGACGCATTATGCAACTAACGTCGGATATCACTTACTCGTGCAGCCAATCAGCGAACCGTGGTTATCCATAAACCGGCTGGCACTTTAACCCCACTGCACTGACACTGGCGTTATCATCGTTGCAAGTTCGTTACACCGCGCGTTGTAACGTCATTCTTTATTTCCGGGCGCCACGATCATCGAGACACGTATTCATTCGCCGATCTAGGGAGAAACTATTTCACATCGATTCCCCGTTCATATACCCAGCGACCGATCTTGACAAACGCGTAAAGGGCACACAAAAATTCCCCTCCGTCACGGGGAAACTATCCACGCCGTTCAAAAATCGGAGCCCGATCTCCGCAATTCGAACGTTCAAAAATCTCACCCCACAGGTACGAGCTGCGAGAAATGTCGTTTCCACCCCTCGTGTACGTTTCACAGGCAGTACGGTGCACGCGCACGACCCAATATACGAGGGTACGCGTTTCGGGATTAGCCGTTAAGAGCGGATAAACACCAGGAGCCCCAGCACGCGCGGCTCATGTCGGCCAACTGACTCGTAGCGCTGAAACCTCGGGGCCCTTCGCCTCTCGGGCGCCGGTGCTGGGCGAACGTGGTGGTGATGGTGGTGGAGGTTGCTGACGGTGGTGGAGGTATCGGCGGTAGTGGTAGTGGCGGTGGTGGTGAACGGCGATGGTGGTGGCGGTAGTAGTAACGGCGGAGGCGAAACCGTGATGGTGTAGGTGCCGGTGGAGGCGGAGAGGCAGCTAAGAGGAGAGGAGTGTTGGTGGGAGCGTGCATGCTGTTCTGCAGTCGTTCCTGTACACGCGGATGCTGCGGAGTACTGTCCGAACTGCCGCACGAGACGGAGCGTACCACCTCCGTGTGCAGAGAGATGGCCGCAGACTTTGTCAAATATTCATCCTATCCGGTTGTCGTAGTACATCGCGTGCCCTCGCGTGGTACAATGTTTGTCCAGGTTGCTTGTTTCCCGATTACTCGAGGGACCCTGCAGGGGTGAATTTCGGAGCATTCGATGGTTACGCGTACTTGTTAGCAATGTATGATGAGACCACAAGTAACTAATATTGAAGGGGAGAATATTTTACACTAAAATGTCCGTGAACCGGTACTTTGTGGGCGAATGAAACTGCCAGCCGAAACTGAAAGTCGTATATCAAGCGAGGAAAACCGCTTCTCGTTTGTTTGCTGCCCTTTGCTTGAGCAAAGAAAGGTTCGAAGGAAAAGGCAAAATTTAGGAAACCGGAGAGAGCTATCCTTCTCTCTTTGACAGCGGGGCTCAGGTTGAGCATAGAATCCGCTCCGTTTTTGGCCGATGCATAAATTTGTTTTTTCACCAAATAAATACGCTGACCATTTATTTGCGATGCCCCTTGCCCACCTCCGTCCTTCTTCTCGTTTTTCCTGATCGTCCTTTTCGTGTTCGCCGACGCGACGTGGCCGTACTTGTCGCTCGATAAATAAATATTGATTGTCGAGGCGCAGCGGCACCGCAAACAAATCCATTAATAACACAAATTCAACCCCGTCGCGGAGGTATGTGCGTGTACTCGCGGAATCCGGGGGCACGAATATACGCGCGTTGAGTTTCACCTGTGCCAATCTGACGGCCCCACAACCCGCCACACCTAATTCGACGTTGTCGGTGTCAATTTATGTCTGCGGGTGGATTCGTCGTCACGGTAGAACAATTTAATAACGTTCATTTCCATGCGTTTCTCTCTCTCTCTCTCTCTCTCTCTCTCTCTCTCTCTCTCTCTCTCTCTCTCTCTCTCTCTCTCCAGCCGGCGATCATACGGTTTACGGAAAAGACAGTAAGGGGACATCGCGATCGCGAGAAATGGAACAAAGGAAAAAGAGAGTGTGAGAGAGAAAATGGCATTAGTTGGTAGGAGAATTGCAGCAAACGAATTCGCGAAACTGTAATCAAATAATCCTCGATGTTTAATATCCAACTTTGCGGTATATCTCGTTAACGCACACGTTACAAAAGCAAACATACAAGTTTCATCGATAGCCCGGTCCCTTCCTCCTCCCCTCCACTTTTTTCTCCGCCCTAGGTCGAAGAGAATGCGTGCGAGGGGATGACGGACACCGGAGGGGTAGGTTCTCCGAAAATTGATTTTCACAAGGAACAACCTCTTTAATTTTAAATATATCCATTATGGAGCAATATATATTAAAGGCAATCTCGCCAGCTCTCGCGCTCGTCTAATTGATCGATCGATATTTCACAATGTTTCATTGGAACTTGAATCTTCCTTATTCACTCTTTTCTTTTCTCTCTTAACGGTTGCGTTATTCCCTCACGCGATCTATATCAGACGGTTTGTCTGACGTAGATAGAAAATTATAGATTTCTCTTCTACTTGGATTCGTTGTAAGAAAGCTCACCGATATTCCAAGCCAGAGATGCAAGAATTGAATATTAAAAATAGATCATGAAGATATCGGTGCGCATGTGCCAGGCGTTGTGACAACTATAGCAAGGTGAATAGCCGGCGCGATATTGTTGTAAGAAATTTATTTGTATTTCCGTCGACTCGTCTAGCTATTCGTGGTAAAGTATTGATTAATGAATTTAAATGTGAGCAAGCGAAATTTTCTATTCGCAAGTATCCATTTACATCATTGCTTATTTCGCTCGTATTTGACCGCGCATTTGTTATTCATAATTATCGGGAATCTCGTATCTGATCCTGATAAGACGGTAACACGATGTGGCACGTGTCTTACCGTTCATATCCTTCTGTCATATGACTCCTAATCGATAAATGAGAATCCTAGGTAGACAATAATATCACAAGCAGGAAGGAGACAAAAAATTATACCCTTCCAAAGAACCCCCTTTCAATCGTAGTTTTACGCAGTGTCTCGAATAGAGAAGATGATCGCCTCGTAATCCTATATAAACACGGTTATTTTTATCCCATTATGGGGCGGTTCGGCCTAATGTGCAGCCTGGAGTCTGCATAATACCACGTTTCGTTGTGCACGAAGCTTTAAAGGCCGCCGACGGCCGGGGATGACCGCAGGATCCCGGGGGGTGTACCGTGTGCCACACCCCCTCCCGTCTGCCGTCACGAAGCTGCTAACAGCGGGGGGTGAATATGCCTGGTCCATGATACAGGCCTTTGAAATAGTCCCCGGGTCCTCCGAAGGTTTTACGTATACGATTCCATTGAAAACCTACGCCTTCGGAATGGATAGTCCTAACGTCTCTCGAAAAAAAGGCATAGTAGCGACAACTAATGATGATTCGTCGTAAAATACTTAGGGCGCAACGAATGCCTGGTGTATCACACAAAAAATAAAATAAAAGACCGAAGATCTTCTCTTGTATAAACTAACAACGAATAATGGCTTTTCACCAAAACCTTTGTTAGGGAGCAAAATCGTTAGTTTCTTATTGCTCTGTTTACCGAGGTACTTTGTTGTCTTTACACGTAATTATGCGTACTTTCACGATGTTTCTGGCAGGGAGACGAGTTCTGTGATTCTCAGAGCGAGACTACGGCTAAGAAGCGGGCTGGACAGTCGCGGTAACACGTGTTACGCACTCGTTCTCGAAAATCTCGGTTGCACGTGACGCCCACGAATCGGATATTTCTCATTTCGGAGACTCTTTCTGTCCGCTTAATGATGCGTTATGTAGTATCGCCAAAATACGGCTGTCCTTTAAAAAGCCGCCGGAAGTCGGTTCTTAATCAGCCGGAAACTAGCAATTAAAGAGAGTCCAACGCATATTTCGATGAAGAGGCTCCGATATATAACGGTTCTTTTGTCCGTGTGGAATTTCACCTAGAAGCACCTCGTCGAATGTACGCCCGGCGTAGAATATTTTTTTCTTAGACCCTCGTATTCGCTCTCGTGGGTTGCTTTTCTTAAGAGGAAACTCTTGTAAGGTCGTTTCGTTTCGCCAGGAGGTCAACGGAACTTGAAGACGCCCCTCACCGCTGAAGTATCGTTCTCCCCTTCGAAAAACCAGACCGAAATTCTATGGTTGAATCGAATCGGGGGTGAGAGACGATCCGGGTTATATAAACAGAAAAACTCGTATAAATATGTATAGAATATTGTGTTATGAGAATCCGTGAAAGAAAGAGGTGATTAAGGTATAAAAAAAGGCGATTGAAATTTTCTTTTCTTATGTAGGCTGGAATGTAAAAATTGGTAATGCATATATCTGCTAAATATGAAATTTGAATTAAATATCTGTATATTTGTCTTGTTTGTACATCATGTTTTATTTTTCTCATTGCATTGATAACTACAATCTAAAATCGCGCGCGATTTTCTTATACAATAAATGTAAGAATAAAATAGGACTGATCTGAGAAAAGAGGAACAAAGAAAGAGAGAAATGCAGCGCGACTCATCGATGATGCCGTATGATCGCTTTGACAAAATTGACGTGCGATAAAATCGTAGAAAACTCAGTGTGGAGCGGAGTGTATAGTTTTTCTTTTTGCGCGTGTCAGCGTGTCCATTAATTTTCAAGAGGAAAATCGATGTCGCCCATCTAGAATTACGAGGCCGACGTCTCTTCGAAGACCCCATGAGTGAAATTCGAGCTTTCTCGTAAAAAAGGGACCAAGGCAGAAGCAGGAGAGCGACGAAGAAACCAGGAGGGAAAGAGCAAGATGAAAAACGTTCGCTCGATGGACCCTACGAGGCGTCTCGAGGGTTTCACGAAGATATCGAAGGGACCAGAGACAGAAGACGAATACGCCACGTCCAGCCGATGCATTCGAAATATTTGACGGTGGGTTTCTGTGCGCGAAGAGGAAGAGAGTCCTTCGAAGATTGAGTCCTTTATCTGGAAGGTGGGATCTCTCCGTTCTTGGGAGCCCACCTAAAACAAAGATATGTCCAGTCCGGTCGAGAGGAGTGCTCAGGTAGGCAAGCGTGCCCAGTGAATCGATTTCAGCTCCTCGAGGTATACGTCTCTCGTGATCCATGTCGCTAATAGTATTTAATGGAATCGATAAGTTGTACGACAAATCTCTGGTATCCCACGTATAAAACTCGCGCCAGTCGTAAATTCGATCTGCTCTCTCGGCTCGAATGATGCGGCCAGCCGTCCGATCCCTCGGACGGCACTTCTACATTATAGGGCGATACGTGGACCGGGAAGATAGTTAAAACAGGTTAGATTGTCTTTTTTATAGCTACCGTGATCTTTACGATTGTTCTATCTGCGGTCTTTATGGGCACTACGATTATTTTTACTCGGCCGTTCCGTCGACGCCGACGCGTCTTTGTTTACGCATTTACGGAATCTCTTGTCCGTTGTCGAAACGCTTGAAATTGCGAATAACGAGAAATCATTTACGGGAACGCTGCTTCTTATTAATGCCGCTAATACTATGGTGATATTTCCCGGAGGAAATACCGAGACTATTGAAGCGTATCGCACTTTGCGAGTATATACGTCATTCCGCATTCCCTTCCGATTTTAATCACCCGGAAGCTCTCTATGACGTAGAATAATTGCCTGCTGACGATGAAAAGGATCATGAAGCTTCTCCGCCGCGTGTCGCAAGTTAAGAAGATCCAGGAAACGGGGCGACGCGATCACGACGTAGGAAGTCAGGATCTTCGGTCCGAGGAAACAAAAAGGGGCCGAATCCTTCCCTTTGTCTCACAGAGGGGCACACCCTCTCGCGGCGCATTATTTACCGGCGATACGGCACGCCTGTGCATGTTGGGATATCGGCGACCGGACGAGGGAGACCGGTCGCTAATGGCACGTTGGTTTTCTGAAAGCCGACGACTCCCCAGCCCAGTCTACGAAGACTTCTCCTTGTAACCCGGCAATTTCGATGTGCCCCACAATCTGGCAGATTGCATCCAACGCTGCCTAGGAGGCGAATTATCTCGACTGTGCGCGAAAGGGACCGCGGTAGGCCGACCGGGCTGATTTACCTTTCCTGGGACTTTTATACCGGCGATCCGCGCGATTATAATTCAGAACCAAGATATTTCTCTTCCCCTCTCAATTTCTACTTATGACTGAGCGCTACCTTCTCCCCCGCTGCACCTGCCTCACGCTTTTCCCTGGGCGGTGTCTCCAGTATCTATCGAGATAATGACAGAGCTCTCGGTCCCATGGGATTCCGGGAAGAATCGTGCAACAAATTGTATCCGTAGATACGGATACCCGTGCGTATTGGATTTTGTAAGAGCTGGTTTAAAACGAAAAACGTCGTTTCGTTGCACGTGTGTTTAAATAGCGATCATGAAAGGCTACACTGATGATTTTGTGATATTAATTAAAGTGTAATTTGTGACAATGCAGAATTCAATACGAATCCCATCGTGCAAATGTTTTATTGAACGCTATGTACTATGTACTATGATTTTTTGTACGACTATTTACGAACTTACATTGTGGTGTATTTCAATACTAAACGTATTTGCGATTTATCATCACATCAAAGTTTCTTTCTCTCTCTCTCTCTTCTTCTCAGCATTTAACGAAAACATTTTATTTTCATTTTATTAATCATTGTGTAATATGCCGAAGAATGACTCGAAGATTTCTATCGTTCCTTTGCAACGTATTAAATAATATATCGATAAATTGCGAAAATCTCAACGTTTACATGATCGACGTTCAATTGGCGAACGACCTGCCTCGCGGCAGTATCATGTAATAACAACGGTTCGCACATTTACGAAAGGCTAGCAGAATCGCTCGTTAGACTCAGGCTTCTGAAAAGACGACGAGGAGGCTGTGTGATGAAGTAAAATGATATTTACTTCGATTACACATTATCAGAATCGAGACTCATAACGACCATGTACTTTCGCGCAGCCGAATGCCTGCCAATCAGGCTCCCATTCAGAGTGTATCATTGAACATTACACCGTGTCTACTCACTCAATAAACTCAATCAATCCGAACGTGCTATTTACTTCTCCGTACCGCATTGCTATCGCGATTTTCAATTAGCGGCGGAGCACAATGGAAGCGACGGAAAGCCGAGAGCGCCGCAGAAGACAGGAGGAGGATGAACCTGATCCTCCCAAGGACGAGGGAACGCGTTCGATGGGCGATACGCTCGTAACGGTAGGAAGGAAGAAGGATTCATCCGAGCGATTCGACGCGCATTCTTCGGACGCGTGCTCGGCAATTTGCGGTACGAGGGCGCTTTACAATTAGCGGTATCTTCCGAGGCAGCATTCTTACAGGGCTTCTTCGTCGGTCCCACGCACCACTCATCGCCCTCCCGAGGGTTTCTCTCGGTTTTGTCGTTAAGCATTAATTGAGCCCCGGTTGAGAGATTACAGAGAGGATCCTCGCGTAGAATGGTATCCGAGAAAACGAGTGAATTTCAGGCCGCGCGGCATCTAACGTTCTCTCGTTCTCTCGGCCTCCTTCGCGGCGGTATATCGTCTCTTTCTTTTCCTTCGGGCGCGGTTGCAGCTCTTCCGACGAACTCGAGGCCAACCTGTTATTAAGGGACCCCTGACGATTAGATTGCGTTAATGGCGAACCGCTGTCTCCTCCCGGGAGAAGAATCGGCCTCTCACTTCTTTTCCTGCCTCTCCGTGTCCTTTCCCGCACCGGTACGATTCTCAGGATTCTCTGCCCGCGCACCTCGGGAAGGTCGATGAGAAAGCGTCCCGCTCGACGAAAATTCGAGCTATCGCGCGCGCACCACACGGCGCATCCGAGCTTCGCTGTATCCTGGACCTTTGGTGGCCGCCGGTACTCCACGCTGATTCCATTAGGAAGAGGGTATCCGTGCCTGATCCCGCTCTTACCTCTTCCCGCCTCGCGACGATTCCCTCTCGCGGCGGGATTCACTCCAGCCTCCTCCTCCTCCGCCGACGGTACTCATTTAAGCGCCTCGTATTTCCCGTGGGAACTCGGCAGCCCCAACAAAGGCACGAAAAACGTTTAATAAATAAATTGATCAGGTTTCTCCCCACTCCGCGTCGCACACCCTTCGTTCTCAATCTCTCCTTTTTTTTTCCCGCAAACGCCTGTCCCGGCTCTTCCTCGTGCTCCGACAGGACGTACGGTAGTAGACCCCTCTCGGCTTCCGGAAACGCGACACCACGGATTCGAATCCAACTCACGTTTCATTAGCTCGCTAATGCTCGGGAGACGTGAACGTTCCACGTGAAGGAACGCTTATTCCTATTATCGCGATTGTTACGATTGTGCTGTGATATAATGCAATTGTTACGAGATTGTTGACGCATCTGGTATATGTCGAGCTGCGTTTCGAAAGTATACTACTAGTTCTCGAGTGCTTGATCCTCAGTGAGCACTTTAATTTTTGGATCCCGTATTGAGATCTAGGTCGAGTACTTATGAAATGCTCGACTGCCTATATTTTGAATATATAAACCAACAACGTATGTATGCAGATGGGACGAGAAAATTATGTAAGAAAGAATAAGGGTTCACTTTTTTATTTAGAAATATTTTTATTCAGATGCTTGATGTGTTATTCTCTTTGACAATATAGGCTCTATATCTCGCTCGTATCTTGACATCAATCTTCGTATATTAAACAAATAAAATATAAAATCAGACAGCTACATTTCGTATTCAATGTGGCGCTAAAGGTAAGAATACGGACTTGTATCTCTTGTGTTTCATGAAAACACAGAGTTGATATATGATCTTCGTTGATTGTTGTTTGATTGGAAGAATACTCCGGCTATCATGTTGTTCCGCGGAGTGTATTGCAAATAAAGATTCGCATTGTAACACGAGCGCCAGTTTACGATTCGCGCTTCTACGCGCCTAGAGACGGACAATGGGCTATCCAACGGTGTACAAAAGTTGTCGTCATTAAACTACCATATGCGAGCGCGCGTGCACGCACGTTCGCGTCCAAACTCTAGCTCGCCGCAAAGTTCCATTGTATCGACGACGGTTTACGACCGCGGATAATAATAATCAGGAAAATCAACGAGGAAAGGGGAGTTTCGTTCGCGCGCGACGCGACCGCTTTCACGTACTTCCATTCTGAAAATGTCGAGCAACCCCGCGCCAACAGCATCGTGGATCGTGCTATTACGCGATAGTTTGCGAGTCGTCTGTGTTCGTGAAGGGGGACAGGGAAAAAAGGGAGATGATAGGACTTACGTGCGTGCACACGCAGGGCGACACAATTGTGAGCGGTGCTCGGGCGAACGGCGGCGAGTAACTCGAGTAGGCTCTCGGCGATCACTCTGGTCTCTCGCTGCGGGATATGCATTTGTGCAACAGGCTTTTATACAGCCGTTGTGCTACTTATGCAATCGTGAATGCGTCGGCATCCCTGCTTCGTGCTCCCCGCGCCCCTGTGCCCCCGTGAAACGTTTCAATACGCTGTGCCTACTCGAAGGCTTTGCCCGCATGAGCTATCCGCCTCGAGGAGACGAGCGGTTATTGGTGCAATTTCCTTCGAAGTAACGAGAGTCCGAGTCACGTATTGTTTGTTCGAAATCTAACGAAATCAATTTTTCTACAGCTTGGTACGATACGTGGAAGTTCGATGAGAGATAGAAGTACACTATTTCGTAAAGGTTAATATTATAAGAACTAAATTAAAAACTTGTCGGCAAGTTATGCAATATGTTTCGGAAAGATACATATTTGAGCAAGCTATTTAATAGTTCATTGCGCGTCTAATTAGCTTAAAACTTCCGGGATATTTCGTTCGTTCCAACTTTGTTACATGATGAAGTCGAAGCACGAATTCCGGAATAGCTCTACGGTCCGTGCTGTTTGTTTTGTAAGACCCCCACCACATCAACGACTTGATTTCATCATATTCTAAAGGAATCCATCCGAGCTATTTTCTCCGCAGCTCTCGTTACAGGCCTGACCAGTGTCTGGCATAATTAACATAATTAATACACAGCCGACGAGTGCCCAAGCCGATCCCAACTCAAGCCGCGGGACTTTCGGTTACGCAGCGTGTGGTTTTACCTAAAATTATCTGAGCGCGGTGGTACGGGGAGAAAGAAGATCAAGAAGGGTTCGGAGATATACGTAGTGCCCCCCAGAGCGCGAAGGGAGTGATCGATAGACGGTACAAAAGGTCGGATTAATAGACGGATGGGGTTGTCCGAAGTCCGTCTGTCCTTTCGGTGATAGTTCTTCGTCGGGGCGAGGGGAAGGAAAGAATGGTGGGTGGAGGTGACAGGGTTGGAAAGAATCGAGAGGTGGTGTGGTCGGTCGGACGGCACCACATCTCGATACCTCCTATCTCCGTTCCGAAAAAATCCCACGTCCACCCCCACGACCTGTATTCACTTCGCAGGTGCAGATTTCGTTCATTTCGCGCACCGATGAGGACCGCTCTATCTGGCAGCTGCAGACCCATGGAAGTCGCCGTCCTTCTCTCACCGACCGTGATTCGCTGCGGTTCGTTCTGTCACTGGCGCTCAGTCTACCTTGACGTCGTCGCTCGTGAGTCGTGTGGCCGGCGGAACAGTTTCGTGCCCCATTATTTTTTTCTTCCTTTCTTAGAGTCGAGAGGGCCAGGAACTGCTCTCTTGACAGTCTCGCGGCTCTCGCAATGGATTGCGGGACCGTTGCACAATGCGTCGGGGTAACACCGGGCCCTTTGTGCATTGCCGGCATGTACGCGTGCTCTGTCTGTCTATCGTGGTACCGGCGTTCTCTTCTTTCTTTTTCTCTCGTTCTCTCTTTCTCGCTTTTAAAGGAAAGAGATGGGAATAGGTGGAAAAATCTATTCGCTCTTAATTCGCTCCTCAACGAATGTACAATGGGTGTACGTTTTCCAGTTCGCCAGCGACGAAGCGTTGGTTTACGGGAGGATTTTCTTTATACTCTGGAGATTTCTCCATTCATCCTCCTCTGTTTCCGTCATTCGTTTTTGCGCCTACCGAAACGGCCATCGGCTCAAACGGTTCGCATCTGTTCTGTCGCCTGTCCGTGGACATCAATCAAGGAGATCGATGTCTTTACGTGATAATTTGTCTTTTGTTTCAATGTAAGCTTGGAGATAAGTTCCATAGTTCCCCATCGATTATGACTACATTGATGTCGAAGCCTTAGCGGAAATTTATCATAAAACCTATCTTCTTTCTTATTCAACAATTCCTACATATGCAAACGAGTTTTTCTAAAAGTCAATGAACGGTTTTATGATGTTTGAGACAATCTTCATAATTTCAAAGAATACACAACATTTAATAGTTTATTTAGTTTAAAATTACTTAGACATTAATTTTATGTTAACGGAGGTTGCTTGCGCTCTTCGGAGTCTTCCTGAATCTCGTTTTCCCATGCCGCGATCGATGTGATTTGTCGAATGACCGCGGGTGGCCGATACTTGACGGTGGCAAGCGTATAATTTTGATAATAGATGTAAAAGGGTTAGCAGTATTCAGAGGTCTTTCTCTCTGCGCGCGGAATTTAATTCCTCGAAGGATTACGTCGGTCACGAGGTCCCGTGAAATTCATGGTTCTAGATTCTATGCGATTCCTGGGGGCCATATGAAAATTGAATGGGGCCTATCTCGCGCGTGCCTCCTTCCACGGACTGGCGTCACCGGTCTCTCCTCTCACAGAGTTTATCGAGTTCGTTGCTTTCCGGCGAACGTACTGACGTTCTCCGGAGGTAATGTTCAAACTCGGACAATATTGGCGAGATTGCGGCGGGCAAGTTGCTCAACCTGCAGTAGCCGCAGCGTATTGCGCCTTGCGAAACAATGGAAGTCCTTGAGCGCGTTGTGAAGAACTTCCGGCAAGTCGGAGAGTCCGTCGAGAACGGGAATGTCGAGGGGAAGCGCCGTATCAGTGCGAGGGAAGATGTGTCACGACCGAGTTTAGATGCACGGAAGTTGATCGGGCTGTCCCACATTTCTCATTATTGAGAACTGAAAGTGCACGAGAGAGTGATGTAAATGGGGCAGGAAAATTCGATATATTTTCAGAATTACATTGTCGAATATCCCGATACTCATCAATCACGAAGGTACACATGCTCTGCATGAGTAATTTTCATTTTTCATTTGCTCAACTTGACGTACGATTAATTACGTTAATGAGGCAATTAATTGATTTAATGAATTCCATGTAGAAATAAAACGCTTCAAATGCGCCACGACAGCATCGCCGTCCGCGCGTCGATGAAAGCGCGGATATTAATATGGGATGATACGAAAATTAATGGTCCGCGCGCATCGGCAGTCGATTATCCGATTTTTCGCTGGAAATCGATTAATCTGGAAACCTTCTGAAACCATAAGACATAATTACTTATCTTAATCCGCGTAAGTGGAGGTTTTACTTCGAGGCAGACGATGTTTCTTCTTAATGACCAGGGACGAACGATAATCGAGTCAGCCGGTCGACTTAACGTCAATCAATCCGGGCCGCATCGCTTCCTCAGCACGCTTTTATTTTGTCTCTCCCGTCTGACTATAAATCAGTGCGTTTTTACGGATGCGCTTTTTCCGCCGGAGATCCAACGCGCATAGGCCTGATTAAACGGGTTATTAATTACGCCCTGCCGACGACGTGGATGAATGCGGTACGCCCGATAAATTGGGGAACGTCTTTTTTCTCGAACATTTTCTTTTCCTAGAGTGCCTGGATATATATCACGATATATATTTTATCTCGCCTGTGATACAACGAACTTATACAATAATATTTTTGATATCTACTCTTGAGAGTAGATTGATTAGAATGAACTTTTGGTATTACATTTTGCTATCACATCGCGAATAATGTGAACTATTAAGCAAATACCTAGAATACTAGTTGCGAATGACGTCAGGATTCTATCCGCTATTCAAGGAAACAAAGGTCGGCCGGCTATGGGAAAACGGAATCGCTCGTAAATAGAGTCATCTTGTCGCTCGTGCTGTTAACGACGCGATTGTCGCTAGGGTCGCAATGGTACGAATACATTCATTAATCCAAATCAAATGTCGCATCACGAGTTACTCACGAGAGGGTCGGCTCGCTCTTTGTGCTTATTCCAAAGCCATAACTTATCTCGGTCGCGCGCTTATTACCGTCCAATCGAAAGTAAACACTATGAGCGGTTAATTGACTTTTCGAACTCTCTCTCTCTCTTCCTTTTTCTTTCTCTCTCTTTCCGATTGCGCAACTTGTAACTTCTTCTAGACCACCGCAGAGCGCCTCTGTAGAAGTTGCTGCGATAATGGATTCTTTTATATAGAGTAAGTATATCCCGCTTGCTTGGGTATATATCCACTTGGGTAGCCGGATTCAGCGAAACTCTTTTAAAGTATTTAGACGGATCTACGAACACTCGAGCGGCATCCGCCGCGGTATCCTCCGCGAAGCGGTTGCATTATCTCGAGAGCAATTAGCCAAGAATACAGGCTCTTGAGAGCGCAGGCCGCGTCTTATCAGCCTTTGGAATAAACATCATCGCCAGCTATCCATTACCGTGAGAGAAGAAAACGCTTGTCGTTATACCGATAATGCCAGGAGCTGAATTGTGCGGAGCAGTCCTCTCGGAGCAAGTCGTCTCGCCATCATTCATTTTGAAGCTACTGAATGGTCTATCTTCGTTTGCATGTAAATATCAAAACAGTCGTCTTGTGTGAATGTTTCTACTCCTTTAATTCCATACTTCTCGATTACATTATCACTATGTACTTATAAGGAGGATTTAAAAATATGCGCGCGGCAACGTTACGGACGAAACTTTAATTTATAAGATCCATCAAAAGTCACCAATTGAAAAGGATCTCAGTAGAGCTCGAAATTGAGAGAATATAATTGGAAATCACAAAATTATTAAAATATAACTATTTGTACAATAAAATTTGACTTATTGTACGTATAACCGCGTCCCAGGCTCACACTGATCATCGAATTGTAACTACAATTTAATTCATTCTCAGAAAAAGAATAATGTATTAACAGCATTAAGTCTAATTGGAAATAATTTTAATTCAATAACAATTTTAATAAAATAAAATTATACGTAATTGTTTCATTAATAATGTTATTGAATTAACAAAATTATTTCCAATTAGACTTAATGCTGTTGATACAACATCATTTTTTTTCCGTGTAAGATACTCGTGAATGCACAGAAAAAAAGAATATTCTTGATTTAAAAATATCTTTAGTTTCAACTATGGAAATCTTGAAATGAGATTATATTGCGTTAAACGAAGAAAACTTGCTTGAATGAAGTCATTTTATATAGTTCACTCAAGAAAAATATATGAAAATATGAGTATATGAGTATATTTGAGTATATAAGTTTTGATTTGATACTACTTTTTTTCTGCTTGTAGGATAATGCAAAACGGACTTACTAAAAATCCGACATCTCTCGTTGTGGAAAACGATTGAACTTCTGTAACGTATTATGAATGCTCCATGTAGTCTCTACGCTGCATAAATAATCGCCGCAGTCAGTTTCGAGATATCGAGTGCGTTTCGGTAACGGTCGTATGCACAGGCGTGCGCTCCGTTTCCTTTTGCATGCGCATGCAAAGGGCGACGTTGCACACCGCGAAGTAACGTTACAGCTGGGTCATGGCATTTCCATATCGATCGGCATGCGACCGGAGAGGAAACGATTTCCTACGGGGACCTCCGTAAAGAGCTCTGATCGGCATGCGAGATATCAATCTCGCAACTCTCTCAAGTGCGTGGATTTTATTGTGCAAGTTACCTGCGGACATTGGCGTCCGCAGGGAGGGGGGGCAAGAGGGGCATTTGCCCTCTCTCTGCACGGAAAAAAAATTTGTTAACTTGACTAAATTTTTCAACTAAATAAAATTTCTTCAGTTCAAGTATTTATTTATTTACGTTAAATTTATAAATATTTGAAAAGTAAAGTTCAAGTATTATATGTTTAAGTTAAATAAATAAATAAATGTTTAAGTTAAATAAATAAATACTTGAACTGAAGAAATTTTATTTTGTTGAAAAATTTAGTCAAGTTAACAAATTTTTTTTCCGTGTGGAATCAGCAGAAAATTAAGCATTTGCTCTCTCTTCGAATAAAGGAAAGACAAAGTTGTGCTAACCTTGCCGAACTCTGCCCTAATCCATACATTGAAAAAAAAGTTCTTGGTAAACTTGTGAGATGCATTTAGTAACTTTCTATTATTATCGATTATAATAATAATAATAAAACCTGTCTCTTATACACATCTAGATGTGTATAAGAGACAGCTCTTGAAGTATTTGATTATTATTATCGATTATAATAATAATAACAAAACATTTTGTAATAATTATAAACATTTGCAATAATTATAAAAGAGCAAATTTTGTTTAGTTAAGCCAACACTGAATTATGTAATACTTATTATACGTTTAGTTGAAACTATTTCACCAAGGTGCTTGGTAACATTAACCAAGCCTGGATTTTTATAACCAAGCCTTTCTTTCAGTGTAGGATTATAATTTCAAAAGGTGTATAAATTTCAAATTATAAATATTCAAATTCTGGAAGTAATATTTTTTTAATCATGCCCCCTCCTGGAAAAAATCCTGCGGACGCCCTTGCTTGCGAATAGGGGCGAGTAACTGGTAACGCTTGATAAAACATTTTTCCGCACGACTTCACGGAAATCGGAGTGCTTGCCGTGCATTCGGGACGTGCCGTCCGGGAACCGGTTGGCGGCAGCGGGTAAGACCGAGCTAGTTAACGTTAGAATGCGAGTGTCATCCGTTTGAGCGGTCTCGCGTAATATATCGAGACGCGCGACCGTTTTAATGGTAGGTAGCGCGTTTCCTGTAATTCGCGTGATAATAACGTAAGATATGTCACTTCAAATTAGACACGATTACGCGGTACCAAAGCGCATAATGTGCTCGCTCGCGCGCCGCTCGTTTACACGCACGCACGGACGCGTGTGCAAGCGCGCGCGCGTGTGTACGTGCCGATGTTAACAATCGTGCGCCAGGCGGAATTCCAAGCTGATAAATTATTTCGCCGAGAGTGCGCGAGCCGGCGTTTCAAGATGCAATGTGGCGCAACGCGCGGACGAGCGGAGAGACCGCGCTCTCCGTGCTTTTTCTTTCTTTTGCCGTCACGTGCACGGCGTCGCAAATACGCGCGAGCGTTTTGTTTTATTTATTTATTTATTTTTTCGTAACACGGTACGGCACGCGCGTTAGAATGTCGCAAGGTGGACGCAACGTCCCGTTTGGCCGCTTTTATTTATTATTGAGAGCGGGCACGTCGAGTCAATTAACTCGTCCGAGGAAAAACGAGCTACCGTTCCTCGATCGTTTTACCTCCGGCAAGCTGTATTCGCTACCGGCCGGCACAAATTGCGCGCAAAAGTCGATATGTATCCGCGACCCGTGCGCGAATAAATAATGGAGTTAACGAGCGTCGAGTGTCGCGCACTCGGTCGACTTTCTTTCCGCCGTTCGACCGGGCGCATTCACCGGCTTGTCCGGAGCAGCCTGGAATCCACGCCGGGAACGTGAACGAACTGAGAGAAAGGATCGATCGATCGATCGATCGCCGATTTCAATGTGCCCGACAGATCGCCGACGGCGGATCGATCGGGATGATAAATGGAAAAGCGCGGATTTAATTCGCGCAAATCCTTCATGTATTTAACGCGTCGTGAGAAAGGGCGGGGGATCAGCTTTTTTCCTTCGACGTTGCGAAACGGCGACGTAACGATACCGAGAACTTGATATGCATATAGTAGCTTCACTGAAAAAAAAATTCTTGGTAAACTTGTGAGATGTAGAATAGATTAGTAGGATAGATGTACCGGTTGTGGCCACTGTACCGGTTTTGGCCATTTTGTGCGATTTTCGTAATTTTTTTACTTTCAAATTGGCTGTAGTGCGTAACAATCGAGAGAACTTTATTCTGCAAGCATTTTGTTGATCACACAGACAGGCAGATTAGGTTAAATTTATTCTTTATATGGCAAAGAACTGTGTGGCCACAAATGGCCTTAATGTGGCCACAAATGGTGCATCTATCCTATACTTTCTTTTGAAGTATTTGATTATTATTACCGATTATAATAATAACAACAAAACATATAATTATAATAATAATAACAAAACATTTTGTAATAATTCTAAACATTTGTAATAATTATAAAAGAGCAAATTTTGTTTAGTTGAGCCAACTAAATTATCTAATACTTATTATACGTTTAGTTGAAACTATTTCAGCAAGCACCTTAGGTGAAATAGTTTCAACTAAACGTATGATAAGTATTACATAATTTAGTTGGCTCAACTAAACAAAATTTGCTCTTTTATAACTATTACAAAATGTTTTGTTATTATTATTATAATCGGTAATAATAATCAAATACTTCAAAAGAAAGTATACTATAAATGCATCTCACAAGTTTACCAAGAATTTTTTTTCAGTGTTCGCAAAAACTTAATGGCGCGTAATAAAATCGTATAATCGAATATCATCACACCGCGGAGGAGACGCTTCAAGCGGGATCTCGTTATATCGCGTTCCACGACAGTGAGATGTGCATCGGGGCGGAGTATCCCCCGAGGGGTACAAAAAAGTCATGAGGCTTCGGGCAGGCGTGCGAGAAGTATGTACAACGAAGGCGGGTTCGCGCGCCACGCTCGACGAAGATACGCCGGAATTTTAATATTTCTCGGCGGCGAGAAAGGGCCGAGTGTAATCCCCTTGACAAACGGGTGCCTCCTCCATGATGCCTCTTGACAAACAGGGGCCATCGGTTTTGCGCGGAGCTACGTAGACAAGGATGGGGCGATGCCGGCGAGGGGGAGGCGAGTATCGCGAGGCTCGAACGGATCGTCTCGCTATGTTACGTATGCGAAAGAACGGGCGCAAGAAGAAGAACGTGCGATTCCCAAGAAAGAAAGAGAGAGAGGACGACGGAGTTGCTGGATCCTCTCCAAGAAGTTTTGCCGCGCTTTGTCGCCAAAACAAATTGCTCGGCTACGATGCACAGAACGGACGTCGCTTTCGTTCCCTCGTTTTCGCCGTAATTGCGGTGACCGCGCGTCGCGGTCGGCTCGCACCGGGATGCGAGCCGACCGGTCCAACTACTCCTTTTCGCCGTTGTCACAGTCGCGTCATAGCCGCGGAAAAATATGGGGACGACTCACCGGTGTTGTCGGCCTCGCTTCGTTGGTGCGAAATGCGGAGAACGATGCCGTTTCTTCGGCGAGTGGAAGCCGTATCCGCGACGAGAGAGTTCCTCATATCGCGCGGGCATTACGGTCCCCGACTTTGAACCGCGCTCGTGGCGCGCCATTAATATGGGTCGCCGGATAGCCGACGACGACGACGGCTACGTTCCAAGATTCCGACTCGCGCCGTTGCTATTTTCAACCCGCCGCCGCGTCGCGCACGTCGGCTGTATCCACTCGGGAGAAAAATTAGGCGTTCGTTCAGTGACGAGTGGCTATGGCCCATAAACGGCGCATATTTAGTATGAAATGCGAGTTTTATTTTTAGGTATTTAATTGATTAATTCCAGATGCGCTCGAAATGCAGTATAACAATTTTGTTATTTTAAATACAAATAAATGAATATAAGGGCTAATGGGAGTTAGCGCGGAACACAGAGCGCAATTAATTTTGTGGGACGATTTAATACATTTCCGACAAGTTTTTTAACAAAGCTTCGGCTACCATCCAGCCTTCTAACTGTATGGAATAATGCTCTTTATTATCATGGAGTACTTTTTGGGCCTTCATTTATTTGTATTTGAAATTATCGGGAGTTCTAGTATCAATTTTATTATTTTGAATTTTATTATTGTTATTTTATTATTGACCACCATTCGACATTAAATTATTTATTTATTTATTTACAATAACATCTAATTTTTCGCTAGTTCCTTGGCCTTTAACTTTCCTAAATTGCTTTGCAAACACGAGCTTGATTCTTATTTATCATATAACAATTTTATTTATTATGCGACTCATTTCGCTATTCTTCGAATTGTATATCTATCTCTAACCATAAGTATTACAGTTCATTGTGATATAAAAAAAGCATTAATATAAGGTATTTAATTTATTAATTCCAGATGCGCTCGAAATGCAGTATAAGAATTTTATTTAGTATACGACTCATTTTTTTCGCTATTCTTCGAATTGTGTATCTATCTAACAATAATTACAGTTCATTATGATATAAATGTGATATAAAAAAAGCATAAATATCTTGTGACAAAGTGTTATTTGTATCGCAGTAAATACTCGAGGAACAGCTGATGAAAGTGGTATGCAGTCGAGAAATAAACTCCGTTCTCGCGGAAGGAGTAGATCTTCGTATGCGAAGTAAATCTTCGAACGCTGAATTACTGTATACAAGGTATGCGCGCCGGCGTGGGATTATTAATCGATACCACGACCGATTACGCGCGGATTGTTTTTTTTCTATCGAAGGAAGCTTTCCAGAGATTAGTATCTACATATCGTAACTCTGGCGTGTCGTAATAAATACGTTACTGCCGAGGTGCAGAGGTCAGCGTGAAAGGTTTGGCCGACGACGACCGTGAAACACGACGCTGCGTCGTTTAGCCGAGGAAGGGCACGGAATGATAAGGGACCCGGGGAAGGTATACAAAAAAGAGCCGGTAAGATAGCGCGCGACCGGCGGGAGCGGGAGGAAGGCTTAGGTGAAAAGAACCGTGGCGGACAATTAATTTCGAAGCGTCGCGTCGACGAGGAAACGAGCCGGGGCGCGCCTTGGCGAGGATCTGCATGCAAGAACAATTAGCTACACCTCCTCGTGGCTCACCTCCGCGATAAATCAGCGAACCGCATTACCGCAACGGCCAGCGCACACAATGCCTGTAATTCTCGCCCACTCTGGGAGCAAGGAGAGACGAGAGTAAGGAGGAAGAGACGAGGAGGAGGAGGAGGCGGAGGAGGAGCAGGAGGAGAGATGTGCTCCCCCTCGGTCCCGTAGTCTCTGATCATCATCCACGAAGACACAGCCGAGAACGAGGTAACGAGAATGTACACTTTGCCCGCCCGAGATTCGTCAACGCCTTCTACTCTTCGTCGGCGACAAGAGATTAATGAGGACCTCGCGGGATCCCTCGGTCATTGCGCCGAGACGCTCCACTCGGGGAGCGGCGTAAGCGTGAAACGAAGGGCCTAATAAAAAAATCTTCGTCCCGGTATGAAAGGACATTTGTGGCGGACCGGAATGATGTGGTTTCACAGGTTTCTCGTTCTTTATTGCGGCACGATGTAACGAGCGTTAATCTTTTCCGAGCACTTCCGAGGAGCATGACATTGCTATAATTTTCCGGTGAAATTATAGTCCTGATGGACGTTTATGGTCTTCGGCGATAGCAAAGGCGAAGTATCTAAAATGCGCTTACGAGTTTTATTTTATGAGTTTGTTTATGATGACAAACTCAAAAGAACATTCTTTTTCTTGTATTCCCCCCTCCCGCAATAGCATTTTAATTTTTCAAATCAGACCGGAGGACAGTCGACAAAAGCAGTTAAATCATCCTGACGCCAGATCGTATTCGATTGTCGTATATTTTTTTCCAACCGCAGAGAATGTTTGTCGCCGTGTAAATCAGAGACGGGAGTGTGCATTAACGGCGAGGCAGTTCCGCATCGTAGTTCTCCATTATTCGATCGTTATCCGCGCGTCCACTTTTCGCGGCGCAAAGAGTGCAGCCCCAGCTTAATAGATCGACATCTCGATCGCGCGAGGAGCGATGAGGTCCGATATAAACACTATGCCGAGGACAGGACGATAAAGTCTACTTCCGTCGGACGGCAGAAGAGACTCGTCGAAACGTGAGGGTGGGCTGTCGTGCTGTGGCAAGGATGTAGGAAGGAAGCACCAGGCTATATCGGTGTATCGGTACATCAGGCACCCGCGCTTACGGCCGATCGAGCGGAAACCTTTACTGCCTCCCCCGCCTTCGTAAATCGTCGCGGCGCTTACCGATTTTATTTACCGCCGCGCGCACGGTACGGCGCGGTCGCGAAGGATCCCTTTAGGGGTGGCTGGATGGTGGGCACACCAGCGGAATGTGCACACCATCGCGCGGCGCGCAGGATTTATCGTCGCGCGGATATATAATATCCGCGCGAGTGCGCGCGCGGAGGAATCAGGGCGGAACAATGGCCGGGATAATGGGCGCGAGCAGTTTTCGTGAGAACAAAATCGCCGCGCGCTACTCTCCTCCCTCGATTTTTATCTCTTTGGTCTCGCGTTTCCCCTTCCTGCGAAAAGCGCGGGGTTTTCGATGACGATGATGAGAGACCGCGGGACCGGCGTCGTCGAGCCGTCGTTTTACTCCGCCGCCGCGCGGCAAAAAGTTTAATGACGACCGCGGCGATTGTACTTCGAACGCTCGCAATTTCACGCTCAAGCGATTTGGCGAGGTGAGAAGAGAGTCCGAAGTGCCCGATAATGTATCGTTAAGTGGTCAATGATGTTGGACACGGACGGCATCGGGGTATGTGTTAATGTAGCGTCTGGTATGTCTGGTTTTCGCGGTAAGCACCGCTATTTTTGCAATTGCGTTTATTGCATTAATGTCATTACGGCACATCATTCGTAATTGGTTCCCTGTGAATCCACGCTCGGCAGCACGTTAAGCACTTAATTGCGTTTGCAGAATGCTAAATGTATTTTCGCTGAAAGCTACTAGCTACAAATTTATTAGCAAGAATATCACTCCAGTTATATATATTTCGACTAATATCCTCTATTAGATAAGAAAGTCTTTCGCGGTTTATTTTAGTTTAAGATTAATTTTGTGGAAATTATATTACAAGCTAGAGTTTAAAATAATTTGTTGCACGATTACGTGTTTGTTATCGAAGAAGCAGAAACTACGCTAATTACGCATAAAATTATATTATCTTACGATTATCTTACAATTATAGAAACGCACATACACAGTGATACTAAATTAATTTAGCTTGTCAAGATAGATATCTTGTACTAACAGAACTTGTAACACAAGTGACAAAGGGAAATTTGCCAAGTAAGCGACGGTACAGTAATACCGGAAGCAGGAGAGCACTAATATCGGTGTTCCTAGCAAGTGATCCGTATTATCGCGATCGATCAATGTTTCATAAATGTATCGCGGTAGAGGGTCCGGCGCAGACAATGAGCGGTTTTCGACGATAGCGAGATTCCATCAGCGATCCATCAAGGAGATAAAGGGCCTATCGATTCGCCTCGAGGCGGAGAACGGGTTAAGTCTTATCCGTGGTAAGAAGCGGCGGACTAGATTCACTTGATCAATCATTCCGACAGTTGAAGGATGGATCGACTCGGGCCGATGTTTACGAGGAATATCTGCTTTAAATTCTTCTCATTACCGGAGCCGCGCTCCCGGTCTCGAGAGGACGGACGAGGACGTGCCTCTCTTCCCAGGAAGTAATTTCTTCGGGCTAGCCGTTTTCGAGGACGGTCGTGAGGGTGGCAATTTTTGCGAGTCACTGACGAATGGTGAAAAGGCTCGTACTTTACGAGAGAGAACACGGCGAATATACGCGAAATGAGAGCGACAGGCCGCGGGGGCGGTCAGACGCATTAAAACTCGTCCCGGCGATGGTGCGAGAAGTTCCTCTTCTTGCAGCAGATCCGAGAGGCAACAATTGGAGCGTAATTATGAGCCGAGGCCTCGGACTCGAGGCTGACTCATATTCAGCGGTCGCAGCCCGTGGTCTCCGCTCCTCTTCTCGCGTCTCTCCTTTCTCTGTCGTAGCACAATTCCACGAACGTTAGAAAATGTATATCGCTCTGGGCGCTTATCCGTGCGAGTTTGTGGTTTCTGACCACGTGTTAAGATAGTGAGGTACTTAGGCGTTCGCAGGCCTGAGGCCATCGTCGGCGCGCCTGTATGGTCCAGAGTTCAGACCCGCTCGGAAATTTCGGTAATGGCTCAGCGTCGAAAGCGGCTTCGTCGTACGCGTATGTGTGAGATTGTAAATGTAAATGGTGGGTTGGGACTCATCATTATATGTATTTTAAAGACTTTTTTCGTCCGTGAAGAACCGAACAGACGCTGCCCGTTTCTTAACGTCGTTAATGTCATCGGTAATATGAGAATTTTTGTGTGACAGAAATGGGATATAAATAGTCAAAGTTCAGGGGAATCATATTTGAATATATATTACGTTCGGAAGAAGATAATAGCGTTTCCCCTATGCAGCGCGTATGGCCATCAAACTATCTGCACCTCGTATTTGTTATCAGCTAGATGGTACGACACAGGAAACTTTAGAAAAGATATAAAGGAGGACTATATGTGCGCGGTGGGGAAACTTATGGCCCCGAATAATTTTTCGTCGAAAGAGGCTGGATAACACCCAGCTCCTTCTTCAGCGCGATCGTAAAACTGCCGGACTTTGTACGTCCCTGGGCAGAGATATGCCAACGTCTCCCCAACGGAGGCTACGGAGCGTAACGCAGCCATTCATCCCACACCTCGTCGCCGGTGTCCGGGTTCCGGAGCAGGCCGGCGACCTGGCTGCGGCAGCGCACGCGCCAGGAAGTGATGGCTGTGGTGGCGAATACGAGCGTTGTACAGCGTGTTCAAGAAATAGCGTATTTTCTTTCAAACGAAAGTGGCAGAAACTGAGTCAAGAAGAACGACGTTTGTTCCAAAGAGTTCAATAGTTTTTGAAAATTATGAGCGATTGGAAGATCAAATGTTTGATGAAAGGACCACGCACTAATTATATGAAAAAGTGGCCCCCGTTAAAATCGACCAAAACTGTGGAAAAGTGTACTTTGTGTGATGCCGATCAAAAGTTCAAATGGGCACGATCTTCAAGATCTGTCTCTTATACACATCTAGATGTGTATAAGAGACAGGTATTACCTTTATGGGCTCGTAGCTTAAAAACTAGCATATTTTGAAGGTCATTGAACTTTTGATCGGCATCACATAAAGTACACTTTTCCATAGTTTTGGTCGATTTTAACGGGGGCCACTTTTTCATATAATTAGTGCGTGGTCTTTTGGGAGGAGTGCACACAAATAGATATAAAAAACGTCTTATTCTTTAATTTAAACAGATTTTTAAAATTAGATCTTAAGAGTTTTCTAATTCGAAATTAATTTCGATGATCATACTCGGCAACAAGAAAGATGACAGTGAGCAAATTTTTTTTCTAGGAAGGAGAGTTCATCCCAAGTTTGCAGAAAGTGCGCGATTTTCAGAGCACCCTATGGGTAAGTGTGCACACGTGTATTTTCTCGCGTGGCGCCCGCGCTCGAAGGCGCCGGCGATAACTGTCCGCGAGCTTATCGCACTTCCTCGATCCGTGTAAACGTGCCCTGCGCAACGTGAAATATCCACCGTTGCGGCAATGGGGCCCCACGTTCGCGGCACGCACGAGATCGTCGAACCCCGTGCCGATTGTAAATCACAACGGCGAACGATCGATGCCCAGCTGTGGGTAGATCGATTCGGGCTTGATAAAAGATCGATCGTACGCGGAACTATAATAAGTGAGTGCGGTCGAGGGTGGATGAGATGAGGCTACGTGTGGGCAGGCCGTGCCACGTGCGAGAAAAATTGCGGTCGAGCGTAATCGAGAATACGCGCCCTCGTACACGATGCTCTTTAATAGAAAAGTGCGGTGCGGGTAATAACAGGATTGCTATCGCGCCGGCGCGCGTCTTGCGCAAAACGAAACTTTATCTGCGTGTTCTTCGCGCCTTCGTAGAACGTGTGCATGACATAGGTGTAGATAAATAATTATATATTGTGTTCGGCGTGTGTATTCCACGCCGTTTCGCTCGCGAGTTGGTCGCGAGTTGAGAATGTGTGCGTTCTCGAAAGAGACGACTGACGGAAGAAATCGTAGATGGGAAGACGGAAGATTTATGCAATATATTACTTACAAAACGCGTTATTGTTTGCCGCACGAGATCGAATCTCGTGTCCAATTATATCGCGAGGAACAAGTATCGATTATTTTACTGACATAGGCGCGCGGTGCTGTATTGAAAGGCGCTTCTTTAACGAAGACGTATGCGCCCATTCAATCTTAATACCGCGGGCATTAGGCCAGATTCTCGCTCGATACAGGAAGTAACTAAATCAAAAGCGGAGAATCTTGGATGAAGTAATTTACTGCCGCCGGCTGCCTGTTTTTTTCCTTCGGTTTCTCGTGAACCCTCCGAACAATTAGACCCTTTATGAGAGACGCGAAGGGCACCGGGACGCCGCAAAGAAAGCGCGTCTCTTTCACATCCCGCGCCATAGGCGAGAGACGAATGGAGAGAAAGTTGTTTAAAGTGACTCTCGCCACGTGTTCCACACGAAGTACCGTGGGTAAGATGCGCGAAGCGACGGAAGCTGCGGAGGTCGAAGTCGCGCACCGTCCAGATAGAGGAAGAGAAATGACGACGCTGACGCCAGTCATAAAATCCTTTTTTTTTCGGAAAATCCATTAGAAACAACAGTGTCATGTCGCGGCGTTATTAATAAACAGCTATCCACAGAAAGTCCATTATATATTCCCTGAAGAGTTAAGCACACTTTTAACCGTGTCGCCTTAGGTATTTATGATTTGTTACTTGTTGTCGCACTCGGCCAGTGGTCCATTACGTATCCGGTCGGTTCGAATACGAGATGGGACCGAAGATTTGTAGTGCGTAAATCAGACCTGGTAGGACGCGCATAGTCGGCTCTATATCTATTTATCAATACGTTTTCCGGTCGTTTGTATATACTAATTTACATCGAAATTTCATCTCGATATTTTCTAAGTGCTCACTAACAATGATGAGGCCGAACCGTCTCAAAGAACCATTGTATATTTCGGAACAAGTATATGCTTGCACGACGCTGGTAAATATATCAAAAAGAGAGACAGAAAGAGAATGAACCCTGAAAATCCGCTTCCACAAACGTAGACGAAGGCCGTCTCCACCTCCTCTCCTCGCCGTTCCTCCTCCTCCCCGTCCTTGAAGCATCTATATCCCACCTTTAACACCGCTCGAGTTTCAGAGAAAATGTATACGCCCGGCTTGCGTTTCCACGGCGACGTTTCAGCGGGAACGAGGTAGAAATCGTACGGCGGAAGAGACGGCGAGGCACGGGTCAGGATTGGAGGAGGGTACACCACCGGGTACGTTCGCCACCGCGAGCAGCGGGGTCTCCCGATTAATGGACTACGCGTGTCAGACGCTTGTAGTGGACGCGTGTAGACACGGCGCGGATACACACCACCGTGCTTGACCGTCGGACAAACGCTATAAATTGGTAACCAGTTCGTGGAGACTGGCCGCGCGGTCGGCCGCGACGCGGCGTCGCGTCGCGGCGCGGCGTCCTGGGTGGCAGAGAAAACTCGGTATTCGCACATGTCGTCTCGGCGCATCGTCTCGGCCGACAATTTCCCGGGAGCACGCGGTGCGACAGGTGCGCGGCTCCCGTTATTATCGTTCGTGGAGATAGGTAGGGTGCATAAGCGATTAGAAGACAATGGACTGTTCGCGACCGCCCCGTGCTCGTCGTCGCGACCAGAGCCAGACGCGACGCGTCCCCGCGAAAATATTATATTACGTTTCGATGATATGTGCTCGAGGAAGGAAGGAGGGCCCGTTATATCAACTCTCCGACCGGCGATCGATCGATCCTCCACCCGATGCTGTCGTTCGCTCTGCAAAAGCGCCGCAATTTATTTCCTTTATGTCGCCGCTCGACGCGAAGGCTGTGTGTAGGTATTTGATTGTACGCTGTGGAAACGGCTATTGCGGAAACGTTTCTGGAAATTGCACATTTTCTTTATGTTGTATAGGCAATTGTTGTATTTTTCATTACTATTCCGCCAATAATATTAGTTTATTTACATTCAATCTCCTGATAATGAAAAAAGAAAGTATTATCTTCGAACAACTTTTGCCCTCTTTCCAATAATAACAATCAAGATCAAGAAAATCAAACAGAAAGAATATTTCTACAACTAAACGAAATAAAATTTGATACGTTTACCCCCTGCTTTGCTTCCTGATTTCTCGTAGTACCGGCGAACTTTCGTAGTTAAGAGAGAAAAATGAAAAAAAGAAGTTGGAAAAGTTTCTCTAATATCCCAGCTCGAGACCCGATGTCGGCTAGACATTATTTTTCTCAGGAAGCGCGGGAGCGGTCGGATTTTCCGTGGAAAATTAGCGCGTCTCGCTCCAGGATGCGTTCCTAATCTCCCGATTGCGGAAGGAACGAAAGGAGCTAATCGGCCGCCAAGTGGATTATAAATTTCGGCGGGCAGAGACGCTGCGCCGGCAAAAGTAGGAAGATGCATCTGGCATCTCGCCGAGAAAGGCTCCGGCGTGAGGCAGCTTCGGTTCCGGGGTCGCGCGAGGGGGGACAACCCTTTCTAATTATTAGCCACCTTATCTGACGGAGGAGGGAAGCGATAGAGAAAACCGCCGTGGCTTCTCGCGCGACACCGTCCGGTATTCTCTCCGCGTAATTAAAACTAACTATTCACGGTGGAACACTCCGCGCGCGCGATCGTCTCTAAAAAACATGTTGCCCGGTACACGAGGCTCTTCGTTCGTCGTTTGCCCAGTCACCGATCGGGCTGGCAGTCTCCGCCAACCCCGTTCTGCAAACTGGTTTCGGACGTAATTGGACGCGACTTCGGCCTACGTTAAAGTCCGAGCAGCACGACGAGCGTCCGTCGTTGGACTTCGCCACCACGACCACGAACGGGAAAGCCCGGTGTCGCCGCTAAATTTATTTTGTCGACCATTTAGATCGGGTACCTGGCCGATGCGCGGTAGGAACATGCGATAACTTTGCGCACTTAACGGTCCTACGAGCTGATCTTGGAATTCCGTTGATTCGCTCGACGAGCCTCATGCTCGTTTGCGCGATTTTGTAATTCGGTAAACCCGCATTTTTACTGGATATTCTGAAAATGAAATTTGTATGACCGTATAAACATAAGATAAATGTCCGTTGATTCCGTAACCTTATATAGCGTCAATATCATTACGATGCTGCCAATTAGGAAGGCAATTGTACTTACATTTGAAACAAATCTAGGGTTGTAATTGTGGTAAAAAAGCATGTTACCGTTACGCACGCCCGGGAATAGGCATAGTGTGTTTCCGTCCGATTGCTCTGCTAATTGTTGGGGAGCCGGCGATGTTAGTGTTTACCTTAAAGCGGATAGATCCAATTACGGAATACGCGCGCGTCCACCCTCCCTCTAGCTTCCGTCTGCCACGATCGTGCTGTATACGCTCTCACGACGAACAAGCGGCGTTCGGTATCTCGTGCCGCATCAATCTCCCGCCAGGTTTTTTACACTTTTCGCTTAGCCATAGTTTTAGAAGGGATTTCTGGCAATTGGACGCAGCAGGAAGCCGCGCACCGGCAGCGTCTCTCGTCTAGTTTCCACCGAAAGCTTCCGACTCCGGAGTAACAAACCCACGCGAAACTTTCCCCTTCCCCGAGCAACACTCTGGCCGGTTGGTCGAGAGGGCGAAAAGGTCGAAGCCTGCCTCCCTTCCCTCCAACCCCGCGTTCTCCACCTTCATCTTGCCCTTCTCGGGTGGGGTTAGCGCGGGAGCCGCGTAATGAGCTTCCCAGGCCGGTTGTAACGAGCAAAAACTTATCGTCACTCTCCCTTCTGATTTACTCGACCTGCCACGTCGTTAGTTGTACTGTCCCCCTCTCTCCTTACCGCGTCCGCCCCTAAAAAAAGGGCCCGGTGCTCTCGCTGCATCACTACGAGTGCGCGAGCGTTATTTTTTCGAAAAAACCGTAACTTCGCAGCTTGTTTCTCGAACGGGATTCTCGACTGGCAATTATGACTCGCGCCGTTACATAGGTATGTCAACTGTCTATGATTTACTATTTACGTTAATATTATATCACGGAAAGAACGGTTTTGCTAAAGTATCTAAAAATTTGACTAGATACAGATCTGAAAATAATTTTGTTAGACTATCAAAAGTAACTATATAAGATGCTCAAATATGATGACAATGTTGCAAAACATTTTGATATTCTAGTAATTATTTTGGGCGTCCTACATAATTATTTTGATGGTCCAACAAAATTATTTTCAGATCTGTATCTGGCCAAAGTTTTAGGTATTTTAGCAAAACCATTCTTTCCGTATACATCTTGAAACGAGATCGTTATAATGAATATAAGCTCGACTAGATGATGACAGCTCGTTTCAGGTAGGACTATAAGAAAAAGAGTTATTGGGCGAAATTTCGTTGTTAGCGAGCTTTGAAGATACTATATAGTAGTTATAATTATAATTTTAAAAAGTAATATAAAATTAATATAATTAAATTTGAGAAATTTAACTGTACTTCTCCTTTTTCTCTCTTCTTATAAAGATCGGACTTTATCATATGATTAAATATTGATATTCATTTGAATATTAATATTTAATTTTAAAACTTTGAAATGAAATAAGTAAATTTTTTACGACTGTAGAGGAAAATGGAAGATGTGATTGAAATATAGCCGATGGCATCGTGTTACAGTTACCAGTTGGACCATTTCCGCTATCAATACTCTCATATATATTTGTCTCTACAACGTCTGAGAAGCTTCCGTAAGCCTTTTTCTAGAAGAAGCAGCTTCGACAAGGGAGAAGGAGGGAGGGGAGCTGGAATGCTGCTGTACTGTGTACTATACTTAAGAAAAGTGCATTAGATAACTTTGAAACTCATAGACAATGTTTGCGATAACGTGATAATTTTGATAATATATTTTTATTAATGGAAAAAATAGAACTAGTCACATACACGGAAAGAACGGTTTTGCTGAAATATCTAAAAATTTGGCCAGATACAGATTTAAAAATATTTTTGTTAGACTATCAAAAGTAATTATGTAGGACACTCAAACATGATGAAAATGCTGCAAAAAGTTTTGATATTCTAGCAACTATTTTGGGCGTCCTACATAATTATTTTGACGACCCAACAAAATTATTTGCAGATCTATATCTGGCCAAATTTTTAGACATTTCAGCAAAACCATTCTTTCCGTGTAAGGAAGAAATAAGTTATTAGTTAATTATCGAGCGGTATATATTAGTATATATATTATTTTTATATTTTGTGTTATGTGAAAGTTTTCACAAGTTCTTCAACAAGTTGTTTTCACATCTTAAAATTTGATATTAAAAATTCTTATCATACAAATAACGACAGAAATTTCTCTTAAAAAAAACGGCTATTAAAATCACGAATTTTTTTTCTCGCAAATTTCTTTCATTTTTGTGCCGTTACACGTATGGGACGACTTCGAATAAAAGCGCGACCAATAAAATGCAGATTGTCTGGGAGATATATTGAGAGCTGACACTTGATAGATTGCTTGGCGATCAGTGTCGGATTAAATAAGATGAGAAAGCACATTCGTGCTATAATGGTAACGGTTTCACAATCCTCCGTGGCGAATAGACCTCGGGTCGCTTCCTGGAAAAGTTAGGAATTTGATTAGACGCTCGCAATGTTAATCGATAGCCTTAATTATAACTGTCGATTGCTCGCTGGCGAAAGAAATCGATAGCGTGTTGGCACTCGGGCGACTCACAATCAGGCCATTGCCCGACTTGTCGGCTATGAATCGCGATTCGTGCGTTGTTTAAGCCGTTTATCTTAATGAGGGTTATTTGATCCCTCTTGTCGTCGGCGACGCAGGAACTCGTAACGCAATAAAGCAAAAAGCTAATGGTCCTTGTTACTTCATTGTTAGGTGATAAAGATCGACGTAACGTCGATCGATGCTCTCGCTTTCGTTCGTCAGAATATACGTCTATCGTTGACATATGTCTCTTGTCGTTCCTTACCCTAATTGCGGACATCGAGCGCAATCTGCACGCTTCGATTCGTCATCGTCGTCTGAGCGCATTCCTATAAATTATTCCTGCCGCTCCCATTTCTCGGATGTCGAATCGCGTATCGTCTTAACGTACGAAACAAGCACATTTCACGCGATAGCGTTTAAACAATTTGAATGAAAGAGCTCTCGGCCTTATCAGCTACCTGCACTCCATTAGGTCTGTGCTATTCATATCCGAGACTGGCATTTCTCATCAGCGTCCAGACGTTTGTGGATCGTTAACTTTTATGTCGTTGTTCTACTTTCTTCTGCATGGCCGGCCTACTTGCTACCGTAAAAGCACTATTGCGCGGTCGTGACTACGATATCGAATTGCTTCTTGCACGTTCTCTTGCGCGTTCTATCTGACACTCGTGAAATTGTACGCTCTTCTACAAACAACACCGCCCTTGCTATCTGAGTAAACGAATGCGCTATGATAAAGTCGGTGATATCTTGATACCTCTATTGTTTCGAACATATGCGATAACAGTCGAATTGGTCTCAAAATTGACTATAATTTTATTTTGTTTGATATATTAACTAGTATACAATACCAATTGAGAAAATTGTGCAGTACGTGTTTTATATCATTGCTTAATCGTTCAATTAATTTCATATAAACACATTATTTTTTTTGGAGTAAGTTTTTAGAATAGGTTGTAGAAATAAAGTTTACTATTTATTAATGTAGAATTCTTAATTTTTGATATCTAAAAAGGCAAAGTGCTTGCAGGCTCACAGGCTTGCCAGGCGATTTTTCGTCACAAATTAAATATCCATTTTAACATGCGCCATCTCTTCATAACGCTACAAGGGTCGTAACAATTATCTTACAATTCTCGCCGCATTAGAGCAGGCTCTAACACTCAAACGATCCAAATCTTCCGGTCTTGCAAGGGCAGCGAGTTCAGAACTAATTGACCGTGGCAGAGAACTCATTAAAAGTGCACTCCGGAACTCGAGACGCCGGTGGTTCGTAACGAGTGTTGTAATTCGAGCTGGATCCTTCCGTAGCACGTAAACGGCAGTCTTATGCCGCTATCTCAACAGCTGTGCTGATCCCTTTTGCTTTTTGTTTACGAACCCAGCCGTGTCCTACTTTTAAGCAGATCTTCATTGATGTAGAGACGATGTGCCGGAAATATTGTGGTTGAACATCGATGTAGGAAAATTAAAACGGCTATAAGTTCCAAAATATATTATTAATCATTGTCAAAAATTTGATTATTATCGCTATGAAATTATGTTTAGACAAAGATACAAATGGTATGGTACAGAGATACAAGATCATTATCGAATCGAACCCACCTTATAAATCAATTGCAGACGAATCAATTATAGAATTTGTCACGAATATAACTGATTTATTGAAGTTGCCCGCGTTTTATTGGTGCGGCAGGATGTATTTCGTTATATATCAAGCGGCAGCTTCGCTGAAGAGGAAAAGGAAATAATCGGCTTAGCCGAGCGACTTCGTTAGATTGACAAAAGTTTGTCCCTGGCCGAATTCCCATTCCGAGTTTTTTCTCGATAGGATCACGGCGAAGCTGACGATGCGGAGATAAGAGAGATTGGAGAAAATATAGGAAATCTGAGAGAGGGGATTTTTCCGCGAAGAGAAAGTTACTACAAAGAGGAAGACGTTCCGATAGGCGTATCGAACAGCGCAGCTGTTCTCTCCGCGAAGACGATTTCTATGAGATCTCCAATATACGTAATACTATCTCTCCGAGTTATACAACTGGCGCATAGTTCTCGTGTCAACGTTCAGCCGCGCAAACGCGTTCGTTGTGAAAGACGATATTAGGTAATCAATTATCCCTAGAGGAAGGGGCGAAATGGACGGACGGACGATTGATGAAATGGAAAGTATACAATTATGCTTATTGTATCCGCTTACATTGCATATTTTTATTACAATTGCAAGCTGTGTATTTAATATTCTTTAAGGAAATTAATTTTTTAGATTTTTACATTGACCAGTAAGTTGATTTGATAAATTAAATATTTTCAGTTTTTAGGTAAATACATTTACTTACATTCTCCGATATGTTAATAGCAAAAGAAAGTTTTTCATTTTTGGGGGTATTGATATATTGGATGTAATGGATGTATGGAAGTGGAAAGTGGAACGTCTTCCCTAAAAATACCATCCACGGTTGGTTGTGTTGAGTAGGATGGTGATTCCACTATGTGTGCCGACGTCTGGCCCCGACGTCTGACCATTAGATGTTCTTGCCGAATTTGTTTATATGTTGTTATCCGTGCGACCAAGTACTTTCGCGAGGAAGCGCGCTCGCGCACGCGCAGCAACAATGTGGTGCCGGGCTGCCGCTTTATAGGGGCATACGCGGCCCCCACACATTCTTTATTATTATTTAATAATATACGAAATTGAAATAGTTGTTCGATTTATAAGACATTGGGTTTCCTTGCCGAATGATAAGTCTGCCTGACTTAATTTAGATACAAACGCGGAAATAAATCGCACATGAGCGTAAAGTGCGAGAACACCAACTTGCAATATTGGAAGTCACAGGTGCTCAACTTTCTCTATCCGGAAACTATTGTTTTCTCATAACCCGTTCATAACGGCTGGCGCCTCGTATGTTTCTTTAGGATCACACCAACGAATTCCAAACGCTGCCGGCATCGAAGCGCTCGCGTTTCATTCGGACTCGACCTAAGACAACAAACAGACAGTTTCCTGTCGTGAAAAATGTATAACCGTTCCCTTCTACGTGTATTCTCGCTGGACCACCGTGTAGTAGTATGATTTTTAATGCCGTACAATATACAATTATCAAGTCGCATTATTGGTAACAACGAAATACATTCATTTGCAATTTAGAGAAGATTCGGTCTTAGTAACATTCAGAAAGTTTTATTCAAAAAAGCATGTCGTCTAAAAGATCGTGCAGTTAGATATTTATGTATTTCACTTCGACATTGTCACATATACCACTTGTTATCTCAATAAATACGACAGAGATCATTTGTTGCGAAACTGGAAGGCGGACTGAATTTCTTCGGGTCTTCAGATTGTTCATCATTATTACACCTGGTCCTCGACATCTATGATATTCGTCTGACAGATTTCTCACGCGTCAAAGGCGGAAGTAACTCGTCCACGGAGATGACCGGAAGAAATCGACATCCGCGTCTTGAACAGAGATTAACTGCGCGCACATCGATCAACTTTCCGTCTCCGGGGTGGGAGGGCCACTTCTCTATCTGCGTAAACAGTGGTTTGCCACGGGGATCACGTTTCCACAGTCGGGACCACACCCGGCAGCCTGTTAGTATTTGCACGCGGCGTTAGTTGCCCCTGGGCTGCATGTAGGGTACGCACGTGCGTGTCCGTCCCGTCCTATCCGGAGCTTCCTGATGTGATAACGTCCGAGATAACGCAGCCGATGCACTCGGAATACTTAAGAGCAAGACCGTACTCGACGCCTATATACGTCTACCTAGCACCTTCGATCTTTTGCTTGAGCTTCAGCTCCGTTGTAATATATTTCCGTACATTCATAGAATGCAAACATTAATAGAATGGAAATCCCATGTTATAAGCCCCATTCGTCATGACTACACAAATATCTTGCGCTATCTAATTTCAAATCAGTCAAAAACATTTTGAAAGCATGAGCGTAATTTAAAACCACAGCACGATTTCATCAAAATTCTTTATTGCTTAGATACTTTATTTTGCATAATATTTTCTTTTTATCATGATTAGCTTGTTAAATAAAATTTTAGCAGCGTTCCGTAATACAACCGGCTTTTCTCTGGTGTTCTCAATCGAAAGAAGTCCAATCTATAAAGAGAATTCTCTATTAAGATCCGGACATAAACGGAAACAAGTGCGCGCAGTTCGTGCGAGATGGACAGGTCTGATTATGCCGGCGTGAACTAGCAACCAGTAACGATCCTGTTGCGCCACTGTCACGAAGCAACGAAGAAGAAGTCAAGCTGAAATGACTTCCGGTAACTCCAGATAAAAACTATTTACATGTAAATTTCTGCTTACAGAATTCTAAGAAATTGTAATAACTGCATTGTATCACCGACTATATTTGCCCTGCTGCGAACTTGAAAATTATGTATATTCATATATATTCATTTATTGAATAATTAACGTAGCTTCGCAAAAATGCAGGGATTAATAATGCTCTTTACTTATTATATCGATTACTGACTGCATGAGTTACTATGCAAACTCATTTTTGTGCAACCTACGCGAGATGAGCGCAACGCTGACGCTAATGCGAGTGCGATGTTAAAATTAACGCTAATGGAAATGCAAATGATACCACGACGTGAAAAAGAGCAAACCGTGCGGATATTAAAAAATGGCGGAGAGGAAGAATATCGCGCGGATAATTGCGCGCGTTGCGCCAAATGAGCAAATGATGGTCTCGGCGAGCGGTGCAAAAGGGAATAAGATACAAACGCAGACAGGGAATAGGGACATCCTCTCGCCGTTGCGACAATACTGCCATCCTATTCCTTCCTCCTCCCCCTTTTTATATCCTCTTTATACCGATGTCCCATTGAATGCAACTTATGGAAGTCCGTTCCGCAAAGTTGCCTCGCGGATTTTCGTAGGGTGGGCCGTAAGCCTCCGCGTCGTCGACAATGGCCTTCCATTCTGCCCCCGCCCCCTCATCTCGTCGCGCCGTTCCCGACCGCAGCAGTTTCTCATTCCCTCCACCTTAGCGACTCGCCGGACCTGAAGGAAAGGGTCGTGAGAAGGTGGTGGTGGGTTGAGGTCGCCACTCGAGGGGCGGACGGGGGTGTGCGGCGCTCATTCCGGCCGCAAGATTTAGAAGCCAATTTTCGCGAGCATTGACCAGACTCCTTTCCCTCCTGGCCTCATCCCCGCCGATCGTTCTCCTCTTTCTTTTTCACCGCGTATCCGCTTCCTTCGCTTTCCTTCCTCCTCCCTTCCGGCACTGGGGAGCGGAGGACTACCGTTGAAAGGAAGCTCAGAAAATACAGCTGGCCGTTGACTGACCGCCAGATCGTTTTTGCACGAGGAGTACGAGGGGAGAGGAAGAGCAACGAGAGAAAGTAGAGGAGGGAGGATGCCCTTCGATTTCGTATTCTCGGACTCGACTGATTTGAAAGTATAACAGTCCGGCTCTGAGCCAGTATCGCATAACGATCGAAAGGATCGTATTTTGATTCATGCCGCGACATTTTGCACGTAACGTCTCGAACGATCCGCGTTCTATTATCCGTGATTTCGTTGGATTTATCAGATTTTATGGCTGGAAAATTCGACCGTTTGTTGCGTGGCATATTCCGACCGTTATCGTGGAAACGATAACATATGATCAAGATAAACTTCTGTAACTTCTGCTTTTTTTTAGTAATGTGTAAATTTATTATTTAAATACTTTATATGCTCCCTTTCTTGCTTTTCTCTCTAAAAAGGAAAATTTTTTGCTCAGATTTGAATCTTTTTTTATTGCCTTAATGTGCATGCGTTGGTCATGCGTAATAACTTATCTAATAATATTCGAGAAAATCGAAGTAAAACGATATTCATTCCGTATGTATCCAATCATTATCGCAAATATTCGCAGATATAGATCTTTCTCGGAGATCGCAGTTTTACGCTGCGTGTCACGCTCGTTCTGCCGACACGACGGATCGAGTCAACGGAGCAGCGAAGTTTCCTTGCGTTTTATAACCGATCATTAACGTCCTCGCTAATATTTTACGCGCGTCGCGTCTGGAAATTCCACAGCATCTGCTAAAGAGGGCTGTTGGAGCGATCAAACGTTGTACGAATGACGCTCCGGAAAACAGAGTCGACTGCCCGTCCAAGATGCCAAACGCTCCAAGGAGGAAATTAGAGTAGATGACTGTTGTCCATAGGTTCCTCTATCTCTCTCTTCTTGTTTCTCTCTCTGTTTCTGTTGAGAATCAGAAGTGCGGCATAGCGCCAAGGAAGATTAGACGAAGACAGGATGGAAGAGAGACGTCGGGAACGTCCTCGGGTATACGCGCAATTACTCTCCCTCGTCATATCCGACGCCGGTCTTTTCATTACCCTCCTAAATGGCGCATGAAGTGCCCACCTATTCTCCCTCCATCACCCCCTCTCGGTCATTGAAGTTGAAATACCGCGGATAGGTGAGGCGGCAGAAATACGCTCTGTATGTCCCAGTCTCGCTGTAATGCTACTGCCGCAACTCCAATAATTACTGGTACCCGAGAACAATGGGCCGTGCCTGTCATAACTGTCATCTACCACGGTGCCCTCGCGTTATTTAAGACTCTCGAAGCTTATTACCTCTAATGGCCGGCAGAGTTACGGGCGCTTCTTTCGCCGGCGACTGACCCGCAGAAACTCGGATACCGCGTGCCGTTAGCCGACGTCTCGTAGATTGGATAAGCGTCGCTTATCGGAGGTCGCCAGCGAGTTGGAGAGTATCCAAGCGACGAGTGAAAGCAGGTAAGGCTGAAGACCAAAGTTGCAGAGGATGCCTTACCTCAAACATTGTAGTTTGAAATCTGTTTACTCGTAAATAATTGATGTACAACAATGGGAGAATTAATTAAAACTTACAATATGTTACTTACATTACCTATGTTACTTACAAGACTCGACTCGAACAACAGACCAATTACTAACTGTTAAATGATACACTTGACCGTTTCCTTCCGTTCCATCGTATCTCTAATTACTTTTTATAACGGACTTTTATATATCCAACTACGACAACATTTATACATTTACTTTTGACAACTTCATCTGACTATATTTTATCACATCTAATTTAACACATTCTCACTTTCGAACGATGAATCGGTTATGGACATTATTTAAAAGCTGACCACAATTTCCTTATTTCCTCGTTTTTGGCGATTAGCCTTTCCATATTGCTTTGCAAAAACAAGCTTCACTTCCATTAATTAATTAATTAATAAAAAATTGAAATTACTAGCGATAGAATAATAATATGCGTGCAATTGATCTTTAGCCTTATCTCTGTATATATTTAAGTTGGTGCATATGAAATGTCGGATTTTCGCTAATTGAAAATATTGGTATCACTGTTTCAGCCATATTAATTTTATAGCATAATCTTATATAAAATTTAATTGCTTATCATTTTAGTTACATTGTGCTCATAAAGCTTTTTTTAAAAGCGTGTTTTGATTGTTTTTTAAGTTCAAAATAAGTATGAATTCTACTGAAATTCGTATAATTTTCTTATATGAATTCAAATTGGGTAATAATGTTACTGCAGCGCTACTTGCAATATTAACAGAGCTTTTGGAGAAAACGCTGTTAACTGAAGAACATTACAGCGTTAGTTTTAAAAATTCCATTCTGGAGATTTTTCTTTGCAAAATGAGCCGCGTGGTAGACTTAAAGCTTCAGTTGATAATAATATTTTAAGAACCTTAGTAGAAGATCCTCGTCAAACGGCAAGAGAACTTACTAAAAGAATAAATGTTGATCATTCAACTGTGATACGTCATCTTTCTGCAATTGGCAAAATAAAATAAAAACAAACAAGAGGTGAATACTCTTTATAAATAAAAAATAAAAAAATCCGACATTTTATATGCACTAACCTAATAGATATATGATGGCGATATGTCTGGAACCGATCCTAGGAAATCAAACTTAAAATGTGTAGCGGAAGCCGTTTCTTACTTGACATCAAAGTGAAACGATCTCCTTTTACGCGTTCTGAAGCAAAATTTAACGCTAAACGGCGCTACGAAAAAGCGCGGATTGTCATGAGATTGTCATCTTAAATTTTACGACGCTGTAACGCTCGCATCATTATGGAAATATAGAGGTCGTCAAAGTCATGTTGCGATAACGTATCTACCAGCACCGTGCTGTTTTTGACGGGCTGTCTTGGTGTCGCGTATATAAAGGAGCGTATTCAAGATCTTTTTTAGTGCGAGAGGGGCGTTATGTGACTTTAGTGGCTCTAATTTCATGGTCGCGAGTATAATATATCCCAGCGAATGAAACGATGGTGTACGCGGAATATTTCCCTATCGTTAATCGCAGGATTATACCAGATTATATCGAAGGTACCACTATGCGTAGCCGCAAATGAGATTTACTGCCTAATCGTTATTAACTAATGGGCATGAATAGGGGCTCGTAGAAATTATGCATTTGGCGTCATTAATCATTTCCCGCATATTCGTATTGAGCTCGGCGATTCGTTCACGGAGAAGCGTGCAGCCATTACAAAGTATGAAAAATTTTCGCTTTGTTATTATATTCGTATTATACTTCTTTTTTTTTATTTTCTTTGAATTCCTTTCTTCCATTTCTTCGTCGACCCGATTAAAACATCATAGGTGCGACGAAGCGATTCATGTTATTTTCCGACGAGCCGTTTATATCAAAATATCTCGTAGAATTCAAAGCAATGATATCTCTGGGATTGGAGATCGGTATTCGAGGTCTCCCATCGGGAATTCGAGCATTACTTGAGCGACCGCCTTCCAAGTATGACGAGTACGTGTGTCATCGCTCGAGTGCGCGCATACAGATCTTCTCCACAGATAGACAGACAGGCTGGCAGAGTCGGGGGACGCTGCTGGAGAACTTGAGGAACTCGAACAGATGCTCCGATCGCTCGGTAGCCGATGCATGCCTCACGCTCGTCAGATAACTCGGCTAAATTCAAAGCGGACCGCGAATCGATAAGCTGCTATCGCGTTTGAGCTTAACCAGAGACCAGCAGGATCAAGGATCGGGCGACTCGTGCTGCCTCTTTCTGCAGCACTCCTGTAGACCACTCTCCACGGTGTATATCTCACGGCGTGTCTCGATAACGGACCAAGTACTCGTTTCGCAGGGTACCCGCACGCGGTCAGAGTCTGGAACATGTTTTAAAAACATTGATAAGTCTTTAAAAATTAGCTACGTCTCCCGCCTATCGCAGTGCTCAGAATGGAATGTGACTATTTCTTGTGATTTAATAGCTTGATTATGCAGCTCTCGAAACTTAGAATATTTGGACCGGTTTCGAAAGAGCATTGAGAACAATAACAAGATACAGGATGAAAATTATTATTAATTTCAAAATTTAAAAAATTAGCGATAAAGTGTTTTACGTTATTTAATTAATAGATTTTTATAATGATGGATAACACATTGATTCGTAATTATGTAATTTATATGAAGTGTAAAGAAAAAAAAAGTTTATTTTTTTAACTGAATAGTGCATTACTAGGGAATCTAGGATATCTGATTAAAATCCCAACTTAACTCACAGTACCCACTTTTAATGCGGAGAGCAGCGAGGCAAAAGCCAACTGGTAGGAAAGTTTTAATTTAATTCGGCGGTCTCGCGCCGAAGTGGTTGGCCTGCGTAGTAAAATAGGGGATGGTGCTTCTGTCGCTGCGAGCACGAATTACGGATGACCAGCGGACTAACTCGATTGCCTGCCATACTCTTCTTACCTCGATGCGTTGTCGAAGAAGTTAATATTATCCTATTTCGACAGCGCAGAGTTACGATGAGAGTTTAAATCCTTGTTGTAATAGAATATTTCTACAGACAGAGATTAGAAGGAGAAAGAGAAGAATTCAGAGATTATACTTTTTATAGATATATATCTTTACTTTGTAAATATATATTAATCTTTAAATAACCTATGATCATTTATGATTGCGATATTCTTAAGATTGCGATAGAACGGTAAAAGTTGCTTTAGTTTAGTAACTGGATCGAGTTTGTATCAAAGTTAACAGCGGAATTCCAACAATACATCGTTATTTCTCTTTACGTCAAAAAGAGGTAAAAAAAGTGAGACTTATGATGTACTTTGTTATCGAAGATTTTCTTTCGTTTCTCTTCGCCCCGGTAATATCAAGAGCGTGACAGACGAGAAGTGCGCGCCGTATTTATTTTCGCAAAACGAGTCGATGGGTCCGAATCTCCGAGCACCATCAATCGAAAGCGCTCCAACAGAAATACCACGCACGCATGAGAAGGCAAGAAGGAAACGCCACGGACTTAGGATAATAGCGTTATTATACTTGCGGAATAGATCGTATCGTAGGACGAGAACCAGACCCGTTGGTCGGAAGTGCGGAGGTAGACACGAGAGAATTTCGAAGGGCCTGCTGCCTGATGGACATTACGAGGGCAACGTCTGTGTTCGAGAACGTTTATCACACGTGCGTGTGATACATACCGCCGCGTGTCCACGACGGAATCGAGTTCACGTACGGAAAAGGCGGATTATCGTTTTGGTCGAGGGTAGGTCATCCGATACCTCGGGGTCATCTTTCGTCAAAAATCTTGCCCTTTCGTCGTCCCGCTAGTTCTCGTCGCGCAGATGCTATGGGTCAATCGTCGCCGAAAGGTTGAATCCCTGCAATGAATTATTGCTTCAGGGTTCTACGTACGTGTCGAGGGAGACTCGTGTGCGATGATAGTTAATAGTGTACTTGTGATGTTTCGAAGCTCTGACAAAAGCGTATCACCGACATGATACAAATGGCGAATTATGTTTCTGGATGGAAAAATAATAATTACTCTTAATAATTTTTTGGAAGAACAGACTACTTAATGTTTTTTGGCATCGGCATGCACCAGCTGATGCGTCTAAGGATAATAACTTTACGAGAGTCGCATGCATGAACTTTAATTATTTTAAACATTTTGTCTAAAAAAAACACTAAATTTCATTTTTATACTATTGACTTGGATTTCACACGTAGTTTAATATTGAAGGTTCTAATTGTTATTTTTAACGCGACTAAAAACCTTCAATTCTCAATGATATATATTAACGAGTGCATTAAAGAGTGGGTCGGTATAAAGTTCTTGAATTAAGAATCGTGCATTCGAGAGCAAATTATTTTAGCTCGGGTTAAAACCAGCTGTTTGTATGACACACTTTAAACTTTAAAGTATTTACAACTATTGATGTCGCATCATCCCGAGTTTAACTATACATTCCGGTGAGTTCATGCAATAACGTTCGGCATATAAAGAAGGGAGGAAAAAAAGAACGAGCGTGCGATCTGCCGATACGACTGCCGGTGACAGCCAGTGAGTAAGCAGGTCCTTCAGCATCGGGTCATGCACCAGCTGACGCGCCTAGGGATAATAACTTCGCGAGAGCCGCATGCATTAACTTTAATTAACTATTTGACGCAAGTCTTTGCGCGTGCATATTAAGCACGTGGTGTCCGCACCCGGGCGACAACGACCGTAAACGATTGCCCCGGGGCGACATTCTAGAGCACCGTTCTGGTGCCTGGAGCACACGGCGGTTGATTAAACTTACAAAAAGATTTAATCCATCGCGTAGAAGTACCGGTCCGGCCTAACGAGAAGCGCGTACGAGTTTCACCGGTCTAATAAGAAAGCCGCGTCGAATTCTCGAGAGCACTATCCGAGGCTTAATATCGCGCCGGAACTCGGCCGGCCGTACATTTCGAGCCGGACCGTCGTGCTCGCGTGGCTCTTCTGGAGAGGCGAGGGGGCCGTCCGCGCGCGAGCGGACCCCGAGTTTTCATTTATTTCCGAGCTGATTTACGGCGGTCGCCGGATAAGCGGGTTGCCTCGTGGACCGCGCAAATGGTCGGCGCGATCCCAGTTTCTCTCTCCCACGCCGCGCATTGTCTTCCTCGCGCGGCGCGCTCGCGCACGCTAGCGTATCCACACGGAATCTTATGATTTAGATAGCAATTTTTGCGAGGCCGACCGATCCTCCACCCTTAATCTACGGAGATGTTTTATTTTTCCTACGATTATCACTTTTTTCCATTATACCAAGTTCTCTACCGCACGCGTCGCCTTGATACGCAAGTTCTTTTCGAGGTGGTTTTTGTCGGAAAAACTGCAAACGCTAATGTGCTGTCTCGGAGAAATATCTTTGATATTTCGCGATTCCCAACGGTCTTTGCGCGCGGTTACGGTTGACGATGGCTCAATCGCCTAACGAGTATTAATTCATCGAGCGTCGTCGTTATCAAAGCAACGGGATCGCATAGAGATTAGCTTAACCGAATCTTGTAAGATATCCGGCTGGAGACAGTCGCGTTCCGCTGGGGCTTCACGGGTTCCGCTTCTTCGATAGTTCGTCGCTTGTGATCGCGAGCAGCCGCCCGAGGAGGACGACGACCCGGCTCAGTCGCGCCAGTACACCCCATCTGCTCGGTATAATAAGATGTCGGCCATAAACGTCTTAGCACTTTGCGGGCTGCGCTTAATTGATCGTCGCCTCGGCTCCTCGGCGACTAGGATACTGGTACCTGACGATGAACGACCGGCGCCACCGCTCTTTCCCAGGTAAACGCGACTTATTATGCACACCGGAGGAACATTAGGGCCGTAGGGCCTCGCAGCATAACGGTTTCTATGACTGCCTTCCACGAGCGTTAGTCGCGGCAGGTTTAAGCGAGATCGGGGCGAAACTACTCCTACTACTAGTAGTGACTCAGTGTGCTTCAATTAGTATGACACATAGAATATTCCGAGAATGGGCCTACTAGCGTCACAACACGATGGCATTGTTAAGGAAGCCGGGTAAACGTGCGCAAGTGTCCGAAATTAATAACCGCGGCTGAAGAATTCCGGGAAAGGCTTTTCGGGCAAGTGTGAGGCGACTTGGAGCGCGGAACGTCGTTTATCACTCGTCGTCGCAATTTCACATTATTCATTTGGAAAAAAAACTCTAAAGAGCAATGCTACGGCGCGTGATATTTTAAAGAGCTAAAGCTTTGTCGAAAAAATTAATATAACGATCTGTCGTGATTGTAATTTATCCACTGTTATGCGACAGAATATGACTTCAAGTTTTGAAGTTTTATTAGTAAAATCTACAAATCCCAAATTCCAATCCGTTCGTCTATGCATATGGAACTCGATTATTCGCGGGGTTCTCCCGTTCTCTCTCTCCTTCTCTCTTTCGACGAGCACAAGTGGTTTTCCAAGAACCGTTCGATACTCCGAATCGGCGGATTGCGGGCGGAACGATTAACTCGCCCGGAACAGAAAAACGCTGGTTGGCTTGGCTCCGGAAGATTAAAGGGCCCCGCTCCTCTGACCCGTAAGCAATACCGCGAGCATTAAACGCCATGTGTTTGACAACGTAACACGCCGCGTCGAGATCTGAGAGAAAGGCCGCTTCGAATATGGAACACGTGTAGGTTCGCAACTCTCGTCGACTATCATCGTTCGTCGACGAATGGAGGCGTATCCCGCCATGTACCGGGCCTACCCGTCGCCGTCGAGAGGATAGTTGTCGGATGTACAGAAATATAGCCGGCTAAAATTAGGATAGCACCTCGCAATAAAACGTCTCTCCACCGCTGCTTTTCAGCGATGACGACGTCTTGCGTGGTACGTGCGTAATTATTGCACTTTCACCCTTTTTCACCCTCTCCATCCTACGCCCATAAACGTGTGTATATTTCGACATATAATTCTTTAACTGCCAAACGCGTGCACGATAAACTAGCGAAAAACACCGTTAAGCTGCTTTATGGACTTCAATAAAAACCAACCTTTTCTCGATAAATATTTTTTTCACCAATTTCCTTTAAACCTTTTATGAAAAACTGATGAACTGACTCAAATGGGAAAAGTTATATTGCTTTAATAGTATTAGCAATGTAAGCAGATTTTAATCAAATATTTCAAAGCGATTTATTTTAAAGTGTACACAAAAATTTGCGCGAGGAATATTCGTTTACAATGCATCAGTGAACTGCCATCGGCGAGGGCTGTTAAAAAACGCGGGAGCTTTCATCGCGAAAAATGGTTGATGTGAATAGTTCATTCGGCGACGCAGCTGCCTACAAATATTTGGTAGGAAATGTATAGGTGCGCGCAAATATTTGCCGGGGTTCCGCAAAATGAACGGGATGCAGTAGAGGGCAGTAAGGGGAGTATCAGGTATACCATTTTTAATGCCACGTTACGTTTGGTTTTTTGAAATTGCGGCATATGAAAATGTTAAAGACAATACTATGATAATCCGCGACAAATAGTGTTGCATAAATTTATCCCGAATCGAGATACAATTATAGCTGTGTAAAATATTATAACAGAGCGATGTTCCGAGTTCGCATGTTTCAATAATGCGACGTTTCAATAATCTTCCCTGAAAAATTGCGATTTCTAACTGTGCCAAGGTAACGGTTGGATTGCTACGTAAATCAAGGGAGATTTCTATTCACGGGACCGACCTTTAAGGAAATCAATATTCTCTCTTAGGAATAGAGAATTTGACAGTCAGAGCGACCACGAGAGGGACATATGTATGTGTATGCTGTATGGATGTCGCACAAGAGACACAAGCGACACGCGGGGGGTAAGTATTCGATGCTTGTCTGATCCCTCGGGGTTGAGTTGATCTATGACTCAGTCAGGAAGTACGCCTCGACAAGGGCAGCCAGCGAAGTCAACCTGCCATCTCGATACCCTTGAATCGTTCGTGAAAGTCCGAGGAAGCCGATGAGCCAGCATTGCTATATACATATATATCGGCAATGTACGAGTAAAGGGGCTGCTGCACCCCCGCTCATAGGCCGGAAGTATGATCCACCGAGTCACGTGCCCGCCGAGCGAGAGAACGCGGAAAAAGTGTCCGACGAAACGGGAGACGTACGATCGATGACAGCGACGCGGGGGAGAGAGAGGAGGAGAGGACTATACTAAAGAAACTCATGACGTGAAGTATTAGAGAAATAAAATATCCATTACGGATATAGATGCGTTGAAATTGAAACGTAATTCCATGATTAAAGATGGGAAATGGCCGATATTAAGTCGGAATGGTATCGAATTAATAAGCGACATTAGAGTTTATTATTGGTGGAAATGACATAATGGAAAAATAATGGATGTTAAAATAATTGATCAAAAGATATAGTTGAACGTTTAACTCGTCATTAAGTGTAAATAGACAGACATAAAACGGCAAAGCTATCAATGCAATTATCTTCGTATTTTTTGTAGCATAAAAATGATTATTCTACTAGCGATATCAATATCGTTGAAATTATTTTCTATCGTTTCGACTCATCTTTCGTGACGCCGAAAATGGAAAAAAAGACGCGGGAGGACAAATGAAACGACGAAAAAGCCGAGTGACTGACGACCGTGGAAGAGCCAATTTAACTTCTTTCAGCACCGAAGAAAGCCCGTGCTTTACTACCCTACCCTCGCGAGGAGATCACCGGTGGCCCGAGATTGTAGATAACCTTAATTGAATAACTGTCAAATTAAAGTAGCAAAATTTTAAATCAGCGACATTGAAGTAACGCATTCACTCCGATGTCGTTCCGTCCGCGGCGAATTCGTCGGATTAGATTATCGCGCGTTCATTAAGACGCGAAAAGCGGGACACGCGACGGATGTATAAAGAACCGGGCGCGCGATGCAGCCCGCGCGCGAGTGATTAATGGCGACGAGATTTTTAATATCTGCAAAGCGTCGGCCTCGACGTCCGTTTCATCGCGCGACAATTTTCTACGGACGTGACGCCTCCTCGCACCCTCGTGTTCCCTCGCGGTCGATCCATGGCTGCGCGGTGTGTAAACGAACGGTCGTGAGACGAGAGAAATATCGCCGCCCGGAAGGGAAAAAAAAAGGCTGAGGAGATCGCGTGACTGCGGAAACAAGAAGAAAACCGGCGCTGCGGCGGAAACGGCGAGAGGACCCGCGAAACGGCGGACACGCACGGAGAGCCGGGGGCGATCTAATTTCTTCCAGGCCTTCGCGTTTCGGGGCGTCCCTCGCCTTTTCTTTTTCTCGTATCTCGCGTGCGTCTGGTGGAGCAGCGAAAAATCGGGTCGAGCCGTCGTCGTCGCGCTTGCACGCCCGCGTGTCAATAAGGATTTACGGCTGTGGCGACCTTTAAAGACCATCGAGACCTGGCTTGCGAAGCGGAGCAAGTCAGGGCGGAACTCACGTGATACGAGCCGCCTCGAGTAAACGTTCTCACGACAGTTATGGGAACGCTCGCCGGGTTAGAACGAGGGCTGGGAATCGAAGCCACTTTACGTCGTTGACATTCCATGCGTTACGACGGCCGTCCGTCGTCGATACGACATTATCACTTATCGTCGCCCTTTATCGTGCCATCGGGACCGTGTATCTTTATAAAGAGCATTGTTGATAAATCGTCGCGATCGTACCTGTCAAGTGACTTGTCGTTACCATCTCATACTTAAATAAATTAATTTCTTCGCTGTAATTACAAATTTCTAATACACTCACAGTTCAACTTTCGGATTACTGTTACACGTGATAAGCACGGCTTTTTAACGCGCTGCGAAATCTCGAGAATCCCATCTCATTACCAAGCAAGTCTTCGTGGTAGCAGATTCATTTCTCTGCTCCGGCAGGGAACGACGGAAGCGCAAGGATCCGGACGAGTCGCAGCGCAGCCGGTAGACGCCCTTACGCGTGGTGGAATCAATCCTCCGCGCTGCATTCATTAGCGTCGCCTTAATGACCCTCTAATGACCCTGGGGTTGACCTTATCTGAGGTGAAGTCGTGCGTAACGAGAAAAGCCCGAAACGTGATTTATTATCGAAAAACACCGACGGGATGACGAAGCGGAGTGACGGAGAGGACGGGGCGGGCGAGGGTGAAAGGGTGGTAGAGGGTACAGAGCCAGGGTGAGCGGAGAAACGCGAGACGCGCGAGAGCGGAGTCGTTCGTCGAAAACGCGAGGAACGACCCTCGGGCAGAAATTCGCCGACGCGTCGGATCGACGACGAAGGACGGCGGAAAGAAGCGGGGAAGAATTGAGAGGGGCAAAAGGGATTCCCCAAAGAGCGCCCTATGGGGCTCTGTAAACGCGACATTAAAATCAGCTTACAAATCGCTTCGACGACGTTTCCCTTCCGCTCGCGGAGTGCCTATCGGATTGAAACTCGTGAGACTGACTGCTTTCGTTCCGTCCCGCTTCTTCTTCGTCGGGTTTCGCCATCGTTCCTTTGTCTCGGTTCCATACGTACTTTTGACTCGACTGGTTGGAAGCGAAAGAGGTTTTTCTGCAACCGTTGCATTTCTGCGACTGCGAATCGATTCAATTGTCGCGAATATTGTCTCTGTCGCTATTGTAATGATCGTCAAGTTCTCTCGCAAACTTACGTCGAGATGTTCGTCGATAGACGTCACTCGATAATGTTACCTCGTTAGCTTCTTAAGTTGGATATTAGGAGGAGATTTCACGTCATCGATCGAGTATTATCCGCTTATTACTCGTATTATAATTTCTATGAGTTATTGAAGAGTGCTCAATTTTGTAAATAATTACTTAGTCATTTATTGATCGATATGGCAATTTATTGATTCGTTTAATACAGAGGTGGCCAAACGATTGATCGCGGACACTCGGGCGATCGATCGTGTGGCAACTTAAAATTCACAATACAACTATTGTAATTGCAATGTAACCATGATTAATTTAATTATTGCTGTTTTATGTCCAATTGCGACACAAACATACAAAATAAAATAAACATGTTTATTTCACATATAAACTTAGATCGCTGCGATAGGGAACAGTAGATCGCGATGAGGTGAGGAAGCTGAAAGTAGATCTTGGTGCTTCTAAGTTTGTCCACCTCTGGTTTAATACCTGCATTCTAATAAAAATGCGCATTAATGTATCTATCAATAATTGTACGTCAAGTAAGTGTAAGAGCTTTTTGTAAGTTACTAGAAATATTTTCTTTTTATAGCATTCCTTTTATTTTTATATATTTGTATATTTTTACATTATTTTATTTTTTTTATCTTTTATGTCCTTCGCTCGTTGCAAAACAGACGTTTTCCTTGTTCAGTTTAATTACGGTTTTACTTAATTTATTTTTTGACCAACATGACGAGGTGCAACACTAATTACAGTTTTTCTTCTTTGACATACTTAACATTTTCTAGAGTCCTAACTTGCTTGGACACAACGTCATGATCAACTAGATGTTTTTAATTTAAGAGTCTTTTTAATTTATGACTTAGATTTACGCTTGATAAGGACCAAAATCAATGGTCGAAAAGTCGCAATAAACTTATTCGATTATTATAGCCAGTTAAGGTTGAATAAAACGTCTTTTTTGTTTTTATCTTTTATTATATATTTTTTTCTATCTTCAACTTTTCTCGCAATAGAGCGGTTTTAAGTGCTCGTTGTATGAACCATTTAATTCCAACAGTATTTGACTAAATAGAAAAATCTTGATCTCGAGAAACACTCAATGACTCTTTCAGCATGACTAGCAATAAGTAAGCGTGTTATTCTACGTGCGATAACACGTTAGTTTCTCGGCGCACTATTTCTTCCTTATTTATTAGAAGTAGAGGCGCATTTTAAAGTAACTACCCTTCGTAAAGCCGAATTCTCTCCCATGTTCCCGAAGAGCTTCAGTCGAGATGCTCATCGAGCTGATGTCTGAAATTTCCACGGGTCGGCATTCAGTCGTTCGTTCGTGAAGCAGCCTGGAATCCGCAAAGAGTTCGACTCTACGAGCCACAGATTCGTTTCAAGTCGCCTCGCAAGCCGGTAAACAGGGTGATAGCGGTGGGGTGCTATCGGGGGACGAGGGATACAGAGAGGGTACATATATATGATTCAACGGCAAAGTGATTCGCTCGCTCACTCCGCGCATTCGTCCACACCCTCTTCTCCACATCCTCCCGGTGCAGCCGGTACCACCGGCCTCGAGTGCAAGGCAAAGGGCCGAGGAAGCGGGATGGAGGACGACGAGAAAAGCCACAATCCTCTCGAGAGAGACGCTCACTCGACTCACGAGTGCGCATCTACAGAAGAGGATCCCGGGCGAACGCGCGCGACGTGTTAAGGCCGTCGTACGTAAGGAAGCTTAAAAGCTAAGCCTTAAGCTCAACGACCAATCGTGAACATCGCATTCGTGCGCGTCGGCGATCCGAATGAGAGGAAACAAACTGACTGCCTCGTAGCAGAAACGACTTCATTCGGGCATCTGTAAAATTACGGGATTCCGTTACAAATCAACTCGCTCTGTTCCGCGACTTCGTAACTGCAACGATAATTTAATGCCTAAGTAATTTTATTGCCGTCGCGAATAACTTAGGTGCATAAGGGTTTCAATGAATGACTCGAAATAATTCCAGTCCTTGGGGAATAGAGGGGGTAGGAATCGACGGTACACTGCAAATCCAAGCGTATTACTTTAGCTGAAGCTCTTCTTATACATTTTTTGCCCTTTTAAATCACGTCATTTAACACGATTGAACGTATTAATTTTTAATTTAATATGATTAAACGTGTTAAATGACGTAATTTAAAACGGCAAGAAACATATAAAAAGAGCTTCAATCAAAAGTGTCATTTTTAGATGTTTATGCGTGTAAAAATAACACGCTTGAATTGGCAGTGTAGCTTGTTTCGTATATTAATTCTTACGACTAAATCTGTGGACTGACTTTATTGAAGCCACACACGTTGTAAATGTTCCCTCGAGTAACGCAAGTCGCTATATCTATGCATCGCTTCTGTATCGTTAGCAAACTTTGAGCTCAGTTTAGGTAGGAGTTAGGAAGAAGTTTGGAACTTGTCGCTGTATTTACACTGCAGTCTCGTGCAAATATCACGGTGATATCGTCATTATTTCCTCCAGAGGATACCGCACACCGTGAGAAAATGGTGCAATATCGAGATTATGAAATGAAAACGTTTTTTAACCGCACTGTTACTTCTGTCGGAGCGCGAAAGCCGTATTTATTCCTTAATACCATTGATATATTTACTGTCAAGCTCCTGTTCTCTCTACGTTAAGCAGCTTGTGTGAAAATAAAGTTTCGCGTCCCGGATGCAGTGGCAGCGGGTGATCCCTTAATCCGTCCAGCGCCGTAGTTCATGCTTACTTCTCTACTTCTCGGTGTTGTAAAATCCGACGACGTATACGACGTAAATAAATCCCGCGAATTAAGTCGTGCTGTCGACTTTCGCGCGAGGCCGACGCGTTCCGCTGCGACGTCGTGAGTCCTCCGTAAAAGCGATCTCCCGAGTAATAAGACAGCCTCCGCGGGGTTATCACGGGCACCGTTTTGCTCGAAAGCTCTTTGCCATTCGTTTTGGCCCCACGATGTAGAGGCCGAAACGATGGCAATTACGCGCCACGGCACTAGACATTATCGCCTCTCGGGGCGCTCGATTTCCTTCGCACGCCTCGGCTCTTTTTCTTCATCGCTTTCCCTTTCGCGACAATCGATACAGGCCGAAGGTCTTTCTCGTTCATTAAAGTGTCAATCCAGTCTCGAGAGGGCGGCCCTCTCCCTTGTCGGCCCGGCCGCCACGTCCGTCGCGGGAGACGCCCGTGAAATAAAGCAGACTCCATTCTCGAGGTGAGCCTCGCTCTTAGAAGAAAGCTTCTCGGCAATCTGCTAAAGCTGAAGGCTTCTTCGAACTTACTACAAAGAACGAGGTTGGTGATATGATTCATATTGCGAAGATATGCAATAAGCGTAACTCTTCCCGTAAGTTCATTGACCGCTTAAGAATTTCAATAAGTATGAAGATGATATTAAACAAATAATTCCTTTAAGGTAGTTGGCTCGCGACAGTACAAGCCAAAAGTATACTCTAAGGGCGAATTCACACCTTGGCAGAATAGCAGAAAACAGAAAAGCAGCAGCCAATGAGAAGTGGCACTCAGTTGCTTAGTGCAACTTATTGTTAGTGCAACTCATTGTCAGTGCAACTCAGTGCTTCTTCTCATTGGCTGCTGCTTTTCTGTTTTCTGCTATTCTGCCAAGGTGTGAATTCGCCCTAAGTCAACGCCGACTACCTGCCGCTACTTACGGTTACAGGCTGATAACTTTAGGGTAATTCTATCCCTCTCACATAAAACAAAGCGCTGCGCGGCCCTCAGCAGCCGTCAAATCGCTCCTCTACACTGAAAAAAAAATTTGTTGAAAAACTAAAATATTTAGTCCGATACGTTCAACTAAAACATTAGTTGATTTAACTGAACATTAGTTGAATTAAAAAGATGTAGTTCATTTTTTAATGAAGAATTAGTTAATTCAACTAATGTTCAGTTAAACCAACTAATGTTTTAGTTGAACGTATCGGACTAAATATTTTAGTTTTTCAACCGATTTTTTTTCTCAGTGTACGTCAAATAATCGTGAAATTCGAAATCTTTTTTGTATTGTATTTCTAAAACTAAACGGTCAATAATTTTAGTTTTTTTACTAGTATTCCCCTAAAGTGTCTTTCTATTATATATTCGTTTTTAATCACTGTGTTATGGTTCGTTCTAATTGTAAAAATTCAAAATACGAGATTTTCATAGTTGCTTTGTATGCGATACAAGGGAAAAGTGCAATTTTTGATAGCGATTATCTCGTGTTCGGGACGGTCAATAACTTTTAAATTACACAAACGTGCAGATATCACATTTATATATTAACATACAGTTAAATTTTCAAATATTTCTTGTGAATTGCGATTCGTGAAACAACTACCTTAAATATTTTAATATTGGATACTACGCGAACGTAATGTAGATAAGGCGAATGTCCGTTACTCGGACAATGGTCTTCGATTCCTGGGAATGGCCGGTCGTTTGTCTAAATCGCGACAGCTGTTATCGGTCTCGTAGATCCCGGCGTCGTTATATCCGTGCATAATCGGAAGTCCGTCGCTTCAGCGGGAAGAAATCGAGGCGGATTATCATTCTAGTCACGAGCGAATGCGTACTGGACGACGACGTAACGCCAGCGTTTTATTTCGTAATCACTAGCGCGTTACCTGCCTCCCCACAATCAAAAATATAAGGAACAAGGAACAGATATTAGCGATTGGGATGAGGAAGAAGGAAGA
>NJRL01000221.1:128870-172811 GCA_003063815.1 Aphaenogaster rudis
TATATTAATAATTATTAAACTCTTTTGTGAAAGCATAGTAAAAATTTTTATAATTCCAGCATAGTCCACGGCTACTGCCATACATAGTAATTTTTAATATAAAATTTTCTCCGTGTATAGGAAGTCTGTGGTTAATACAACGCTGAAAACATATCAAATTGCGTTCTTTTTTCCAATTCGTCATCGTGCGTTCGTCAGTTTTCTCATTTGTCAATTTTCTTTTGAATACGTTACCACTTATCTTATTTTTCATTTCCGAGCGGAGAGTCATTAAGTTTTCATGAATTTAAAATGGATGGGCTGTTGTGGATTCACTGCAGCTCGTTTTGTAGATTTAATTGCATCTTGACCGAGCCAGTCGGTTGAATCGCTGTTGCTGTCGCGGCGAAGTCCACAGACGGATGTTGTATTTCATCGTGCCGCGACAAAAGTTCTACCGTGCTTTTGGTAATTCACCAGAAGTAAGCGGCTAGAAAGGAAATTTCCTTCTCTCGAGAGAGATTACCTCACGGAAACAGTATTTTTACCAACTTTGATGTTGCTCGCGCGTTTTCTTATTTTCCGTGTATTTTGCCCGTAATCACGTCCGCTTGTATAATTTTTGCTTTACCGATACTTACGTAATCATCGTCCTTACTTTGTAGTGGAAAAGTTGCACACACATTACCGCTGTCTTCTCGTGCTCGTAATAAACCGAGCTGCGAAATACGGGAACGTAAAGTTATCTCGTTTCGCATAATTTCGCCGGAGCAGAGTCGCATCAGAGTTTCGTGGTGTGTTCAGACTTACGATAGAAAACAGGATACACATGGTTTAGAATTTATCGCTGGTTATTATGCGGATGACCAGTCTATTCGGAGTTTCCCGGCTGCTTTTAGTAAACGTATGGTTGTTTATCGAACAAGCTTAGACAACAAATTTCCCACGTCGGTGAAGCTAATATCGTAGCGCGAAAGAACATTTGCGAGAGAATAATTCTGCACGCTTTGTACGCCCACGCTCATCACGACGTAAGCGAGAGAGGAAAAAAATAACATTTTCGGGAGATCTGATATTATAATGACAATGATATGTGTCGGCGGAATTGTTAATGCCGGAGTGGCGCCCCGCCATTCTTTTCTGCTCATGCCCTTTTTTTCTGCCTGACATCCGGAATAGCGCCGAAGTTAATATTTCATGTGCCCGGCTGTTCCGGCGTTGAGAAAATGGAAAGGGCGAGGCCGCAGGTTTGAGCCGCGGTAAAAAGGGGTGTTCGGGATAGGAGGGTGGCTGGGTGCGTGAAGTTATGAGGCCCTTTCCGGCGGAACGGCCGGACTACCCGCGGTGTGATTTAGCGCCAGAAACTGTTCCTTCTCATTCAATAAAATCGTCGCTTTTACCTATCTGCGATGAACGAGAGGAGAGATATAAAAATCATTTTTCTTCAAACCGGAAGGCACGAAGATTTAATAATGGCTGCTTGAAAATTGATTCATATTTTATCCATTATATTTAAGGTAGAATGCATCACGATAGCGTTATTTCTCGAAACATTGCATCAACTAAATTTCCGTCTGACTATTATATTCTATTCTATTGTATTCTATTATTTTTCCGGTTCTATATTTTACACAGTGTGTATTATTTGTGATGTTTATGAAGTAATAATCAGACTTATATATATATATATATATATATATATATATGTCGTTCCTTGGAAGAAATCGTACCATTTGAAAAGTGATAATTCCGCCAAACACTAAGATGACTTATTGATGGCATTTCTCTTTGGCAACTTCTTGCAAGGATGACTTATTCATACAGTCATTTAGAACCCACGCACACCCAAGCACAATACATCGCGAATACCTACATATATTTACCTATCATATACGCTTGTATATATATGCACACGATTTTATGAGTGATGATATGATAAATTTGTGTAAAATTGGAACAATTTAACTTGAGGACAGTAAGAAAAATAAGAATAGAAACAGTAAAAATAAGAACAAGTTTAATATTTATATCCTTTAAAAAACGCTCTTTGATAACTTGTCAACAGAGTTATCTAGCAAGAGAAAAATGAACATTGTTGTTTCGAAGTGAATTAAATAATTCAGCAGAGAGAAACTTCTTTCTTGGTATACATATGCTGTAGGAACTTAATACAATGTACGTAGGAACTGTAACGAGTCGTATTAGCAAGACTAGACGATATGAAGCCTTAGTTCGAATAAGTTCTGTACTGCAGCACGATTCATTCCCTTCGATTTACGAATAAACGTAACATTTCCGGCTGATACGGAATAGAGAGCTTTTCGCGAGTGGAACGGCGGGCTCGTGTCGTAGACAAAGACAACGGCTCTCGTTGCTCGCGGGAGTGGAAGGAATCGTTAGCAGTTGGCCGGAAAGTACGGAAAGTTTGCCGTGGCTGACACGAGAGCCGAATCGGCGATATTCCATTTCCGCAGAAACGAGGGACGCACTGCCGCTGCCAAAACTTCTCCTTGACAAAGCGTTCGAACGGATCTGACGCGGTATAGTTGGAGCGATAAAACCGAGACGGCGACGTCGACGTCGACGGGACGACGTCGATTAATCTCGTCTGCAGCGATGCCGTCGCCGATCTCTCTCGCTCTCTCGCCGCGGAGACGAGGGACGAGATAAGTTCCCCAAAGCTCGGCAGTCAGGAAACGACGGTCCTTACAGTCATTACCACGCGTCGAATGGAATCCGAGAAGAAACGCCTCTCACGTTTAATCGAGCCACTCAGTATAAAGATCGCAAGCGGAGCACGTAGCTAGACTGCCTGTTTCCTCTCGGATAGCGCAATCGATATAGTAAAACCGGAGCGAGTTCTTATTGACGGATCGTGCAATCGCTATTTCAAACAGGATATAAGACAAGTTCGCTGGATACAACTCGCGAAGTATTAACGAAGAATGATGGAAATTGACTATGATAACTTGCAAACAGTTTCTTAAAAGCAAGATTTCAATAAAACTTTGTTCTTAACTTGTACAGGGCCGCAGGATTTTTTCTTAAATTACGAAAATTTTGCTCTAGAAAAAATATATACGTTTAACATATAATCGGATGCAAAATTTGACATTGATTTCGAGACGTTATAACATCTTGCGGCTCTTTAACCTTTAGACTGCCCGAAAAGTCACTTTTGTGGCTCTGAACAAATCTCGAAATTCTGCGCAATGTGTATGTTATTTATATAGATAAATTTTTGCGAAAAAAAGAACACTATTTTAATGAAAAAATGCCGGCAGCGTAAAGGTTCACGGAAAATAAATTTTTCGCTACCATAGCTAATCATGATTTGCTAAACTTTGTTTGTTGTCGTGACTATAAATTTCTAAACTACAGCAAACCGTTTTGCACCGACAGCAATAAAATAGATATCACAGCTAAGATGTTAGCTGTATATATATAACAACTAAAATTAGCTACCACGCAGTTTTTAGCTAAGGTAGCTACTTTTTTCCGTGTTGAAGATTAATACTATGATTTTTTAGAACATGTAATATACGTAACAGACGCATTAAAAATTACACACCCGGATAGTTCTTTGTGATACGACCGCTTCGATGGGGCCGCTACCATTGGCCCCATCGAAATAAAGAGAAATGAAGAGAGGAGAAAGATATCACTTCACGCTATAGTGGTATCGAAAAGTCATAAATTTAGGTGTACTACGTAGGAGAGATCTTCGCTACAAATATGGCAAATGCTTTATGTTAACCGTCGTTTCCATACGCGAAAATGTACTTCGGGCTGATCATTTATACGTGGTCCTTACTGTCGACGATCGATGCACCGTACCAGACGCGCGTATTTCTGTGTTGCATCGAGTGCCAGGGCGTGAAAGCGCGGGCGATGAAGGCGTCGGTTTGCAAGCCCCTTGAAAGAATAATGCCAGCGTATAGGTAGGACAACTCCTCCCATCTCCGTTCGCCTGTCTCTCTGTTATACGGTAAAAGCTTTCGCCATACTTTGGAATCGTCGTCTCCCTCCTCGTATCCGCCATCCCAACAACCACCATCTTTTTCACCTCCTTCGAAAGATGTACGTTCTCCACCCACCGGATGTGTATTCTTCCACGGCCATTTTAACGGATTCCTATTGTCCTGAAGATTTCGAAATAATAGTACGTCGGAGTACCACTAGAGTAACCTCCGGTGCGGTGCGATTCCGTCGCGGACGAAGGACGATTGCTGCCGTAATCATGAACGACATGACGAGGAGCGCTCGGGTTCGTCGCCTTTCTCCCCTTCGACACGCTAGAGAATATTCATCTCGACCACGTCTGTCTTGGACACCTGTCTTGACCGCAACCGTACGTTTCCGCGGTGTATTGGATGATGAACTTTGTGACGTTGATTTTGCAGAAGTAATTCTGCTGGATTTCGTCTGACAAATATGGGGAAAATGTAGATAGAAGTCATCGTTTGTGAAAATAACATGTATATATTAACACTAAAGCTACCGACAATTTATATACATAGCTATTTCTATCGAACCGGATTATATGTATATTAAGAAAAAGTCGTGGTCAATTGAGGAAAAGCGATAACATTGAATGCAGAATTTGTATCAAAAGTTTAAAAACGGTCATTTGACCGGCGAGGTTTAGTGTTAAGACGCATATATTCAACATAATTAAATATTTTCTCTGATGTAAGATGTACAGATCTTTCGACGGCTATTAACAAAGTTTGCGATTGGCTCCGTAATATAAGACAATAGTCAATCTTCAAATTTCTCATCGCGATCTCATTTATGTTCGTGTTTGTCTTGCCGGTACTCTTATGGCTTCTAGCGCTCTGATTATGAGTTTCTTAACATTCAAACTTCCCGGTGATTCTCGTCAGAGCGAGATAGGTGAGTTTACATTCGAGAGTATAATAAGTTCGTCGCCTCTCTCGCTCCTTCTCTCCTTCCGTTCGTTTCTCCTCGTCTCCGTTTTTTTTTCCGTATTCGCGGACTTTTCCGCCTCCTCCCCCGCCGAACGTTTTAGAAATTGCGGTGAGAAACTTCGATTCGCCGATGTAACGATAGTCTGTCGATAACACACTTTTCGCAGTTGTGCCGCGCGAAACATAGTTTCCAGAGTGATATCAGCGAACTTTATCACTTCGCCGTGTCGAGAATGGACGCTTTCCGCGGCGGCTCCGACGTTTCCGTTCGATAAGGCGTACATCCTTCTCGAAGCGGGCGAGCGCAGTCGACTGGCTACGTTTCCTTTCGAATTCACGAGAAGCCTGGGAAAATGCGTTTTACCCGGCCGGAGTGAAATAAAGCCGGGAAAGCGGGAACGACGAAGGTGTGTTTAGTATTTATTTCCCTAAAGACCGCGCTTTCTTATTCTCCGCGTGTACTCGGCCTCCTCCTTTTTCACCACTTTTCGTATTGCGGATCCCTTTTTGCCGTACCAAAGACGGCGAATGCCGGACAGATGGATCGTGCGAAGGATTCTACGACGCTGAGAAACGGTGCCAGAACAGAATTCGAATACGCGCCGCTGCTGTAACGGCAAGAACGAATCACTCTCGCGTATACGGAGGCACGTACAGAATTGCGTATTTAGTATGTGCCTCGGACAGACGTAGCGACACTTGCATGAAAGAGAACTGTACATTCTTCCATTGGATTTAAACTTTTTTAAAACGCATGGAAATGCACTCTTCTTTCTTTCTTTCTTTCTCTTGTTTGCTTTTGACTGTCTATCTCTCTTATTCACGAGTTATTGTATTTGCGCTTTTATAATTTATGACAGAGATGATTATTTTTATTTAAGATATATGTTAGCTACATTAATAAAATGAATGTAATTCACGTTTATGAATGAATACAATAGGCGCTTGAAATGTCGCGAAAGTAGCATTTAGTAAATCAGGGGTGTGCAAAGCACAGGGACATTAAATATGGCCAAAAGCGAATCCCGGTATCCGCCGTATTTCCGCCGGGATGCCTCGGAACGCGATCATCATTTACGTATTATGCGGCGATTGTGTCTCGCCAGTTTGCGATTTCGAAATTTGCGCCTTGCAAATGAAAATATAATGCCGGGGGTCGCGCGTAGGCTGGCGCGAATTTTCGGTTAGGGGACCCTAAATCTCCCTTCTCAGCGGGAAGTCGAGACGCAATCTCTTCCCGGTGGCTAGTATCTCTCTTCCCCTAGACGCGAGCGCGTGTCTCGAGGACAAAAGATTTATTGGAAATTGCTGAGAAGAAATGGAATAGCCCCGTTCTCTCTCTACACACACGTACACGCACACACGCATCGTCCCTGACGACATCCTGGGCGTATCTGTGACAATACGCGTGTCGGCGCGTCGGGGGTGGCGAACAAATTACGCTCTATGATTTAAATAACGCGGGTTACGTTTTATTACCGGCGTGCATTAGGTTATTATCTCTCTGGTGCTAAGTGCCGCTAGGAAGGAATGGTTCGCAGAAGTCGTTTGTTAAAGGGGGGGGGGGAAACGCCTTCATAAAGCGACGCGTTTAAAGTAGTCGCGAAACTAGTCGCTGCTCGTGGATGAAGAGGTCGACATTTAATTTTCACGCCCACCGGGTCGCAGTGGCGTTGGAGCCTATCGGTGAAGGCGGGAGGGTCGGGAAATTAGAGGAAAAAACCTCGCTTCGTTATATGAAAGCAATCTTTTAAGCGCCTATTTCGAACGAACGATATCTGCACCTGCGTCGAAGACCTCATCCCCTTTCTCTCCGTCTCACCGATCGCGCGATAATTATCGCGTGGCAATTAGAATAAGATTTTAATCCCTGGCCGTGCGAAGCCGTATTTGTGCGAACAAGTATTTAAATAGACTCATCTTCTTTTCCCGATCTTTTGCGGAGTACGAGTAAATTATCCCAAGTCCCGGTCTCGTATGAATGCTCGCGAGTGACCAGCAAGAAATCTACATCAGAAAATTATAGCTGTTGCTTGCGGTGCTTTTACGGGCAATGACTAAATAGGTTCTTTGATCACGGAGCAAAAAGAACGCCGCCGATTCCGTAAATTTCCACGCATTATCGACCGACGCTCTCCCTCTGCTCGGACGTGCATAATAGGAATAGCACGATAAATTTAGCGAAAATTTCGTTTCTCCGTTCTCCTGTGCATTTCCGCTTGTTCGCGCGAGCGCATGATAGAAATGGCCGATAAAAAAAGATTCACTCGCTCGCTTTATGGCGACGTAAACTTTACAGCCGATTCGGTTCGAAGATGCGCGCGATGGTGCAGAATGCTCCGTCTCGTTCTGATAATCGTAAAATCTCTTTCAGTAAATAAAACCTGTCGAAAACGCTCGAGGAAACGTGCGTTCTTTATCAACGTAATTAGCTTCAAGAAAGGAAATCACGCGTTAAAGCGCGCTCGCTTCGTAACAGCATTAAAATTTTTTGAATCCGCGCACGATCCGTTTCCAAGAAATTACAATTCTGTACGATCGTTCTATATATCGGCAGAAAAATGTTGGACACCGTTTTAATGGCGGGACATCATGTTGTTCTTAGCGGTAGGCCGTTATTAATAATTAATAGGTTTCCATAAAGGATTCTTTAATGCGTTTACGGCCTTTTGTTTTTTTTTTTCTCCGGAGCGCAACCGTGAGAATTTTTATGAGATTCATGAGCCCGTTTACACGAGACTCTGATGACAGACCATGAAGACATTTCTTAACCGGTTTGCGCTTCCAACGCACGTACGCATAACGGCCATAGATGACAATAACTACCGGCGTGATTGCCGCGGCATATCAATTTTCCCCGCGCAATCTTTTGCCCGGCAGATTGGTAATCATACCGCCGTTGCCTTCGGGATAACGGTTAAAAATTACGCCTCGCGTAGGTACGCTATTAATGACCATAATTTTAATACGCAGCTTCCCGTCTTACAGTTCTCCTTAACTTGCACCGCCGATACCCTACGTCGAGTACGTGACGATTAAGTTAATTGGAGTAAACGAATATCAGCGACGCCCGTTAAGCATCGTGCCGCGTGCGTTTTTTGCTTCACATACCGCGGCGGAAGAATTAACATAATTACCCGGACCCACCCGCCGCTTCCTGCCGTTTTATCGCGCTTTTATTAGCGCTCTCGCCCGGTTATCATTTACTTCATTAGCGTGAAATTCGCGAAATGATACGCCGTTAAAACTTTAATTCCGAATCGCACATAGTATTACGGCGGAATCATCGCATCGATCTTCACGTATCGCGACGAAACCTTCACGACGGACAAGCGCGATCGCCGATACGGCGAATTTGCAATTGAAAATTTTCTCCGCTCCCTTACAAACCTTCCGCTTATCGTTGCGTCGATAAGCGGTGCTTATTTGCGTACGGTGGGAAATTACCGTGCAGCAATGCCGAAGCGGCGCGTCGACGCAAAATTCGTCGTGTATCTTTGTTTACATGTCAGTGTGCATACGCACGAATGAAAATAATTTTCGCTCTATTAATAATGATTAGAAAAGATGGATGGAAAAGATTAAGAAAAAGTCATTTAACAGTGTTACATGTTTTTATCTTGTTTCGCGATATGAAAAATGCAGGCGGATAATTGTGGCAGCGGTCTCTAAAATCGCTGCACGTCAGTTAAGAGTTAAAGTAATTGCACGCATGGCATATGCGTGCTCGAAAGATGATAAAATCTGCGCGCGCTAAGACCACGCACGGCGAGACGGGCGGTAGAAAGCGTGCGTAAGAAAAGGAGGGAGGGGAGGAGTTTGTGCAGGAAATTGGTACAATTTGTTCGTGTCACGTAGGCAACGTGTGGGGCGTACACACTACGGGCACCGACGAGTACTGGCGCCATCCCTGAAGGACTCGAAAAAGCCGCCGTTGCATTCCAATGCGATTTGACGCAAATTAGTCGTAATAGTCGTTGAGAGACCGTCGTTCTCCGTGACTTTTTTCCCCTCTCGTGCTATCCACATTGTCTATTTCCCTCGCGCCGCTTCCCCTCGTCGCTCGTGACGAGCGGTGGCCCCCCTGGGGCCACCCGAATCCCGAGGCACCACGGTCTCCATCGTGCGATTACGAAAGAATCTCGAGGACCCACGTGGTACGGCTTAATAACCGGGTATAGAGTGTCTGGGATAGCTCTCGGCACGGTGGGAACGGAGCACGAAGTGAAGCCTGCCACGAAATTTACGCCTAATCGTCGTACGGAATTGTAGTCTTCCCCTTTTAGCTTTGATATATCGTATAGTCTATGAATCAGCTGAACGCTTTAATTTCTAATGATTTTCCAAGTCGCCTTTGGTTTCGCAGCGCTTGCGATTCTAGGCGTCATTGTGACATCCACCTGATGTTGCATTCAGTAGCACAATGGCCTCGACTGTCATTCAAAGTGTCCATGCTACCGCGATTTGGCTGACCATTACCGAGACTACAGCGAGTTTGCCGCGCATCACATATAATTGCACAGACAATTCATGCGTAAGCGACCCTAATGTCTGACACGACTATCCGCACACATTGACTTTAGCTTATCGCGATTGAACGGAATTGATGGCAGGACATATAACAACGTCTATGCGTCTCTGTACATACGTTCATTTCCTATTGATCGAATCTACCATTCTGGCTAAATATGATTTCAAAATGGCTTACGAAATTTAAGAAACTCTCGCGATTTTCTTAGTTCATTAACACCATTGTTAATGCGTTTCCATCTGTGTTGAAGTTTTTTTAATAAAGTGATTCGCTGGAATTAATAAAAGAGATAGAAAAATTAAGGAAAGGGGCCGAAGAGGAGAATAGGATAGAGGGAGAACAGTAGGGAGGGGATAATTGTAAGAGAGCTTTAAAAGGAATCGATTTGATTTTGTTCTGTTTTAAATAATTGCGATTTGACGGTAGTTTAGTTTTGTTTTTGAGTTGGAAATCATTAACACCATTAATGCGTTTCCATCTGTGTTGAAGTATTTTTAATAAAGTGATTCGTTGGAATTAATAAAAGAGGAATTAAAGATAGAGAAATTAAAGAAAGGTTCCGAAGAGAATAGGATAGAGGAAGAATAGTAGGGAGGGGATAATTGTAAGAGAGTTTTAAAAGGAATCGATTATGATTTTGTTCTGTTTTAAATAATTTGAGTGTAGTTTAGTTTTATTTTTGAGCTGGAAATCCAAGTTATTTTACGGAAATGTGACTAATTTTGTTATAATTGTAATTTCGATTTTAATTTAGTTTAGTTTAGTTCTTATTTCTGAGATGATTCTAATTGTCTCGTTTTGTTCTTATGAAGTAAGAAGTATTAATTTGGTATGTGTGATGTGTTGTGTGATATTGTAAAAAGCTATTGTATGGATATAACAGAAATGTAAATTGTAAACTGGAAGCCATCCTAAGCCGCGAGGCAAGGATTAAAAAAAATAAATAATAAGTGATTCGCTCCAAATCCGATGAATCTGAACAATTACGTCGTTACGTAATTAAGAAAACTATGCAAGAGACCAGAATTTTTATGGAAACTTGCTATTTCGTCTCCGAATAATTTTTATTCAAGGGAGCACGTAAGATATCCTCTTTTATCTCCTCCAGGGTTTGTGTTTCGGATACATACGGCAGATAGGAATGTCGCGAGGATAATTAAAAATCCCGGGCTAACAAAGCCGGGGAACGTGCCGAGCATCCGTGTTAGACGCGCCCGCGATTCGGCGCCGAATAACGTATCGTCCTGTACGCCGAAAAGAACGACTATCATAAAATCCCAGCGCGATGTAAACGCGCGGCGTGTTGCGACGTCCCGGCGGCGCGGCGCGGCGCGGCGTATCCGCGAGATTGGAGCCTCGGCGACGGCGGCGGTGCTTCCAGCCGGGAAGTGAGACACGTCGAGAATAATTCAGGAACCCTTCGCACGCGCGGCGGGGAGTTTCTCGTGCGCGCTCCACCATCGTACGTACTGACCGCAGCTCGCGATGCAATATTCATGGAGCCGCGCGAGTTGCGTTTACGAATTTTTCATCTGCCCCGTGTGCCGCCATCGCTGCGTCGCGGTCGCGCCCTTATCGCCCGGCACCTTCCTTCGTCCGCGATGGCCTCCGACGACTTTCGCGAGACTTATCGCCCGGGCGTTGTTTACGACCGTCCTGAAACTCGCGATCGACGGGATCGATCTGTTCCGGGGGGGAGTTCGAGGAAGAAGCCCGCGCGGGAAGATGGAAGAAACTCGGCCCCCCTTCGCGCTCTTATGAATCATACGCCACGGTGTCTGCGGCCGACAGAATAAAGAACCTCGGAAAGAAAGAATCCGTACGACCGACCGTCCGGGAAAGTTCCGTCCCTCTTTCGTTTCTTCGTGGAGAGGAAGAGATCCCCGTATTACTTTCCTTCCCACCGTCCACCGATCTTTTGTGAAACTTAAATAATGGTACGTAATTTTTGTTGCCAAGCGACAAGAAATCGCGCAATGCAGCAGATCGAACGTTCGCATCGGGCTGGACGATGGCTGTGCTTGGAACTCTGAAAATAATTTAATTTAAGTTTTAATTTATTGCGTATCCACAAAATTTACAATAAGTGCATTATGCAAAGTACGCAAAAAGGTAAGGCATCAACAAAGCTGCTGTTAAGCGGTGTCTACAATGAGATTTTAAGTCGTAAGACTTAACATATCGACCAATCACAGTTGAGAATTCTAAAAGTAAGACCGCAATTTTGATTGTGATTGGTCGATATGTTAAATCTTACGACTTAAAATCTCATTGTAGACACCGCTTTACAAGACCCACCGGATAAACAAAATACATGACTAAACAATGGACAATGAACAATATTGCAATGATACGACATGGAGAGTAAAGACAATAAAAACCGATGTGACAGGTGAAAGACAAAATTAAGAACAATATTAAAGAATTATGTATGGTACGCAACGCATAATAACGAAATAAAAAAAATAATTGTTATATTAATCAGGTTCGTATCGCAATCATTCGCGAATGTACGATGAGACAGTCGATGGAACTTAAGACTCGAAAATATATGCCGTTGCGAGGAATTTAAAATTTATAATCGTCGGCAGATTTGTCACACTCGACATTATTAAGTGCAAAAATAGTGCGACTTGCTGCTATTGTCTCGTTCCGAGCGTTTTGCATTATTTTTAACAAGTCCGCCGTATCGATTAGACAGACTGTCGCGGAACCGTCGCTATAAAGAAAAAAAGCGCAACAAAATGGAATAAAGCAAATGACTGTAATGAGAGAGGAAATTTTTACGATAAAGGGGGGGAAGAGTAATAAGCTGCACTGAGGGATGTAACTTTAATTTTATAGTCGCCATTATCCGCGAGAAGACAGGAAGGGGCATGCAGTATATTGTTCGCAATATCGATCTCCCTTACGCTATTGGCGATTGGTATTAATGGCAGCTCGTCGCTCGATGGATGAGGCAAAGTGCATACTTTATTTCGGGCACTTCCGTTCGTGAAAATGAGCCATTATTTAATACGTTTCTCGGTACTTTTCATCTACATAAATTATCGGACACTTTATTGAGAGAATATAACTGCCATTCATCGCTGCGCAGTTTAAATATGTGCATACGTACATTTTTAAACGTACTATAATTCATGGCTCTGTAGAAGGATTCCATGGACATTGCATGGATGTATTCATCGAAAAGCCATTACTCGTACGTAAATTTGTATTGTCTAATTGGGAAACCGTTAACATTTCCATATCGGTTCAATCCGGTGACGATTATAGGATACATTACAAATCTGATACTCGATATTTAATGGACACTTTTGACAATGTCCATCTTTAATGTCTGTAATGGATTTCGTTCAAGATTAATAGCCTCTCTATGCAGCAACACATACGCTATGTATTTTTCATACCAGACGCTTTTAAATTTATTCACGCATGAAGTATAAAATGCAGCAAAATTTCCGGTTTGTTTTAAAATGATAAAATATTGCTACCAATATAGCCGAGACGACACTAATTACACATATTAAATGAAACGCGACCAGCATGCCGCCGCTTTCATTATTCGACGATATATCCGTACTTTCGTTCTACAACGTAACATCTGCAAAAAGTATATGACAGTCTTGACAAGAGAGCAAAAACCTCTCTCGTAAAACAGGTAGTTGATACGTTAGACGATCGCGAGCGGAGATCACGCGATCATGTCCCGTAGCGCATCATCGATTGAAGTTATACCGGATAGCGGCTACTTCTATTTCTATATCCATAGGTCGTGAATTAATTATTACGGACTTCGGTTCGATATTCCGTTGGACACTCAACATCCAGCACTCGAAGAAAGATATTACGTGAACATTCAGCAATCTTGTTGGAATGATGCTTATATATGTTGATTTATCACGACACATAACGCGATTAATTCCTCAAGGGTACACATATTAATTCACTCGGGCCTACGGATACACTGGGCACAAAATGTAGTCGCAGTTTTTCGTTTATAATTTTACTCCTAATTCAACGTAGATTTTTTTTTTAAATTAAAGTTTATGCAATTCTGCGTAAAACGAACCCGTAATCGATTAGGTTTAATAAATCTAAAACGGAAGTATTAATCATTGAAAAAAAGGAAAATTTTCGAATTTTCGCGTTTTTTTATTCAATCTTCAATTTTTTATTCAATCTTCGGTTTTAATTGACGAAAATAAAAATTTAAAAAGCATTTTAAAGCAGAAAAGTAGTACTTCAACGATATGGTAACCGTTTTTTGATACGGCTTTTAGGCTCGTTTCTACCTGATCCTTATGCCATCCGAATTAAGTTACGGGTCAAACGTACCCAGAGTACCCTTGAGGGGTTAAAAATTCGAATAGTCGATACCCTGTCTCTTATACACATCTAGATGTGTATAAGAGACAGAGACCCACCGGATAAACAAAATACATGACTAAACAATGGACAATGAACAATATTGCAATGATACGACATGGAGAGTAAAGACAATAAAAACCGATGTGACAGGTGACAGACAAAATTAAGAACAATATTAAAGAATTATGTATGGTACGCAACGCATAATAACGAAATAAAAAAAATAATTGTTATATTAATCAGGTTCGTATCGCAATCATTCGCGAATGTACGATGAGACAGTCGATGGAACTTAAGACTCGAAAATATATGCCGTTGCGAGGAATTTAAAATTTATAATCGTCGGCAGATTTGTCACACTCGACATTATTAAGTGCAAAAATAGTGCGACTTGCTGCTATTGTCTCGTTCCGAGCGTTTTGCATTATTTTTAACAAGTCCGCCGTATCGATTAGACAGACTGTCGCGGAACCGTCGCTATAAAGAAAAAAAGCGCAACAAAATGGAATAAAGCAAATGACTGTAATGAGAGAGGAAATTTTTACGATAAAGGGGGGGAAGAGTAATAAGCTGCACTGAGGGATGTAACTTTAATTTTATAGTCGCCATTATCCGCGAGAAGACAGGAAGGGGCATGCAGTATATTGTTCGCAATATCGATCTCCCTTACGCTATTGGCGATTGGTATTAATGGCAGCTCGTCGCTCGATGGATGAGGCAAAGTGCATACTTTATTTCGGGCACTTCCGTTCGTGAAAATGAGCCATTATTTAATACGTTTCTCGGTACTTTTCATCTACATAAATTATCGGACACTTTATTGAGAGAATATAACTGCCATTCATCGCTGCGCAGTTTAAATATGTGCATACGTACATTTTTAAACGTACTATAATTCATGACTCTGTAGAAGGATTCCATGGACATTGCATGGATGTATTCATCGAAAAGCCATTACTCGTACGTAAATTTGTATTGTCTAATTGGGAAACCGTTAACATTTCCATATCGGTTCAATCCGGTGACGATTATAGGATACATTACAAATCTGATACTCGATATTTAATGGACACTTTTGACAATGTCCATCTTTAATGTCTGTAATGGATTTCGTTCAAGATTAATAGCCTCTCTATGCAGCAACACATACGCTATGTATTTTTCATACCAGACGCTTTTAAATTTATTCACGCATGAAGTATAAAATGCAGCAAAATTTCCGGTTTGTTTTAAAATGATAAAATATTGCTACCAATATAGCCGAGACGACACTAATTACACATATTAAATGAAACGCGACCAGCATGCCGCCGCTTTCATTATTCGACGATATATCCGTACTTTCGTTCTACAACGTAACATCTGCAAAAAGTATATGACAGTCTTGACAAGAGAGCAAAAACCTCTCTCGTAAAACAGGTAGTTGATACGTTAGACGATCGCGAGCGGAGATCACGCGATCATGTCCCGTAGCGCATCATCGATTGAAGTTATACCGGATAGCGGCTACTTCTATTTCTATATCCATAGGTCGTGAATTAATTATTACGGACTTCGGTTCGATATTCCGTTGGACACTCAACATCCAGCACTCGAAGAAAGATATTACGTGAACATTCAGCAATCTTGTTGGAATGATGCTTATATATGTTGATTTATCACGACACATAACGCGATTAATCCCTCAAGGGTACACATATTAATTCACTCGGGCCTACAGATACACTGGGCACAAAATGTAGTCGCAGTTTTTCGTTTATAATTTTACTCCTAATTCAACGTAGATTTTTTTTTTAAATTAAAGTTTATGCAATTCTGCGTAAAACGAACCCGTAATCGATTAGGTTTAATAAATCTAAAACGGAAATATTAATCATTGAAAAAAAAGGAAAATTTTCGAATTTTCGCGTTTTTTTATTCAATCTTCAATATCTTCGGTTTTAATTGACGAAAATAAAAATTTAAAAAGCATTTTAAAGCAGAAAAGTAGTACTTCAACGATATGGTAACCGTTTTTTGATACGGCTTTTAGGCTCGTTTCTGCCTGATCCTTATGCCATCCGAATTAAGTTACGGGTCAAACGTACCCAGAGTACCCTTGAGGGGTTAAAAATTCGAATAGTCGATACCACGTGCGATAAGAGAGAAAGAGAAGGTTCTCTTTGACAGCAAAGAGATTCTTTCTCGGCAGCGAGTGCCGTGAGGTCGATCAATTAAGACTTTATGGGTAGTACCGACAAGAAGGCGACGTAAACCGCGTGCGCGCCCTCGTTTCACCCGTCGAGCAGTCGTTAAGGACGATTCTTTGTGGCCACGGAGTTGGCTTATCCGTTAGCGGCACGAGATCGTTTCGTTTGAAGGCAGCAAGGAGGAACCGGACGCGTAAACGAGCACGTGTGCCTGGGGAACAAAGAGCCGACGCATCTCCGGCTTGTTTCCTGTTACATGCTTCAGCAATTATCGTCCATCTATGATTGTGATTACGAATATTTCGACACACGAATATTTCCCGATATCTCGTCGAAATATTCGTCTGTCGAAACCCTCAGAATTTTTTACGTCGAGACGCAATGGAGGTGGAGTTTATCCGATCAAGAGTAAATTTCGTTGTTAAGCGCTCACTTAAATCCCGCGCTTTCTTCGTGTCTGTATCCGCGTATCCGCAACGCCTCTCATTGTCATTCCGCGTTTTACCCGTCCCAGGGAAATAACTAATTCACTGCAGTGTGGGGGAGGCTTGCAGCTGCGCGTCACTTTTACCTTGAAATCCGATCGGTGGCACGCTAGACGTCGCCGGATACACCGTCTCTTCCGTTTCGCGAGGGTCGCTTAATGGCATCTGTTTAGCGGCGAGCCCTCTCTCGATCCGCGAGCGGAATCCGTCGTGTTCGAGACGTTTCGAAAACAAGTGGAAAACCAGGGGAAAAGGACGAGGCGTTTTTCCGACCGTGGATAGACGACCTTGAGAGAGAGCAAGGGGTTGAACACCGGAGTCGGGGACCGCATTCTTCGACGGAAGGTGGGGGTCGGCTTTCAAGGGGGCGGCCTGTAAGTGGGGCTTGCATAAGTAATGACGGCATCGCAACAGGAGCGGTAGCTAGCGTGGCTGGGATTCCGAACGACAGGGAGAGTTTCCGCTCTCCGGACGACGACAGCTGCGACCGGGCTCACGGTGGCTCAGGCTAAGCCGATCGGCGAAATCCGGAACGGCGCTCGCTCGTCGTTATACCGTTCCCCGCGATATCGCCGCAGAATCCGCGCTTCACCTCGTACGTCAGTAGCTTTGTCTCGTAGCGAGGTGTGTGACGACTGTTTTAACAAGGCTACGGACATGAGAATGAGCAGCGGCATCGGAAAACTGCTGGTTCGCAGTGAACGGCGGCAACGCGGTCCCTTACCCCACCTCACACTTCTGGCATCCAACGCTCCCGTGATAAATGACTTTGCGAAGTGAGCGAGTAACGTCCGTCATCCTTCGTCATACGAAGCATCCTGTAATAACGAGGAACGCCCGTGACGCTCGAGAGAGCGTTGCGTAAAAGCACGATCATCGAAGAAGTAATTAACGGCGAAGAAAACGTTGAGTGGGAAGTGTAATATTGCGCAGACGTCTTGAATGTTCAAAGCTGTTAGTAATTTCTTTTCTCGCGCGCGGAATATATTTGACTCCCCGAAGTGGCGCTCGCTCACCGTGTCTCGTAGGTATTCATTTAATTAAACTCTCATTATATATAGGTACTCGATACGCTCCCCGGTCTTTCGTCGCGTCGAAGGTGAATAATCGAGGCGACGCATCCCCGCGACGCCAGATCGAAAAGCGCTCGCGATCCAATTCCGATAAGGCCGGCTAACGTTACCGTAACGAATTCACCGCGAAATCGGACTCCAAAGGTGCACCGGTAATTTGCCACCGGCGCGCCGTCGGCCGGATACGATCCGGGGCCCCCGGGCCTTTGAAGGGCGATACCACCACCGTACTCGAAAGAATCGTTAATGTTATCGACTCGGCGTTTTTCGCCGAGACCTCTCTTCCGTCGAGTCACGCGATCGTCGCCACGCGCGTGAGCCACCACACGCACGTTCCCGCCGCGTACGCGTGCGTAACCGGCCACTAAATCATCGGACCTCGTCATTAATCACGGAAAGTGACCGGTGCGCTCGCTCGCCTCGCTCGCTCGTGATGGAAGCGAGCCGCGCCGTGCCGCGCCGCACCGCGCCGCACCGCGCCGCACCGCACCGCATCGTGCCGCGCCACGTCGTTACAAATTGTGTTACGCGAGATGCGCGAGAGATAATCGCACGGCTCGTTCGAAACGAGCGCGATGCGGTCGCGCAGACTAGATCGGACCCATCGCTTTATGACACGTCGTTTACGCGGCTGCCGTAGTACATTTACGTCGCGATCGCCGGCTCAAAGCTTAAAAGCGGATCCCCGAAAATTAGGGCTTGATGCAGAGCGGTTGCGGCAAGTGCATGAGGAGATTGATGGATGTATATATCGTTCGCGATTGTAGTCTACAGGATAATCCCAGCCATCCTTGCCGAAGAAAGAGCTGTTATTTTTATTACAGAAATATCTTCGTAATATTACACCACCTCTGAAAATTTGCGCTAAGCTGATATCAACTTCAGATTCCTTAAGGATCACTTAGAAAACTACGTGGAATTAACACAGGAACTGGAAACGAAAACAAGATTCCTTCTCGTTACTATGTAAAACTCATTATGAAATTCTCCTTCCACGGTGAGTTACTTCAGCAACGTCGACGCGAAGACTCGATTACCTAAAGTTACGAGGGGAAGTGTGAAAGATTGTAGAGAAGTACATTGGGGCACGTCTTTATATGTAGGTGCGCGTCGAGAAATCGGCGGTTAGGACGAAAGGTATTGCGAGAAAAAGAGGAAGAACGACGGAAAGAGGTGGGGTAATGCACGTAAAGAACTGTACGTCCGCATACATTAGTCCTGCGACCTCCGGGGTCATCCTTGCAATTTCGCGACGGTGGGAACCCGAACCAGGACGAGAGTCCTTTCTCTTTTTCTCTTTCCGTCTCGCACGCTCTCTCCCTCTTTCACTCGGAATACTTTTTTTCGGCAAGGCTCTCACAGAAGACGCGCTCCGCTGAGAGGAGAGCATTCGCTAATGCTCCACTCCGCACGATGAGTTATTAGCGGTTCCGCGCCCGAAGAAAAATGTTATAATTGCTACGTCTACAGATTTGAGAAATTACTTGTAGCCGCGCGCGAGAGCAAATTGTAAAATGGAACCGTTATTTTCTACTTTGCACCTCGCTTTTTGTGGAGGCGGAAGCGCGAGCGCGGGATAAAACGTGAGAAAAATTTAATACAAAATTTCAACGCGGTGAAGCGAGTTTACCGAGTTTAACATAGGGAGGAAACTATAACATAAGCTGATACTTTACTTCACGGGATAAGTGCGCTCATCGCGTGAGCACGGACGCTTTGTCTCCTTCGAGACTCTCGCCGTCGCGCGATCGGCGGTCGATGACGGTAAGTTGGTTAGCGTATTCTTGAGTTATAACAGCCATAAATCGCTCCACTCCATTATGGGCGAGCAAGATGCGCAGCTACACGCTACATTTTCTCCTAAGTTTTCATCCTCTCCGAGGAGCCACAATGCGACGGTATTTTTCAGCAGACGGAATATAAACTCTCTTCTCTCTGTTCTCTCCGTTTCTGCCCTCCTTGCGTGGAAAAGTTGCAAGGACGTTGCCAATGGGTCGTTTCCTCCACCCTTTTACCAACTTCACGCGCAGCGAGAGCGCCGAGAAATCTCTTTCCTTTAAGAGGGAAGAGAAGGGAAAAAAAGAAAAGGAGATCCTCCTAATCGAGGGATTCTCGATCAACGTCTCGCGCCGGAAGGGAATCATATTTTCCGCACGGAAACGACCGCTTCACCTTTTTTTCAGCCATCTTCCTCGTGCCGCCGTTGCCGCCGTCGCCGCCGCCTCCTCTCCCCATTTCGCGGTATTTCCCAGTCTTCCAGTTCAAGCGGGAAATCTCTTCGAACGTACAGACGTGTTTTTCCGGTGGTTTTCTTGCGGCACGTTCTCGCGACGGTGGCAGCGATTGTCGTCGGGATCCTACTCCGGGATTGATAATGCACGAGACGCCGTCGGTATCCGCCCGTCGATTATTGTCGAGGACAAATCCGTATGGCGGAGGGTCTCGGGACAGTGGTGTGAGCGGGTGGTGAGGGGACCATTCGCTATGAAGAAAAACGCTTGCGGTGGCAGCGAACGGACGGAGACAATCATTTATACGGTCTGGAGGACGATAGGTTCCTCAGAAGGACGGGCGAAAAATGGCATCAAATGGATCTTCGCCGGGGATAATCGATAGATTCTTGGCCCAAGAATAGGCCGCTACTTTCCCGGGGATGCTTGGACGTGGCATGATGGACTAGTCGGGCTTAATTGCATTACGAATACGGAAAAACATTTAAGTGTTATTCGTATATTTGCGTTGACAGAAACATTTGTGAGAATATTAAGTCTTTTTATATTTATAAAACCGTCATGTGTAAATTGTTTTGCATAAATTAAAGTGAATATGATAGTGCTAGGCAAATTATTGTTATTGCTATGTCTATGGACTTATAAAGTGCTTACCAAAAATACAAATTATAATTTATTATTGAAGGGTGTCAATTTAATTGAAGATTTTATTAAAGATCAATTATTATCAAAAATGATCCAATCTCGAAATAGAAGAGATTCCGAGTATAATATCTTGCGAAATGCGAATTTATCGAATGCTGAGAATAATGCTGCAGAAATTTGATACCAATTCTCAACTACCATCCATCTCATTTAATTTTCACGTAGACGTGAGCTCAATATTGAAATAAGCCAAGTTTTTATACGACCATCTAAAAATTCTCCCGCCGAAGTACTCCGACAACCCCCGAGCTGTGATCGATGCGACAAAAATTGTGTTCCACAATTACACGGATTTAGCTCTCTTCGATCTGTAGCTTGTTCGTCCTCAGTGCAAAAAGCATCCTGAGAGAGGCGAGCCGGTGGGACGAGGGGACGAGCACATGTTGTGCGGTACGACTGAAAGAAATACGCGGCGGTTCCGAAGAAAGAGTTCCGCGCGTGCACCAGAGGCCGAGGAAGAACAGGGGACAGTCGGAGAAGCGAACGCCAAGGATGCAGAAGAAGTAGAAAGAGTACCGACCTAGCGGATTCTGCGATGACGAGGGAGCTGGCGGGGAGTCACGAGCGGTCGGGATTAAAAGTTCGCCGAACATCGGCGTGCCCGATCGCCGTGGTCGAGAGCTAATTAATTGCACAAACGGGGGACGCGGCGGTGCGCGGAAGGGAGAGGAGGGACAGGATAGGAAAACGATGGAGGAAGCGATGGTGAATGCTGAAGTTAGTCAATAGGACTAGGAGCCCTGTGGTAGTCGGTTTACTTTTTGCGTGGACCTTCGCGACGTTACCTCTCGTATTCCTCCTCCGCTTGTCCTACGAATCTTCTCTCCCTTTCTCTCTCTCTCTTCTTTCTCCGTTCGTCTCTTCCGAGGAAACCCCTCCATCCCAGACTCCGTAGCTCCGACAATGGAGGGCTCGCATTGTCTTCGTGGTTTATCGCTTCCTTCGATTGCCAAGTACACGCCGGCGAGTCCACCCGACCCCATCCTCCCGTATGTGCTCGATGCTTCCTCTCTTATGCTTCGACTCCAACTTCCACCGTCTCGCTCCGCGTCGCACGCCGCCGCTACGTTTCCCTTATGAAACTTACGGTGACCATGTGCGCTCGTGATCGCTCCTACGAGCTTGGACCACAGCCATACTCGATCGTAGCCTCTGAATTTTCCGATATTCTTCTCAAATGACGAGTACTTGGAATTCGCGAAGTATGCGATAAATCATAACGTCTTACTAGGTATTTTTCCGCGCGGATTGCGTTACGAATATCTGCTAGAAGATCCTTGCGAAAATGTTATTTCAATATTCAGTTCGAGATTCAGTTAAATTTATAATGCCTTTTACTCTATTGGCAAATTATCTTTCTAAATTATGATGTTAGTTAGAAAGGGAGAAGGACAAACAAAGTATCATAAATTCCGATGTATGTGTAAATGATTTAGAGTCCATTGATGTTTTGCATGTTAGTTATGGCTATTCTTCGCTAGCTTGGATGGCAGCCATACACAGCTGGAGACCGGCTTTTTGGATGAAGCAAATTCCCGTACATATAAACATTAATCATTCCTAGTAAAAACGGGGATCTTGAAACAGTCATGATGTTCCGATGCTATTGCTGCGTTATATAATATAATTTTTTGTTACATTAAAATACTGTGCTTGAAATTGCTTAAATTGTGTTTAAAATTTGATTAAGCGATATATTTTCGAGAAACCGGTAGGAGGAGTTTATACACATAAGCGCTACGCCAAAAGTTTCGTATTGAGATATACATGGCGTGATCGCTTTGAAACGAAATTAAGTTTCTTAAAATAGCCGCAACGCAACCTATGATTATCCAACCAGACGGATCTACCTACCGGCGCTCTACTATTTACATTCGTGATTAGCTTACAAAAGTTGTTCGCGGCAACCGGATACACGGAACGTAACACACTTTCTGAAAGTCGTTAACAAGGAGCTTGGATCCGAAATCCTTTCCCTCTTTTTCTCTCTCCTTCTCATCTCATTCATCGGCCACCGGCCTAATGAAGCATGTTAGGGGGCGGTCTTCCATTTTTTACGAATCCGTCCGAAGGAACTTTTTGCGATGTCTCGAGGAGCGCAGCATCACGGCCGCGCGGACGGTCGCGCGGTGCAATTTGTATTTTCGGCGTCGTAAACACGTCCGTCGCATATCGCGAGCGTCCCGGCGCGTATTTCAGGCCCCGTATATAAATCCGTTATTCAACACGCCATTAAGTGCTCGGCCCGCTGGAAAAGAGGAGGAGGAAGGGGTGGTGGCGGGAAAGGACGGCGGAGAACGAGGGCCGCAGTCGTAAATCGCAATTACGAAGCGGCGCGCTTGAGAATTTGTCGCGCGGGATCTAAGCGTTTCCGAGAGAGCGTGCGAGCGCACGCGATCGCGGCGTTGGACGTTCTGGACCACCGTCGAGAGTACAGTGCACGTCGTCTCTGATCTTTGATTAAAGTGGCGAACGTGCCTCAAGTTGCGCCCATATATCTTGGAGTTTGGACACACTCTGGAATTCTTGATATGCAGATTTCGCAAAATCTGCTGTGTTGCATACAGCATTAATTTAATTCTGTTTTAAAACATAGAAAAGTGTGTTGCACAATATTATAGTATATTATAGTTATACTATATCATAGTATTATATATATATATACTAAATATAATAAATGTGGATTTAGATGAATCAGTATTTATATAGCTAAGGGAGATTAAGCGATAAGAATACCATTACGAGATTTCTGTACAAATTTAATCTTTACCGTAGACTGCAAGTCGTTTATGTTTGTAACTGTACGGTTGCGTGTCGCGAGGTAATTCGAAAGGAGACGAGGATGTCTCTACTCGTTCTCTTCTACTGCCGTCACTGACTGCCAGACGGACCTGGAGCCAGCGCGAAATCAATTACGCATAGCACAAGATACGAGACCGACGAGCAATGACAAACATCCCCTTAGTGCACGTGCCATCATGCGCCACGGCTGCGATCGGTTAAGCTGGATTATGCCCTCCCGTCTACGCGCGAACACGGAGAGAGGATGGGGTGAATGGCAGGCAGACAGTTCTCCCTCGCAATCTTTCATTTCGCCGTCTGGAGACACTTTCTTGCAGATAGAAAACTTTGCATCAAAGAAGACTTCAAATACCCGCACTTAAAGTCGTAACAGATCACGAACATTCTGCGAGAGTGTGTATGTAACTTCACTTTTATCCCCATATTATTATTTCCCCTTTTCGCTCGTAATTCGAATTCAAGCGCAATTTGCGATTATTATCTCGGCCTTAATGCGATTTGTGATCTATCGATTTGTCTGAGATGTCATTAAAAAGAAAGACGGAGAAAATTTCGCGTCGGGAATATATTCTGCGAACTAATCGCTATTTCGATTAACTACATGAGCAGCCGATTAGCACTCGATCCTTTTACGTTCGATCGTCCAATTTATCGAGGATCTATCTAAATCGTTCGCCAATGATCCTTCGGAGCCTCTCGATAAACATTTCAATTAGAAACGTATTAGGGCCCGGCACGCGAGAGCCACCCACATGGAAGGAGCCGCCCCCCTGGGGGCAGTTTGCGGGCCAGTGCCTGTGTATTTTCGTGCCGTCTTTCGTACAAAGAAAAGAAGACCACGATGAGAGAGATCGGGAAGACGCTGTGGGACCACCCGCGAGTCGGCTTCCAGAATCGATAAGCTGGAGGAGACTGGGGGACCCTCGGCTTCGTCGAATCGGGCAAGTTCACCGGTCCATCCGTCTTTCCTCGTGGTCTTCCCCTCTCATCTCTTTCGCTATCCTTCTCGCCGATCCCGCACTTCTCTCCTCGCGACCATTATCCTTTGCCCCCGACGGCTTTAGAAATCACGAGGAGCACGTGCCGACGTAAATCGTAATCCTTACGTGAGAGGAATCGTCGTTCGCAGGTTGAAGGCACGCTTGATACAGACGTGTCACGACCTCGCGGCATGAATTAGCGCTTCTTAAAAAATTATTCCGGGACGCGGCGCGAAATTTACTGCTGCTTATCGGCGTCGAGGAAACGTTAGAATTTATTGTCGGAGAAATTTCACGCGATGGATCCCTGTAAACTGTATTAACGTGGGCACCTCTATATATTGGACGTATATTAAATGTACGATACCATATCAGGTATTTCCTGTTATCACGTTTCGAATTTATTATATCGTACTATTCATATAACGTTAAATGCATATAATTCCTGTACAAGCAATTCCAGGCATAAATGATATTAATTTGACGTTCATATATAAGTCCATGTTTTACTTGGCAACGTGGGATACTCAACATTGCTCAAAGGCAAAGCGTGGCAAGTGATTCTATTTTAGCATAACTGGTTTATACTTAGACCTTCATAGGTTACTGCATACCTTGAAGAGTTCTCTCATAGTTATACGGGTTCGAGCGAACTTCACGGCTTTAGATACTTCCAATGTATTCTGGATGATGATGCAGGAGTCGTCGAGGCCGTTGATACTAGGAAGAGATGCCGGGGCGACACGCTTGAGCGATCGTATTGTGGCAACCACCCAGTGAAGGCGCTGAGGGAGGCGGAAGGAATGGATGCACGGATAACGGAAATCGTGTTCCATAGGGATCCACCGATTTTCACAGGAAGTTTTAAAAGTCAGCAATTTTATCATGACAATGACGCGTCCTTCCTTTCTTATTATTTAAAAAAAAAGAGAATTGTGATTTTCTTTTTAGATTTTAATATGAAACATAAATTATCCAATATATATATAAAGTACATTTTTAACGCGAGATTATTTGATGACAAAAAATTTTAGATTTCTATTTGTACTCTTTCTACAAAAAGCTATTAGGAAATGAAATAATTGTATGTTTAGATATTATAAAAAATCTTTTTGTTTTGAAATAAAGAAAATTGCTTATACCTGTTCTGTCCGAATGTATGTATCGTACAGCATATCTCGTCTCGTACTTTTATAAAAAGGATATTGCGAAATATTCAGAAATATGAAACTTCACATCCAATAACAAAGATCGTCTTGAATGCAAATAAAACTCGCGGGATATTTGAGCAATCGTAAGAAAGGGCTCTCTCGCGGATTTCTTTCCTTAGGATTCATTTCGCGCCACTCGACCACTTTTCGACGCGATTCCCTTCTTAGATTTCGCCGATTCGAATAATTCATATATCGCGATTATACTGGCGCGCCCTGCCACGCCAGAGACCGTAAAATGATACGTTTGCCTGGGGACGAATATATATTTCGAATTCTCGCGCACGTTTACGATCCCGGGAGAAAGTCGTGAGCAGAAAGACAGGTACAAGAGATAGAGAGAGAGGGTGGCTTGCTTACGAGGGGGGAAAGTCAAAAGGAAGGTGGACCGGGAGACACTCATGGATGTATGTGTGTGCGCGCAAACGATGATGCGACCGTTCGAGTCACGCGGTTAAAGCCGCTGACTCCTATCGATCGCACCATTTGATATTCCGCGTTGAAACTCGGTTAAATATTTGACATACCGAGAATGAGGGTGGCTCGTAATATGTACTGAGCAAACGGCGGCTCGGGCCCCGGTAATCTGCAGCGTCAATGTAATATCCACGAGATTCGACTTGACATGGAGTTACCGCGGCACCAAAGTTTTCAGAAGCCACGCCAACAATGCGCGCTATCGGTGATAATTCGCGAATTTATGCACGCTCGATCGCCAGCAGAATCCGCTCTGAAACGTAAATTTCCGTTTTCCGTGCGGATCGATTCTCCGTTTGCGGTTTACAGTAAAGTAGTTGTGCAATTAAGCGAGAGGTGCGGCGACGTGACAACACGCACGTTCAATCACGTCGTTTTGCGGCCGGGGAAAATTGCGAGAGCGCACGCATCGAAGTTTAACTTGCTTTTGTACGGAGATATTTCTCGGTAGCGTTCAGGTGCAGTTTGCTCTGCTTGAGGTATATTTAGAAGTGTGAAATATGTACGGTTCACGAACAATGCGATATACTGCGGGGGTATACTACTAACCGTGTATTTCAGTCTGCGAAGACGACGCTTTACAGTGACACCGCCGTATGAATTAACAAACACCCTCCGCCACGTCGCGAGCTCACAAGAAGTTAAGTGCGACGGTAGCGATATGCCGGTCTCGTAATCCCCTTCACACGCACCATAATTCGCGTTTACGTCCTTTTCCGGACGTATATGTCTTAGTTATGTCTTACGCCCTCATCTTCTGCATTCGGTAACGTCATGACGAGGCGGCGAAATCTTGCCAGTCGTTCAGAAGTGAAATGAAGATAACAGATATGCTTACATTCGTGAAAAAAACATTTCTATTTATATAAGATAAGAGTAAAGGAGAGCATCCCCCCCCTCGGTGCTACTCTTCTTTACCCTTAAAATTTTACATATTGTTGGTACACATTGCTTATGAAGTTAGATATCATCACGCATGACAAGCATCCTTGTATTTAATATTAAATTTTATTCCAACTTTCGTGAAGTAGGATTGCTGTTTCGCGTAAGCGAAATGCATGTTGTTTAAATTATATATGGTATGTTATTTTGTAGGATTATATTAGAAGTGGAAATAGAATAAAGTTCCAGTATATTCCCTCGTATTTAATAGCAGGAAAATGCGAGATTAAAGTTCGAGGGCGAAAAGCGTCCGCGACGAGTACTGACGTGCCCCGATCGTCTCTTCAGGTGCAGGAGATGTACAAATATTTGCTGAGTCTTCCCGCTATTTATTTATCTGACCTGAGCTGAAGGATTGTGCGTGGACGGCACACTGTATGCCTTTCTCAGAGAAAACGAGAGGGAAAGGGAGACAAGTTATAGCCATTGCAGTACTGGTGGAAAATCATCTCTGCGATTGCTCGAGCAATTTCAGAAACGATGTGTAGATTTGCTCTTTCATTAATAGATATCCTATCTTGTAGAGTATCATAAAAAAAATCTTTGCATTTTTGTGAGAATACGCACTATAATAATTAATTCAGGTGTTCAATTGTGCGATTCAAGCTTTGTTTTACTGTTGTTAAATATTATTTCATCTCTGCCACTTATTTTGAGGAAGTTTTTATCATGTAACAAACTTTTGTTCTGTCCAATTACCGTTTTAGTAAAGTGATGTTAATTTCCTGTAGCATGCATAAAATATAACGACCGCGTGAGAGAGACATGGAATCGATTTAAGCGAAGTAAGATGGAACTGCTTATCGTTTCTTATTGATTATTTATATTTAGTATTAATAACATTGAATAGTAAAGACTTAAAGGAAGGTTTAAGGCTTTTTAAAAGAAAAATTCAAATATAATAATAAATTTATAAAATGCAATAGTATGGCATGTATAGAAAGTAGAAATATATCAAAAGGAAACGCTGCACATCGATAAGTAAAGCGACAGCTGTTATTGCTAAGTATGAGCTTTATGAGTTTGAATAACAAAACGATTATAAAAAGGAAAAAACATGAATAGCAATATAAAATACTGATAAAATACTGATAAAAACGACAGTACTAATATGAGTAATGTATGTAATGAAGACATTAAGATTTACGTAATGATTATAGATTGTTTCTTGGGAAAAGTGATTAGTTAATTTTCTTTTATTATAATTCTTACTTTAAATTGACAGCAAAAGCAACTTTAAAGTAAGAATTATAATAAAAATTATAATTATAATAAAATTGTAATAAAAGTTGTTTTTGTTATACCAAAATTTATCTTAAGATAACTCCACTAAGTTATTTCATGAAACTAATAGACATTTCTAAGAAAGCATGTGTGCGCTGGTGTGAGAACATTCATGTCGCTTTATGTCAGGGAAGAAAAACACCACCATGGTGTTTTTTTAAGTCGATGCTTCGTGGGCGATCGTAATTCTTCCCTGGCAATATTTGAGTCGGCGTTTTCCGAGCTGCGGGTGCTAACCCATCGGCTAAATCACCCACTGGATGGCTCGGTTTGGCGCCCAAGGCGAATCCGGATTACCCCTCGTGTCGCGTTTTCGAAGGACCCGAACGAGCATGGTAATGGGCAGCGCGCGGGGGTGTCGCGACGGACGCCAAAACGCCTGTACTACAGTTGCTATGATTTCCGTTGTAAAATTCCCCGTTCCCCTCGTCGTTCGCTACATCACGCAGCTGTAAACCACCGCGACACGGCGCACGGCGACCGCTAGACAAGTATTTGATCACGAACAGCGCGGCCCTCTAATGAAGACTCACCGCCCCATTGTCACCGTGGTATCTCCATTATTTTTGCGCCGTTATTAAAAATCTACCGTAGACTACGGGAGCGGGACAAAGAATTCGACAGGCATTGTCCCCTTGTCGTCCGCGCTTTTTGTTCGCCACGCTAAATGTCAATGAAACTCTCTGTCTCTCCCTCTCCCGCTTTATCTTCGTCGACGTTCCTTCATCTATTGCGAGGGGGTGAGGGAACGAGAGAATCTTCCTGATCGGTGATCTTCGTCGTTTTCGTTGTTCTTGTCGTCGGCGTCGTTCTGCGGAAGCGTGGGGTATGTCCCGGGTTTATGCTTCAACAGGAGAAATCAATCGGACGGCGGTGGAGGGATCGTCGTCGCAACCCTCGCAACATCTCCACCCACGTTGTGACACTGATTTTTCCAACTATCCGTGGACCTTCACCGTCTGGTGCTAGGGTACGATAAGGTAAAATTGTTGAAGCGGCAGGTATTTTCCAGCATGCCGACGTTTCTGTATCGCTTGGATTGTACTTCGCTAGGGTGTCCCCAGGGTCCAAAACATCATGAGGGTCCGGTAAACAATCATCGGAATCCACTCCAGATTGGAGTCTTAAATGGGTACTTACCTTAAAGCTATATTACTTCATGTCTGAAATTAATAATGAACTTTTAAGGAATTTATGATATGCAATGAATGCGGGATATTAATTGTATTTAATGATTTAGAAAATTTTAGACAATTAGAATAATTTTACATTTTGTTCCGCTAGCGCATTCCGTATATCTACGATCGAAATATGAGCTCAGCAACCAATCGATACATTTTATTTAATTTATCGCGCGATAATTAGTTTTCTCGCGTCGTTAACATGCCACCCAACCGTGCCCAACCACATTTGATACAATTTATAGTCAGTAAAATGCCGGCGGACCGGAATTTTATCGCTGGAAGGACCAGCCCGATAAATTTGGCATGAAATTTCAAACTACCTCTAAAACGATTACGCGCAGTTCGCCCTCCAGGAGCCTGTCCAAATTTTGAAGCACGACCGGTCGCTTGAACTGTACGTCACGCTTGATAAAGATCTGAAGCTGATCGATCTTGACGGACGCGAGACCGCGCATTGCTGTGCAATCGCCGTGTTGTGAGTGACTTTTGTTCGGAAAAGGGTGTCGCGGCTATGGAGGATTATTAAATCGGGCAGCGTTATCGTGACAGAGAGCGACGGAAAGACAGAGAAGAAGAGGGAGAGAGAGAGAGAATGAACGATAGAACGCAGAAGGAGACAAGGGATAGAAGGCGGAGCGGAACGAAAACGAGCGACAGGCAGGAAACGAAGGATAGCACGAAGCAGATAAAGAGGGACGCGAGCAGACAAGAGGTAGGAGGAGAGGTAGGACCGACCGGCAGGATTGCTCTATGGGGTGGTTTCGGGGCATGGATACCCAGTCTCTACGGCCGCGGTAATGGTTATAGCACCATCGCGTGCAATCCCATTAGCACCGATGCAATTTACCCGATCTATCACACCCTATTAAGCGGTGCGCTTTCCACCCCCGCGGGCGGGCGCTCGATCGCTTAACGCTCGTTTTAATCGAGTTTGCGCAACCGTGCCTGCGCCCGGCGCCCGGGCTCCTCTTCGGCGCCGATCGGGGCGGGCAATGTTTTTCGAATCGCGCGAAACCCGCTGGCCGATGTCGATCTGTGCGCGAATGCAGCGCGGCCGGAGATATAATAAAAGAATATTCGTAGTCAGCGAAACTGAAGGCTTTCCGATAATTGAACGACGGCCGAGATAACGTTATTCCCGGCGCAGGTACATCCGGTATCTCACCGTTGTGCTGAACTTCCAACTCCGTGTACTAATTGTAACGAAGCAATGAAGACGATGCGGAAGATCTTTGTCTCACGACGACACGAGGTCGTAGATGCCTCGGTTAACCGCTGCGGAATTCGATCCGCTAATGCACAATGCGGCCGTGCTATTGGTGTAAGCGTTATCGTGATGGTACTCGAGAGACGTACTCGCAATTATGGGATGGAAGCGCATCGATATATGGAATCATGTGGTTATAGGAAACCCTCGCGGAGTCTATTCGAGGAGTCTATCATTGAACGTCAAATCCCGATCGAGTTTGACGAATATACAGATTCTGAAAAAAATTGATACGCAAATATTGAAAACAATCGTTTGAAAACAACGTTTTCATTCTGTGTTGCATCGAAGTGTAAATACTAATAACACTTTAATGTAACACCTAAAAGCAATTAAGGAGGCGCTAAAACATCCTTGACGGTACAATATTTCAAGTATGAACTCCGAAAAGTGGATTGGAAACAGAACGGATGTTATTCGGAAAACAGACCCCTGCCACTTCGTACCACCGGCTGCTGAAGTGGAGAAGGTAAGGGTAGGCTCTCTCCGACATTGGGGGGATATAAAACGGGGTGTAGCTCGAGACTCCTTGCAAGGGTCGTAACGTCAGCTGGGTTCTGAGTGAGTTGCGACGATTCTGGCACAGGTCGCCGCCGTCGATCCCGACGAAACTAGGAGCCAGCTGTCGCTACCCTCAAAGCACAGCTCTTCGTTTTATTCTCAAGTTCTCGCGACAGCCACCATCCGCCTCTTAGCTCGTCTTCTTGCCCTCACAGAGGCGCCCGCTTGAAAGGGACGTGATCGGTATCTATCATAACCGCGGCATGTACTTTGAAGCCAGCTGAAGGCAGTTAAGGAAGTTCTTGATATATCGTGATATCAAAAAATAGACAGAAAAACTTTGACCAATCTATTTACATCTGATGTCCGTTACATATTTCAACCGATGTTAAAATATTGTTATATTTTTATATCAAAGTTTATGCAATATATAATGTTGATACATAAATGTTCACTTACGAAGAACATTTCGGCAAAGTTGTCATTCGTGTAGTACGTATAATTGTAATTTCCAATTTACAATGGCAGAAACAACTGTCGGAACTTTCATCTTACAAATACTACCCACTCGAGAGATCATCCCTTTACGAGACCTTCTCCGGAAAGACGGCGACGTAGCCGGAATACGAATGCCCGTCCAACGCGGAGATTCGATAAATCCGAGTACGAGCTGGGACGTTTACGCGTCCATTTAAAGCGAGACATGGGAATCTGTTACCAACGCGCGCACTTCGGACCACGGGAAAGGTATTTTCGATGTCGGGCGAGAAGGGGGTGAAGAGGGGCGTGGGGCTTGCTGATCCACGGGATCCCAAAAGCATCGGCGACGCCTGTAATCATCTCGTTACAGCGGCATTGTGCGGATAGGAGCAGCACGGATATGGCGCACTCCCGTAAAACCTCGTCCCCTTCCACTGCTCCTCTCCCGCCTGAAGCACCGTCGATGATTACATGGAGCGCGCGGATTGAGCCCGCGGTGTATGGCGTCCTAATCAGTTGCTGCATTGTGAAATGCAAAATTACAGGAGGCGAGGATAGCGTGGCAATGATGGCGGACGACGTCGACACCCGATACGATAGAACTCCAGCTTAATTAGTGTTGAAATAATGCGTTCTTGTCGTCAGCAATTTTCAGTCTGTGAATATGTGGTATAATTGCGCTTGTTCATGCAAGCTCATGGCTTATATCTGCGTACTCAAATGTACAGGATGAAAGAGGCTCTTTCAAGGCTCGAGCTTATGGATGGTGATTCGTCTTGGCTTCTCATTGTTGTAATATCTTAGCCTATATAGCTTAAGATTTAATGTTTTCGGGGAGAATTTTTGCATCATAACGATACGTTTGATGCAGTTTCACATTATATATGACTTCATTAATATTAATATTCACGTATCTCATGTTATAATTAGTAGGGTGGTCCGCGCGATATTGATGCAATTGGGCACTGTTTAAGCACTTAATCTCTGTATCCCAATCTCGGGGGGACGATTGAAATAAAAGAGTAGGTGTTCTCCCTACGCCCGCGAGCGCGATTGGTAACGGAGAGTCTATCTCCCAACAATCAAGCCCAACGGCGAGCTCCATTCTTCTCGGAGGGTGAAACGATCGGCGGATGAAAGGAAGCGCACAACGTTGGCCGAAGCCTCGGCCGATCGGTGCGGCCGGTGCGTAAGCTACGCTATTAAGGGCGGCAAGTGGGTGCATCTGTCTGGGCAAACCTGGGCTTAGTTCCAAAATCCCACTGCAAACAGAGATTCTGGTTACTCAGAATGGCAGCTCCAGCTCTGCAATCCCACTTCTCCTTCTCTCTGTCTCTCTCTCTTTCTCTTGTCCGCATCTGCTTCGTCTACAGGATATACACTGCCGAATCGGCACCGAGAACCGTTCAACTTGTAACACTGATACGTCGGGCCTTAGCTTGCGATATTACCTTGAGTGCTGGAAGTAACCGTTTACACTTCGAGGCTGGGCGCCTCGTTCGCGTCGCCCCGACGGAAAGGGAACCGGATCTGCGAGTCGTGGATATTCCGTGAACGTTGCTCGCCCATTTATGTATTGGTCGGCGATGGTCGGTAGTAAACCGATAATGTTAAGAAGCAACAGATTGTACAAACCGATTCCCGAATGCGAGAGTCGTCGAGGTATTTACCCGTTGCGACGCACGCTGCGCCGGCGACTCTCTCGAGATAATGCCTCTGGAGAATAATGCGCACCGGTGGTAACGGCGAGCAAAGTGCTGATAAAACATATACATCTGTAAAGTAAACTGAGACTGAACGTTCTCTTAACAAGACCCTTGCTCCATTATGCAATCTCGATCCTGCGACTACGGGAACGTATCGCCATTAATGAAAAAGCGTGAACACTTTCGCGATGGCCATTTAAAATGTTCGCGAGGTTTCAGCGATTCGAAGTCGATACAGTTACATTTGCGTGATCGGGGGATTCCATACTTATCAGCAACACCTCGTATAAACTTGTATTTGACGACCTTATCCGATAGTGCACTTCCGTTTTATCCATTTGGTCAATCCTGTTGCAATTCGATGCATCTTTTACGACAATGAAATTGATATTACATCAAACTGCGGTTTTTATTACTAACATTGCTGCTTTATTTATCAAAAATGTTCCGCGTGAGCTTCTCTGTGTATTTGCTGCGATGATATTATACAATTGGCTATATTTTGATCTCTCTTGAAATATTTCTTCTTTCACAATATTTTTAATCTATGTCAAATTGCGCGACATCTGGTGCAAATTCATATATCTAATCTTATGATAAATTATTTTGGCTTCGATGTTCGTAAGGTCTCTCGACAAAATCAACGCAATCTTAAGTAAAATTGATGCGATGTTACTGGGTAAAGGAACATTACGCTCACGTGTTTCGAACTTTAAAGCGATTTTCTCCCTACTATGCGAGAAGGGTCGGATGCAAAGATGTTATTCTTCTTCCTTAACTCATACATATTTCTTCGCTGAAACGTCCCCTCCGCGACCGTACCACGAATTACAAATCATCTTGCACGATAATGCCAGGGGAATCCCCCTGCTCTTAGGAAACTCTAAGTCTCAGATCCGGAGTCAAGTATACACCCGTCGCGTGCTGTAGTAACAGATTTCTCCGTTATATTTAAGTGGAAATTATTTACAACGTTAAAGTGTTCCGTTTTTTATTCTTCTTCCGCAAAGTACAGCTTTGCAGAAATTCTATCGCCAGAATATTCTAGATATCTCATCAAGAATTCATCTGAGTATCGCTATACAGCTCTCGCGTACAATACACGAGTATAAATCACTTGGAGAACTCTATCTCGAACTTGGAAATCGCGTCATTAGGGTTCATCGGTGGTAGGTGAGATCGTTGTTAAGCCCATCGACGATAAGTACAGATGCTCCGAGATCTCGTAGATTCCGCTTCCTCCACCTTTTCTACTCCGCTCTTCTGCCTTACCTTAGGTTTCTATCTCTCTCTTTCTCCCTCCGTCTTCTCCTTTCGTTCCTCCGTTTCTCTCTTCCGCGAGTTTAATTAGGCCCCGCTTCGAGATATCGCAGGATCAGCAGCTCGTTAGCATGTTTTAATTGGCGGCTGTCAGAGAGATCCCTCCTTACGATAAGCGCCTCCTCTAACCGGCCTGCTGTTCGGTGACATGACTACATGTACTCGGATACTACTTACTCGCGAGACACCGCGATCAAAAGGTGGGGAAACGGCGAGAGGGTGGTAAGAGCTGAACTTAGAAAGGATCAGCCTGTACACGATTTTTCGTCGCTTAATTCCACCGGTGGATATGCCGTGGAGACCGGTTGCGCCTTCTGAGATACGCTTTCATACGCCTGTGTGTTCGTAGGTGATGACCAAGTCGGATAGAGACGTGACCGGCGGTAAGATTAACAAGGTATATCAGCCTGATCGCTAGTATTGATCTTTTAGTCCTTCACGGTGTGTTTTTTAATGATCTTATTTGTAATGAAGCGCTGCCATGGGCTACACATGTACTTCTAAGAGAAATCTATTCGACAGATGTTCTTTTCATTTTTCTTTCGTTCAGCATTAACGCTTCGTTCAGCTAGAACTTCCAAAATGATTGATTTGTAATTTTTTATCAAATTGATAACGATACATTTTCTAAGATTTTTCTTGCAATATGTAAGACTTACATATTACATTACATATTAGTCCAGAGTTGGGAACGTTACTTTAAAAAAGTAACGCGTTACCGTTACCGTTACTTTTTGTAAAAAGTAACGCGTTACCGTTACCGTTACTTAGAAAGTAACGATTCGTTACTTTTTTCGTTACTTTTTCTGAAATGCTAAAGTAAGATATTAAATTATAAAATTACATTATTTAATAATCAATATTAAAACTTGAAACTCCAAACTTGTTTCTATATAGCAAGCTTTTTTATATTAAACTCAACTAATAATTCTTCTAATTCTTTATATTAATATCTTTATTTTTTAGTATACTTATCTTTATAGGAATTTACATTGTAATTCACAAATGTGTCATTTTGTCAAAAATTTCAATCAAGAATAATGCGCACGACCAGCGCGCGATCTATTGAACAGATATAAAAGATAATAGGAAACTAAAGTAACGATAAAAGTAACGACTGAATTCGTTACCATTACTGTAAAAATGTAACGACGTTACCGTTACCGTTACAGAAAGAAAAAAGTAACGATCGTTATCGAAAAAAAGTAACGAAAACGGTAACGGCGTTACAAGTAACGCGTTACTTCCCAACCCTGCATATTACATATTACATACATATTACATATTATTATTACATATTATTATTACATCTTACATATTACTTACATTTTACGAAACAAGAGGAGTGAAGATGGCAATAGATAAAATCGGCCGAAAAGTGCAAACCGGCCGCAGGCCTGATGTAAGTGATTAAATTAATCAATTTACTTTCTTTTATTTTTACGAGTTTTCTCGTGATTATATCGCTATACATTTTTACATAAGATCAACTTGAGAGCATAATTTACATAAACATAAATTTATGAAATAAAGTGTTAAGAAAATATGTTGTTAATATGTATTCTCAGTTCTCATTTAACACATTGTTGACCGGTCACGAGTAAACTCGTGTTTTCAAGCCCAAACGTTGTTGACCGATAACTCGTGTTTGCACTCTTTATCACAATTTTAGTATTGCAAAAATTTGCAATAAAATTGCCGGTCAACAATGCGTTAATATCACACAATTTTATTATCATTCAATCGCGCATCTTCCGCTCCACAAGTGCGCGGGAACATCGCTTCACCCATCTTCTATTTCTCCCGATTATCGCGCCTCGATACAACGAGCGATACATTCCCCTGAACCGCTAAACGCTCTTACATTTTCTCGGATCTCCACGTTTTCCCATACGCTCTTCGTATTCGCGCCACGCCGCGCGTTGTTGGATAACGTTATACGTATCACGTTTCCCGCGAACGAAGCGATAGATTTATCGCCGCGCGTTCCATTCTCTCTGCCGTCCGCCGTGGCCTCCACGCATTCAGGCATCGCAAACAAACCATCGTAATCTTCTTAAATTTTTTTTTTGTTCCACGCTGCTCCGATCGCGCGTCGACGATTTGATCGTCGCGCGATTGATTCTCATGAATATGCATCCGGTGCCCCTTTCGCTGTCCGAAAAAATGCTTTTAGCCCGCGCCGCGTACACCATCGACGGTACCTCGCCCTCGTGCGGTACCGTTTTCCCCCTTCCTCTCCACGGACAGATGCCAAGTTTCGCGATATTTTGCACGGGCCGTGCTCGCGAACCCACTCGGGCCGTGTCGCGCATCCCAGGGTCGGCGCGGATCCAGCCTTAAGCCCCGGTACGTGACGAGGAGTATTTGCGGGCGCGTTACCGGTCCCCCGCGCGTGATCAGATTACGCGATCCGTCGCGCGCGGGGGCTTTGCAGTCCGAGAGCGCGACGATCGGCGTACGTGAAAGCGTTTACGCGAACGGTAATCGACTAATTAGCGATGCGTTCCGCCGGAACCTTATCCGGCGCGCGAGCGCTATGGTTTTCTTCCTTTTATTTTTTTTTTCTTTTCGGATTTGTCCCCGAGTAACGTATCGTCGCCCGTGGCGGTGAAAGCGCTGTACAGCGTAAGCACAGCTAATTGGCAGTCAGTGATAAACTTTAGTCAAATTGTTCGCGAGCTTTCGAACCGCCATAAATTCACGCGGTTTAATTGGATGTCCTATTCAAGGCTTTAATGGGGATACCCCGTAATAACACAGTTCTATACATTCGGTTTAAATGCTTGTTCTCGTTCTGAAAAAGCTCGTGCCCTCGAACTTATCGTTAACGTTTGCTGGTGAACGTTTCGAAAGATAATTGGAGTTAATTAACGAGATAGCGGAGATTCCATTATCTATACTTGAGCTACTAGATGTAGCTTTTGCTATAAAAGAATTACCGCTGCGCCCCTTGTCGTCGCAGCGTTACGCAGCGTAGAATCATAAAGTAAAATACGTGTAGATAAAACATCGCTGACCCGCTTTCGTTATTTGGACCACATATGCTGCAATACCTCCTCTCATGCATATTCCATTGCGATATGGAAATGTCGCGTTAACTCGTACTAATCTTTTACACTGCGCTCCGCCGTTACAATAGAGCGGACTTGTTACACAGACGCCGCTTATGCATATATCACGATGCCATATTATAGTGCGCGTATTGTTGTATTCTCCCCTTGTAAAGCTTGCATCGCCGCTGTCTACCAAGTATGCATAAAAGATTCCGGATTCTCGCGAATAGCGGTTTCCCGCGATTCTTCAGCCTTGCTCAGAGATTTACATATTCATCAGTCGTAATTAATTTCACTCTGACAAATTATATTTGGTGAAAAATTTAATAAGCAAAGCGACGCTTATTAAACCGCGAACGAGAAACAGGCTTACGGGAATCAAAATTGAAATTTGCGTGTTGAATCGAGACTGCACTTTTCGCTCCCCCGATTGCAGTATCATCCGTATTATGTCCCAGACAGATGCACACGTCCCGGGAGAAGGAGAGAGGCGAAGAGAAAAGAGAGTAGACGGGAACGGAACCTCACTACATATGCAAATCCGACTCCGCCCTGAATAAAATATTAACCGACCAATCGAATACGGTGGTAAGGGGGTAGACGCACGCGAGTCTCCCTCCACGTGAATGCAGTTTTTTTTGGTTCGGTGAATACACTTCCTTTTTTCGTTACTTCTTGCGTAGGCATTGCCTCCATATGTACGTACGCAAATATATGCGCGCACACGCATCGCTCGCGCAGGTAGTAAAGATCCTCTCACGACGGGCTTTCCTCCTCCTCCTCCTCCTCCTCCTCTCTCTCTAGCTCTTGCTCTACACCGAGTTATCTCCTCTCTCGCTTGCCGCGCGTTCCCCAAGGTCTCTTTAAATCGAAGGCCTCGTTATCTCAGGCCGAACGGATTCTCGTTAGCGAAACTTTAATTATAACCACTCGACGGTGTCCAGATAGCCGTCCCTTCGTTCGTCCGAAACGAAGGAGCGTGACAAGTGGACGGCGACGGAAGACAGAGAAAAACGGCGACGAAAGCGGATTGACGCTGCTAGAAGCTGTCTCGAGAGCCTTACTAACAATTAACCTTTTTAAGGGACGTGCGCTTTCACAACGAATCGGCTCCTGTAGAACGTGGTACTTTGCCAAGTGATACGAAAGAACAGTAATGGAGCAGATTCTTAGGAAAAGTGAAGCTTTTCCCTCGTATTCATTGCCTCGTGTCTGCATTGTGTAACTGGTAATTGTCGTATTGCTAGATGACAAAGGAAGCGCTAAAAATAAACAAGCTTTCCATTTAAGCACGAATGCTCTCGTTGCATTCATCCGCTATACATTTAAAGTATATTTTTAATAATTTTATACTTTCTATTATAGATTTGAAAAAAATTCTCCTATTGTTCCTTAATTGAAACATTAATTCCTTTTTAAACGTATCATTACAGCATTAATTACGCAACGTTTATAATCGCTGGAAAACACACTTTCCATGCTTTCTTTTTCAAATCTTTTTAAAATCATACGAGATTAATGAATTCAGTAATTACACACACGCGCGAAATAAAAATTTTGTTCTTCGAAATTCTGAGCGGCTGCTGCACGACAGTATCGTACCTAGGATTATCTCGTAAATACTTTTCTTCTTTCGGATGCTGCATCATGGCGTGAAACGGCGCTCGATGATCAATCGCGCTAGAGTGGGTATAAAGAGAGTGTCGCCAATTACCCGGAAGTCGCCATTTTCTGTCAAAATGCAGAAAAAGCAGCTTTAATATGATTGGTTCTTGCCGTTGGTTCCTTCTGGATCTAAGGGTATAAACCAATCATGTTAAAGAAAATTGGAAATTTGTCAGAAAATGGCGGAACCAATCAGCATTAGAAACATACATTGGCGATACTCTCTTTATACCCACTCTAAATCGCGCCGGATTCACATTTGTGTGAAATTTAATTGCGTTTTGTCGAATTCCAGACTCGCGTTTTGTCGAATTTCCACGGCAACGGCGGTCACGAGGTGCGAGAGATAAATAAAGGAGGAAAGTCACCTGAGACGCGGAGGACCGCCGCTCCACGTCGCGGCGGTATCGCGTCGGTCGAAGCGGCAGCGCATCGCGAAGCACATTGCTTTTCACCTTTATTCGAGCACCGTACGACGGGTCACCTGTTTAGCCAGGCGCGAAATTACGTAGTTTCGCGCTCGGGGCTACGCGAACCGCGCGCGCGAGACGGCGGTTGTGGACCGGGGCAGCCTCTCCTATTCTGTTTCGCGAGAAACAAAACTCCATTTCGCCGCGGTTCTAACGAGCAGTCACCGCCGTTGCTCTCCGCTCCGATTCCGCACGAACTCTCCTACGTCCCGTGCGCGCAACGGTTGTCGGGAAATAAATATATAAAAAAAATAGTCAATCTGACGTGCGCCGGTGTCGGTCGTACACTAGCTCGTTAAGGGAAGCGTTTTGTCCTACGTGTCATTGTTTTGATTAATTATCAGTTGGTGCGTTTCACGCTCTCTCCGGTTTTCCGCGCTCCGCCGTCCAAAATGCCGGCAGATCCGCCGCCACACATCCGGGTTAATTAATGCTAATTCCCACGGCCGCGGGCAGTCGATCGCGTTTTCGTGTTGGGAAAAAGAGTGGCCGTGGCGAGAGCAGGGACGATACTACACGTATTTTTGCAGACCTTAACAAGTGACATCGTCGAGAACGGCGAAAAATAATTAACGTCGCGAAACAAACTGTTTTAATCCCGTCATTAAATGCATACGATTATGCATCGCTATATTAATTAATTTTTATTGAGATAAATTATCCTGTGTTGTGTGCTCGGGTATGGGTGTGTCGCGTGATTGTATGTTAAGTCTTCGAGTGGGAGGCGAGCTGAATGGTGCGCTTACCATGCGGGACGCGTATAATTTTTCATTGCAATGTTAACGAAATAATTTCGCCGTAATTAGCGGCATGAAAAATTGCTTTCCTACTTGCTCGTCGTAATGTCTTTTCAAATAAAAGAGCGCAATCTTACCAGCATAATTACGGCAAGAGAAATATTAAATACTTGTCAGAGACACACTTGCAATTAACATATATGTTTGTGGCGTAGGTCTAATTATATTTGAATTTCGTTTGGGTATAAACATTGTTAATAGAACAATTATTTACCGAGGGGGAGAAATGCTTCTCTTGATCTAAGATAAATTTTCTCGTATTTTGCTTTTTAATGCTGCCTCGCGTATTCGCTGTTATATCAGTTTAAGATTTTGTTTCTTTACATTAATGTAAAGGAAAAAAAATTAAATAAAAAAATTTTTATTTATGTATTTCTTCATAAGATCTGTGCTAACATTTTCTTCAAACGCACGTTCCATTATTTGAAACGCTTTACGAGTTTTTGTTACTAGCGTTTCGCGGAATGACGCGCACGGTACTGGGACGGTACTCTATGTCTCGACGCCTCCGCCTAGAGTACTTTCCTAATCCGTTTTCATCCACTTTGTCCAAAAAACGATTGGGAGGAGGTGCCGCGCGCGAGGAAAAGGAGCTCCGAGAATCGTTTTCGATTCTCCCGGGACCGATGACGAGGGCAAATTCCCGAAGAGATTCCCGAGGAGGAACGAACCTAATTCCCCCGAGCGCTCCTTCCACGGCGAATTGGATAGTAAAGCGGCAATAACGGCAGGGGTGAATGAATATCGTCGCGGTGGCTCTTCCGTCGTGTTGCAGCGCAGTCTGTATCGCTGATAAGGCGGTACACGGTAAAATTCGCGAAAGTGGCCCTTTCCCAGCGGAGAAGGCGTCGTTCGGTGTCGTTCGGCGTCGTCGCGCAACCGGCCACACTTCGCCGTTTTAAGAGAGAAAGACGGGGAGAGCAAATGGGCGACTCGATCGCAGAAATTACTGTCCCGGACGTGAGCGGTAATATTCAAGATCGCGTTCGCCCCCGCGAATGTCCCTCCTAGGCGCACGATCGACTTTTTGCATCGACGGGCGAGTCGTTAATGGCGGAGTCACGCGACGCACGCGACCGCTCGTCCTAAATCACCCGATCGATCGGAACGATCGAAGCGCGACGATCGAAGCACTTTGAAGATTTACGAGCCGCGCCGACGCGACGACGCGATTTCACCACGCTCCTTCTCCCTCCGCCGCGACGATGGACGCCTCTTCGTGCGATCGTAAACACCGGTTACGCGTAAGCTCGCGACTGCGTCCTACGTAAAACGCGACGACAGGTCGCTTTTTCATCTTATTTTCATCCTTTTTGATCGATCGCCGCGTGCTCCTCCGAGCGAATTGATGACTCTGAGCCGCGGGAGATCAGGAGTAATTTGTGCGCAACATAATTCTCGTCGTGCGAAATATTTATATTGGCGTTGAGAGAATAGTCGTGTAATTGAGGTGAGTTCTCGCCGGACGGCGATCAAGCGCGTGACTTCGTTTTGCAGGCCGTCCGCGACACGTCGCCGAACTTCTTTTTTTTTTTTTTTAGACTCGCAATGCGTGCGTGCGTATCTTCTCATGCCAACCACGTCGGAAACTCGCGCGCGCGCCACGCCGATCGACCAGAACGGTTGTTTCGCACGTCCGTCGATCGGCAGGAATGAACTTTGCTTCGTTAAGCAACCTATCGTTCCGCAACTTCTCCGCGGAGTATATAAAGTTCTCAGCGCTGACCACTAACTTGTGTGTATAAGCAAGTTAACTGCATGGCTCCAATTATTCCGCGCGCGAGCAATGCACTGCTCGTTATTATTTACCCACCTCGTGCTGCTGATTGAATGCCCGCATGCGGTATTCAAACCGTCAGATAGTACTGAAAGTTCTATGAAGAAAGTTCTATGTCTTTTAGCGCGTGTTTGAAACCTCCTTCGGTACCTCCTTCTTTTCCATTTGAAAAACGCAACAATACCAGGAGTATATCATTGTTAGCTCATACACACACGCATGATCATAAATTTCCCACGCCATTGTTCATCTTTTTAAGGGTGCAATTTATGCGATTGCTCGAAGCAGCGAGATAATGATATTTTCAGCGGTGCTAACTCTTTGGAAAGATCTTAATTCGCCGTAATAAGGACGATAATGACGTTAAAATGTCGGCGAAGATTAATATCCGGCGCGGTATTATTTGCATCGCAATAAAGTTGAAAGCCGGAAACGCCGATCCAATATCCATTGTAATTCCGCGCGAGGACGAAGCGCGGGAAACGGATTCCGTCGACGGAGACGAGCTCGATGGTTCATCGAGAAAAGGAGAGCAGGGAGGATCGGACAACAGGAAACTAGCTCATTCCCGGCAGAAGGGGACGAAAACGGACATGCCGCGCGAGACGCTGCGGTTCTTTTCGCTGCGAAAGAGTCGTGGATGGTGCAACGACGCTGGAAAAGTGATGTCGAAAACGTGCGCTATTACGTGCCGCAATTGCTATTGTAAAATTTTAGAGTATCAGCATTCTTGAGATTTTCCGAAATAATATTCTAATACTAGACCCTTTTTTTGCACTATCCGTGTTGTAAAAAAAAAAACTATAAAGATAGGAAATAGTTTTTACCTTCTTCCCGAAATCTTCTGTTAGGACTTACTTTTATCTATCCCGTCCCTTTTAAATATTGACCCTTTTTTATCTTCTAGAAATTCTAAGGTTTTTCTTTTGGGATCAACATACCTTTTTTGTATTAGGACATGACGTGTTATTTAGTTATGATTATTTTAACGAAGAATTATCCTGCTGATTAAACGAAGATCCATCTTGAGTTCAGCCAGTTTTCGTCAGTCATAGCGAACGAACCTTCGACTCACAAGGGAACATTCCCAGGTGTTCCGCAGGAACGCCCCTGCTGGGATCGTATTGTTCAATATTTTTTTATGTAGTACTTGCATGAAAATCCATTTTTACGAGTATATATTTAACTTTTAGTTCATCAAAAATAATTTTTTATAGTTTATTTCAAGAAAAATGTAGTTTTTTTCTCAATAAAGAAATATTCATTATACCACTATTTTTTTTAACACAAAGATAGGGGCTGTAACTTGCAGAATATGTTATTGGCATCATCTATAACATTTCTGCATAGCTTTTGAATCGAAAACGGCGGAACACCTGGGAATGTTCCCTTGTCAGCTCACTACTGTACTGTAATCTTGCTTGCCTGTATCGTCGTCTGAATAAAGCTTGATCAAGAAGACAGTCTACCTCCTTCAATACTTAAAAATATTATGGTGCGTCTCGTGCTCGTAACAGCGCAAACCTG